>WBMZ01004358.1:0-48787 GCA_013400975.1 Atrichornis clamosus | reverse complement strand
TTGGTGCGGCCGCTCGGTCCGGGCGGCACGGGCTGGGCAGCGGCCGCGCGGGGACCAGCGAGGCACCGGCTGCGCCGGCCGCCGGGGGGGTGGGGGGCGGGGAAGGAGGCAGAGAAAACACACGGAAAAAGACGCAAAACAAGGCGGCGGCAGCGGGGGCTCCGCGCCGGGGACGCGTCGCCGGCTACCGAAGGCTGTCGATCTCCTCGTCCTTCCAGCTCTCCGCAGCATCGAGCCCGCGGAGACCCCCCCCCCGGTGCGGCTGGTACATGAGGGGCACGGCCCGGCCGCAGCCCAGCCGAGCCGCCGCAGGGCAGGGAGCGCCCCGAGCAGCCGCCGCCGGACCCCCGAGCGCTGCGCCCCGCGACAGAGCCTGCCCCGACCCCGCCGGGAGAGCCGCTTAAACACCTTCCATGGGGGAGAGAGGAGCCCGGCCGGCCGCGCCTTCCCCTCCCTGCCGGAGGCTGCTGCGCTGCTGAGGTAAAACCCCTCCTGCCTTGCCCGGCTCGAGCGAGGGCGGGGGACGCGCGGGGCACCCACAGCCCGGCCCCGCTGGATGCCGAGTGCCTGAGGAGGGAGCGCGTTCCGGGGGCTCGCTGGGCTGCGGGAAGCTGCGATTCCCGGGGAAGGAGGCGAGCCCCGCACCACAAAACACCCTCCCGGCTGCAGAGAGCGAGAAAAACCTCCTTCCCCTTCCTCCTGCACAACTTGCTGTCCCCTCCCTTCCCTTTCCCGAACGCTGATTTCTGAGATGAAAACCTTCCTCCTCGGACAGCCAGGACTCATATGAAGGACACGCAAATACTGGATCATAAATAAGAAGCGAGTCTGGCGAGCTCAGAAACCCAGCCCAGAAGGAGCAGCATCAAGAATCCACCCTTCTCCTGCACAACTCACTCCCCACCCAACACACATAGAATACTGATTTCCTGAGATAAGATCTTACCCCTTTAAACAACCACACACACGCGCACACACACACACACACACACACGGTGTATATTATTGCTAAATANCACCCAACACACATAGAATACTGATTTCCTGGGATAGGATCTTACCCCTTTAAACAACCACACACACGCACACACACACACACACGGTGTATATTATTGCTAAATATAATAGGGTGAACCCAGCAGCACGGGAAAAAGCCTCTTCTGCAACTCACTCCCCCGTTTCGCCCTTCTGAATGCTGAGATCCTGAGGTGAATTTTTCCCTTGTCCACAGCAAAGACTCTTTTTGAACAGGACACAAATATATATTAGATTATAGAGATGTATTAAATTATTCCAGATTTAAATCTATTTTTTGCTGCCAAGGGGTTGAGGGACCAGACGTCATTGTATTTTTTTTTTTCCTTCCCTCTTAACTCATTTATGGGCGAGTCAAGGCTGCTGAGGAGGAGAAAAACAGGATAGTTAGAATCTCTTTATCCTTATTCCCTAGAAGCTTATTCTCTCATTGCTGTGCATTTCCTTTAGAAAAAGGAAACCTCTTATTTTGTGAACCAAAGATTTATTTTTCCCTTCCTCCTGGCCAAAGGAAGGAAACGGACACAATTTGACACATTGAAATAGTTGAAGAGATCTATCTTTTGCAAAAAAACAAACATCTTTATCCAAATCTGAAATAAATAGCGTGGAGGGAGAAACTGGAATATCTAGCAAAAACCAGGATACTTGCTAATCTTGCCTCAGAAGAGGACGAGGTAAACACTAAACATCAACTTGTTCTTACAGGGAGGATTCAAACCCTAAATATAATAAATGGGGGATTACGGGTTTGGAGTGTTAGTGCAAAACAACACTGGAAATAAGTCAGCTTTTCCAGTCAGATTTCATCCACATCTGCAGCCTCCACACCATCATCAAAATGCAACCCCCAGCCCTGCTGCTTTTATAAATAATAACACAGCTGCCAATGGCAGTAGTGCTGGGTCAGCTTGGCTCTTTCCTGCTCCAGCTGCCCATAATATTCAGGATGAGATTCTGGGGTCAGAAAAATCTAAAACTCAGCAACAGGAAAAGCAAGAGTCCCTAGAAAAACAGCAGCTTTCCCCTGGTCAAAGTCAGGAAGCAGGCATGCTCTCTGAACCCGAGAAAGCTAAAACTGAAGAAAACCAGGGTGATAATTCTTCGGAGAACGGCAATGGGAAGGAGAAAATAAGAATAGAATCGCCGGTTTTAACAGGATTTGATTATCAGGAGGCTTCAGGGCTCGGTACTTCGACACAGCCCTTGACATCCACTGCATCTTCTCTGACTGGTTTTAGTAACTGGTCTGCAGCTATTGCTCCTTCTTCTTCTACAATAATCAATGAAGATGCAAGTTTTTTCCACCAGGGAGGGGTCCCTACTGCCTCAGCTAATAATGGTGCTCTGCTGTTTCAGAATTTTCCACACCACGTCAGCCCTGGCTTTGGTGGTAGCTTTTCCCCCCAGATCGGACCCCTCTCTCAGCACCACCCTCATCACCCCCATTTCCAGCATCATCACAATCAGCATCAGCAACAGAGGAGGTCTCCTGCAAGTCCTCACCCACCTCCATTCACACATAGAAATGCTGCTTTTAATCAGTTGCCTCACTTGGCTAATAATCTTAACAAGCCACCTTCTCCATGGAGCAGCTACCAAAGCCCATCGCCCACCCCGTCCTCCTGGAGCCCCGGTGGAGGCGGGTACGGCGGGTGGGGAGGGTCCCAAGGTCGAGACCACCGCCGGGGACTGAACGGAGGGATCACCCCCTTGAACTCCATCTCGCCCTTAAAGAAGAATTTTGCAAGTAACCATATCCAGCTGCAGAAGTATGCACGACCCAGCTCGGCCTTCGCTCCGAAATCGTGGATGGACGACAGCTTGAATAGAGCTGACAACATTTTTCCTTTTCAGGTGAGCATACTGTGTTGTATCCCTAAAAAAAAATAACCCCAAACGCCCTGGGAAGTGCAGGGTGTTGGAACAGCACAGGCTGGTTGTAGGGTTTCTGTGCTTGCAACTTAAAAAAAAAAAACCATATGGCTGACTTGGAATGTCATAGTGGGAATGATCCTCCAAGCTGTGATTCATGGGGTTTTTTTTAACAGTGATGGTCATAAATATCTATTGCCCACCAGCCATCTGTATTAGACACTTTCCTTCAGCTTAATACTTACACAGCCAGAAATAGCCAATGAAGAAATTCAGTTACAACCAGCAAGTATTTCTGCAAAGAGGAATAAGGATAATAGTGTTGCCTGGAGTATGAAAGATCTGAGGCTTTTTAAACTATTCAACAATGTACCACATCTAAGAAAAAGTATTGAGTGATTGTATTCTGTTTCACAGTATCATATGGACTTGCAGTGCAACATAATTTTGGTAGCATTTTTTGGGAAACTTTGGTTTTTATAAATAATGGTAATCGGTGCAGTTTGCTCTCCTCAGTAATGGCAGCAAATTTTGGTTACAGGCCATTAAATCAGCACTAAAAATAGATCTGGATGAGATCAGTTGGTGGTCTCCTATATTTTGCTGTGGCCTTCTCCTGGCAGGAGGCAGGTTGTCTGGCAGTTCAGGCTCTCCTGGGCTGACTTGTTATGAATTTGAAAAGAACTGTATAATGTTGAACCTAATTTGCAGTAGAAATTAAACCAGAAGTACTTTTCTTTTCATCTGACCACTAGTTAAACCCAGCTTTTATGTGTGTGTGTGCGCCTTTTGTAAACTCCTTTAGGGTTATTTAAAAGACCCAAGAGTTCTTTCACATTTCCAGGGTTGTTTTTCAAGCTCTTCAAATGAGGGCAAAAGTAAAATTCTCAACGTGATTGCAGTATTCCTTGCCATGCTGCAAGAACGGGGGTGACCTACTTTAAAATAATTCCAAAGATAAAAACTGTGCAATATGCCTCATGATGTACAGAAAGAGAAACACATTTAATAGTGACTTTGTGGGTTTATGGGTAGTTGGGTTCTTTGCAAACTGCAGGGTTTTGGTGGTGTGCAGGGCCTGCTGACAGCACAGCAGCTGCTGGCAATAACTTTCCTTTAGAGCCCTTTTTTTCTACTGCAGTGCTACTGACTGGTTCAGTATCAGGTAGAGCCCTTCTAAATTTAGAATGCATAGTAATAATTGATTTTAATGTCAGGAGTTGAAATGAATATAATGAACCCGTGGCCAGCATACCCAATTTATACACTGAAACCATCAGAAAAAGGGACACAGCTGGAGCTGGTCTTCTTTCAGCCTCACTGCAGCGAGCCTTGGCTCACGGTTTGATTCACTCTGTACCCTGACACGTAGCTGATGTTCAGAGTGACAGAATGAGATCAAGTGTGTCCTTGCTGCTGTGTATAAGCCCCAAATGTATACACAGGCGCAGAAATGTGCTTGGATTGGCATCAAGGAAATTTCGGGAAACCGGCAAAGTCAACCTTGACTTCTGGATGGTGTTCCAGACATGAAATAGCAGACACACGTAGTTTGATCGTGGTAAAGAAATCATTTTTGTGTAGCATGTTGGTGTCTGTTTACATAAACACTCTGGTGAAGCTGTACATGTCAAGACCAAGTCTGACACTCCTTCATGCCAAGAAAAGGAAAGTGTGGAGTGAAGTGCTTTCCAGTCTGTTACTATCACTTCTGTGAGGAAGAGGGCAGGGCAGCAGAACAGGACTTCAGCACTGCAGCCCTAGAAAGATGCTGATTAATTTTGAAGCCATCTTGGACGACTGCTTATTATAACTTTTTCTTTCTTTTGTGTAAAATCTTTAACTCCTTTGGTCACTTAGCTGAGTGTTGAAGGCACACTGAATATTTGAATTGCTGGAAACAAATGATGTAAAATTTGACATTTGATGTCTTTTTATTTCTTTTCCTGATTATGCTGATTCTATGCCTGACTCAAAGCAGAAATAAGGAATTTTGCTTGTTTTATATTTGTGTTCATGCATTTCTCTCTCTTTCTCTCTCCCCCTGAAGTATCCTTGCTGATGCAATCATGTACTGGACAAGGCTATTTTGTTACTGGAATCTTCTTAGATTCCTGGTTAGGAAATAATTGAAAGCTGTCTTTGCTGCAGCAACATAATGGAGTAATTTGATACAACAATCCCTTTCATTTAATATTTATGTTTTACAGCTTAAATCATTAACAAGTGTTGCTGCAATCTTGTGAAAATGAGTTTCTTTAGAAGGCAAAACGTAAACTAGCAATTGGAAATATTTGGGGATCACTTTCTTTTTTTTCCCCTCAAAGGTTGTCTCTATTCCAGAGCCTGGTGACACACAGAATTCTGTGTTTTGACGGCAATCTCAGGGTAACCAGGAGTAAGTGCTCTTTTCCTCTTTGGAGAGGACGGTGTTCCATAATTTCCCTATAAGCCACTGATGGGAACTCCTGCTCACTTCAGACATTCCTGCCCATGGGATGAAACGGGTGCTCCAAATGGTGCAGATGGAAAGGAAAATACTGTGGTGATCTGTTTGATAACCTTGCAATTTGATGATGCCTTGCTTGGCATTGAGAGCTGCATGCAAACCCCGTGCTCTCTGTTCTGAGTGTTTCCCACTTGGAATCCTGTCTCCCGACATTCCCGAACGAGCGTGTCCGTAGGAACCTCTTCTTGCAGAGATGGAACTGGCAGCAAGGTCAGAGAAGACTTAACCAGATCTGCTAATGAAATTAAGTTTTGATGTTGTGCTTTAGCCACTGGGCAGGCTCCCCCCTTCAAAGATCTTTTGAAAAGAGAAAAGCCATTGTTCTTTGTGTGCTCGTTTGAAAAGGAAATGGTCTCCAAATGAAAAAATGGTTCCTGAATTCAAATTAAAAAGAAAAAAAATGGAGTTTTTTTGCCTCTAACAACCTTCCCTGAGAATTCATATATGAAAATGCTCTGACTGTGACTATGGCATCTAACAAAGTAATTTTTAAGGATGATTCTTTCTGCCTCTCTCCAGCAGCACTGACCAACTTCAGTGCTCAGTAATTGCGCTCACGGCAGCGCTGCCTTCAAGATTGTTTTGGCTTTCCTTTGGCTGTGTACTTGCACTTCCTCATGAGTGGAACATCCTGCCTGTTATGCAATGCATAAATCTTGCTTTGATAGGCATTTCCAGGTTTCCAGATCTCATCTTCAATGCGTGACGATGTTTTTTAAATGAGTCTCTGAAGGCACAAGCAAGTGAAGCAATAGCGTTCAGCTTTCTGTAAAAATGCTTAAAAATAATTTGTGTTTCTTCCCGGAATCAGGCTTGAAAATAACTGCCCATTTCAAAGAATTTTGTACATGAGAGCAGCTCATTGTATCCACTTGTTCAAAATGTTTTTTCCTTTCTTCCACAGTGGCTAGTTTCCAGGTATATAACCCCTTCCAAATCCAGCCAGGGTCTGTGCCAGAGATTCTTGCTCTTCCCCCAGGCAGATATGGAATGTTTGAGAAAACACATACGTGATTACAAAACGTGTTTGAATTCTGAGCTCTACGTCAGCATTTGTTTGCCCATAGAAATGGGCTGATTTAATAAGTGCATTAAGCAAATTCACGGGAAACTGGAATTAAAAAATAACCTCTTGAATGCATTTGCCAAACTTTCCTCTCAAAGGGATTTCGCATATAAATTTCTTTACCATGCCTCTTTGTTTTAATATTTGGTTTTGAGGAACCTTTTCATAACTCAGCAATGGCTGGTTGCATAAAAAGAGGTTATTTGTTCTGCAGAATTTAATTTTTAATCCAGCAACAGCAATTACTGCAAGAAATTTCAAGTTACCATTTGAAAGTAGAACAAATACTTGAAGCTGAATTTTGAAACCTGTTCATCCATTTTTCTCTAACTGCATCAGCTGTGTAGTAATTAGTGTTTTGTGTGCTGTTCCCCACAGCTACTGATCTGTGGGATTAGCAGCACTCTAATGTGGTATGACATGCACAAGTTAAGTGCTGTGGAAGTTAACACTGTTCTTGTTTTATAAACTTACTACTGACGTTAATACTTGGGCTTTGGCCCTCCCGTGTGTTTCTGACCTCAGGGTTTCTGTTTAAAGAGAACTTTTGTTGGAAGCTATTTGAATTATGTTTGTCTTTTCCTAAGATTAAAAGGAGTACTCTTATTAAGCATTTTGCTTTGAAAGTTGCATACTGAGCAGCCCAGCACAGAGTGAGAACACAAGATATTGTGGAAAATAATTTCTAGAAGATACATGAAAAAGCTTCATATGCAGCTAAAATAGAATCAGACAGGTTATAAACATTTCCAGTAAAGGTTTGTCATTTCTAACACTTAAAGAGTTCAAGTTGGAGTAAACCAGAATTGTGCCCTCTCAAAAAAAACTCCTGTGTTTTGTGCCACTTAACTTTTCCAGCTCTTTCTTATTGTTCACTGGTGAAGCTATAAAAGATGATCTGAGCAGAACACAGCAACATCCTTTCAGGAAAAACCTGTTTATTCAAAGCCTTTAATTCACTGGATACTGGACTGGGAGCTGGAATACAGCATTTGCAGGGTGGTGGGAAGGAGGAGAAGCTTACCCAGAAGCATAATCAAGTCCAAATTTGCGTTGCAATTAAAGGAAAAATGTGGAACTTGTATTTATGATGATAAATGTGATGGTTTTGCCTCTCCTGTGCCTGAGACACATGGCTTTTGAATTGTGGGAAATGGCAACGAGGCTTCAGAAAGTTTCTGGCTTCTCATGAAGGTATAATGAGGGTACAAATGTAGTTGAGTTTTTTGATTTGCACAATTACTCTGGTTTGACAAAGACGTAAATGTATAAAACAAGTCCCACTTTTACAACTACACCTACTCCATAAATGCTGCTTCAAGAAATCGCTTAATGCAACGGCACCTTTTACATTATTATTGATGCCTTGGACTTCAGATAAATCTTACTTTAAGAGATCAGGCCCAGCCTTAGCTACCAGCAAGTGTTCCTACCTTGCCAGACTTGATTTTTTGTACAGTTTGGGATTTTGCACTGGGAGGCCCATCGTGGAAAGTGCTCCCAGGGTCTGGCATCTTAATTATTCAGGTGATGGTAATGCTGTGGGAGCAGATTAAATATAATGAACCTGCACTTTAAGAGTTAAGTTAGATGTACATTTTTCTGATGTGCAGGAGGATTCAGATATGGGATTTTTAATTTCAAAGTATGATCTTCCTGTCCATGAAAAATTTATGTGAATTTCTTTTGCATGGCAGGATGACCCAGTATATATTGTACATGCTATGCACCAAGTGACTTTCTTTTTGGAATGAAATGTCTTTGGACTTGGAGAAATAAAATTGGAATAGGCATTAGAATTTTATTTTTCTGTAGACAGAGATGGCCAGTGTAGAGTCCAAAACTGCTTTGTTGGTTACTTTAGAATATTTAGTCTCTATAACTCGTTCTTAACCAGATCTGCAGGCTGTCACCACATTGTGAAAACAGCACTGCTAATTCAAAATTACATTTAGTGAATGTCTTTTGAAATGTTGGCTGAAATTTTAAACACAGTCATGTATTCAGACTGCAGGTGGATTTCTTCCTTTTTGGTTGTTTTGGGCGTTTTGTTTGTTTAATTTCATTTGTTGTATGCTTTGTTTGTTTGGGGTTTCTTTATTTTTTTGTGGCCTTGTGTTTACCTGATGCCTTTGTGCTTCAGTTCTGTTTCCCAAGGATAAAGGTTGTACCCTCTGATAAAGCAACATTTTAGATGCCCTAAATAAACTGGTGTAAAGCCAAGTTCTTGTGATGAACTGGGGTAAATAAAATCAGGCTGTGGTTGCCACATTTTGTTACTGAAATGTGGATACTCTGCTGTAGTCCAGGATAGTCATTACCTTTATATATTTTCTTTATAAATAAATAAGTGTGCAGTGAGCAGTTCAGCTCCATGGAAAGTGTAACTTTTTGAATTGATTCATTAAAACCATCACCATATTTTTATTAATTCTCTCTACATGAAGTCTTTTAAAGAAAACATCACTTTTTTCTTGTGTGGTTTATGTGCTTTATAACTCATAAATGACTTGCATCTGAGAAAAGCTCACATGTAGTTACCAATTCATGATCAGTATCTTGATTGTTAGAGCTTTTTTTGACGTTATGGAATGAAATGCAGAGTTATGCATTTCTTCAGTGATATGGCCACTACCACTAACCTTCAGCAGCCTTTATTTTTCTTTAGGTGTATAATAAATGGATATATTTCAGATATGTTCCTGACAAAATGTCTTGGAAGTTAAGACTGATGAAGTCTGTGCTACTGTTTTCAAAGCAGTTTCACTATTAAAAGGACGTTAATTTGTATAAAAATTCTAAAAACTACCAGTGGTGACTTTCTCTAGCAGTGTGCAACCTTTCAGTGTCAGGGCAAGTAATCAACTAAACTAATGGGATTTTTTTTATAACAGGCACTGTGCAAACCTCTGACCCAGTTGAGCCTGGCATTTGGGCTGGTCTTTATTTAGGACCAACACCTTTTCATTGGATAGATGCACACAGGGTTCCTTACATACCAAGTTTTAGCCATTCTTCCTTTTGATGGGGTTGCTAATACTGCAGGTAGGAATATGACCAGTTCATCTTTTGTATCAGTGTGCAGGGTTGTGTTTTAAAGTGTTTGCAGCTTACGGACCTGACCCTAAAAAAGTGACAGCTCGTGGTTCACTTGGAAGGGAAGAACTGTAAACTCCTCACCACCAAAAGCTTCCATTGGAGAACAGGCTTCCCACTGATCCAACCAGTTCAATTCAGTTTTTTCCCTTCAAATGCTTAAATTCTCTGTTCTCCATATTAAAAACTTAGCATTGCAGCAAACCCTTTCTTGCTGCAGCTCAACCCAACGTAAACAGATATTTTAGAGAGAAGAGACTCCCTTTGGGCTCAGGTGCTCAGTGCATGCACAGCACAATAAACTGGGAATTGCTTGGCCTGGGTCACTTCCTTTGTGTCTCTTGGACAAGTAAATGTGAAGTGCCACAATTCCACAGAGAGCTGGAGCTACTGAGGTTCTGCACTTTGTGAAATAAGACTTTTGTAGCTGTTCATGGGGTGGACTTGAGGTTAACACAATGCATGGAGAGAGCCCGAATTCAGGAAGGAGAAGCTGCTGAGGGACATCAGGTTTTCAGAAAATGCTCCCACCTGTGTTTGAGGCCGTTTTTGTCATTTTGTGAGGACTGCTGGAAATGCAGAGATTGTCTTTTATTCTTATATTCTTCTTAACTTAACCGTTCCTGAGTTATGCAGCTGTTGCATCCTGATGGATCCAAGACCTGAGGACTTGTACTCACTCCTGCTGAGGGATTTTAATGGAACTACAGTTTGAAGTAGTTATGAACAAGTAATGTACAAACCTAAACAATCAAATAAATGCTATGAGGAAAGGCAGAACACTGTAGGAAATACGTAAAAGAAAAGCACAGAATTTAAGAATTTAAATGCTCCTGACAGTTTCTCTAAGGTGCCTCAATTACCTTGTAATAGAAATGACCACGGAAATAAATCCTGTGGGGAGACAGGGCAGTGCTGTGCTTTTTATAGCAAATTTGATATTTGCTAGACTAATAAAGGAACTGGTTCCAAACTCTGGCCTTTCTAATGCTATTTGAGACCCAGCACATCCGGGTTGAAATACGTCGCCTGTTCTGTCTCAGTAATAAACTGTTCTGAAGAGAGGAAAAATACCAGGAAATTTAATTGAAAAATGATATTTTTTTAGTGATCAGAATGTAATTTACAACTTGGAAATGGATCAGGAGCTGATGAGTTCCTGCTCTTCACGTAGTATGAGGTATTTAAAGAGTGATCAGTGAAATCAAGAAGGACTCTTGGAACACAATCGCTGCTGCTTCAGCACTGGAGTAAAGCACATTTTAACTCACCACTGCTTTAAAAAATATTCCAAGCTGGATCTGTGTGCTTTGGAGAAATTTCAGCTTCACAGCCAGTGTCAGGGACAAAAAACATATTTGGTGCTGTAATAACAAGAGTTGTGGAGAAGCAGTTGAGAGCAAAAATGTCCTGAATTGCTCACATTTCGCTTTTTTTGTTTGAAAGGATAATTCCCAATGCTTGATCTCTGTTCAGAGGGGATTCCTTACAACAGGAATGAAATAAAACCTTTAGAACTGATGGTAGAGAGCTTCTTGGACAGAGAAAAATTAAAATCAAGGTGGATTTAATGTCACTGTGTAAAATTCTCTCCAAGTCTAAATATATAAATACACAGGTAACATGATGGATATGTGAATAATTTTGGGAATTAGAGTGATGGGTTTTTTGCCTCCCTTTGGGACTTTTTATGACAGTGAAAAAAATTCAGAATTTACATGAAATTTCAGTTACTGTGAATTTGCAAATTAAAATAAAACAATGCCAGGATATTTTATGTCTTTTTTTGCTACTGTAACATCAGATTTGTGTAATGTGGAATTTATTGCTTGGTTGAGAAAGTCTGACCCATGCATGAGTTAAGTGACGGTTTTGGTGAATAGGAAGGCGAAATATTTGGTAATAGACTGCAGGTGGCTGGAGGTGATGAGACAGTAAGGTACAGGAGACATTGTGTCTCCCGTCTGTTGAGTCATCCCTCAATTCTGGTAATGCTTGGAATGCCAAACTTGGGAATTCAGGCAATTAAAAGTCAGAGCAAAGTTGTCGCCTAGTAAATGAGATTATTTGGAATATTCCTGCTTGTATGAAATACCTTAGAATTATGTAGAATTTCAACTGACTGTATAGAATTCAATTATCTCAGGTGTTCAGGTAGTTTAGATGAAGGAAATTCTATGTGTTTCTGGAATTTAGATTTGGACTGAATGACCTATTTTATGATTCGTCCTTGCAATTCTGTCTCCCAGGATATGATCTTTATTTCCTAACTGTGAAATTATTTTTAATAAAGTGCAGCTGTAGAGCAAGGAATACAAACTAAATATTGAATTTGGGTTCTTAAATAATTTGTTATGATAACTACAGATCAGATTAATATTTAATATTACAATTCTTAATATTCCTATATCAGACTGCCCTTAGTATATGGTTTTTGCTTGATTCTGCTGTGGTTATGTAGAAGAAAAGAGAAGTTTTTATGTTTCAGATGGTCTTGTTTAACACTGGCTCTGTGTTTTCTTGCAGGATCGCACGAGGACTTTTGACATGCACTCACTGGAGAACTCCCTAATTGACATAATGAGGGCTGAAAATGACTCACTGAAAGGTAAATTTAAAAAGAGACTTTTCCCTGCAATAAATAATTGGGAAGAGGGTGCTCACTTAGAATAAGAAACTTCAGTTTTGGTTAGGAAAAGTGAAATTACCCTGTGTACCCTGATGCCTTTTTTCAGTTGTCTGAAGCTGTTACAACACAGGAGCATTTGAGGGTGTTTGTCCTTATACAAAACAATGTCTGTCCTTATACACAAACATAGGCTGACCTGTTGTGTTATTTGCCAGTGGTTTTGATCAACTTCAGGCATCTTGTGCAGCTCAGCAAGAAGTAACTTTTTGCTTAATAGTGTTTTCTTTTTCTTTTTTTTTTTCTTTTTTTCATTTTTGTGCCATTGGGAAAGGAAACGAGAGGTTGAAGTGACTTGCATTTGGAATTTCTCTCTTCGTTTTTTTCTTTTTTTTGTTTTTTTGGCAAAGGTAATCTTGCTTTGGAAATACCTCAGCTTACAAAGCATTCAGAGTATTGTCTACATATAATTTTGCCTGAATAGAAGCTGCTTATGGTCTACAATTCTGAACTCCAGTTTCATGTTCTGTGGAATGAGTAATCCATTTCAGTTCGGTGGTTACTTGTGTGAGTGGAGTAGTGAAATCCTCACACACACTTCTTATCTAACCACTCAGTTTTGTTACCAGTCATGAGACCGCCAAAAAAAAACAAATCTGCGCTTGTGGTTTCTGCAAGTGAATTCCTTTTGATATCAAGGCTCGTGGTGTTAATGAAGTCTGACTTGTTTTAACAGTGATTCTTGCTCAGAAGACCAGCCTTTGATAAACTGGCAATAACTTGTGTTTGTTGCCTTCGCTGTGGTCTGGAAACGCAGCTTGAGTTTCCCATCCCCAGTGCGTTGCAACAATCCAGTGTGGGGAGAAACACCGGGAAACACTTTCCTATTGAAATGACAGGGGAGCCTGATGGAGAGAAAAGTGATGCCAAATGAATTTAAAACCCCAAATACCTTCCCTCCTTGTGTAATGGGGATCAGGCTTTTATTAATGACAAGTATTAACAGCTTATATTTGGTTTATGTGCTGTCTGGCAACATCCTATGGCCCCAGCATTGTACACAGGACCAAGAATCAGGTGCCCTTCCTTGACTGCAGCACCTGGGATTTGCCCCAAGGCCTTCTATCCAACTGCCAGGCAGTCCCAAACCAGGCTACAGCTGCTGAAATCTGGCCCAAGGTGACAGGGCCATAGAACAAATAAAATTTCCCTTCACATTTGAATTTTAAAACGTCTGCTTCAGATGTATTTATAGTCAGCAGCTAAGCAAGGGTAGTTCTGAAAGTAGCTTGATTTTTAGTTTAAATGCTTTGAAAAGGATCTTTGCAGCTCAAATAATTTTTTGGAGTGCTTAGCATGTTTTAAGGATGATGGAATAAGTATGTCAGCAAAGAGTACAAATAGTTCTGACACACATTAATTCCTGCTTTAGCTTGATTGTTAATCCCCTCTGCAGAGTCATCTGTGCCTTCTCTAAAGTTCTGTGTGTGTTGTCTCACACTGTGGTATCAATCAGGTCCTGCTCTGGGAATTATTTCTTAAGATTCCCTGTATATTGTTCTGTTTCACAGTTAATAGTTATATAACTGTATAGAAAAAAACCTCAAAGCCAAGATGAGAAATTTAGGTGGCTCTACGTGAAATACTTCATTGTGAAGTCTCATTTTTCAAGGATGTCCTCAGCAAGAACATGGAGTTTGCTTCCAGTGAAATGTGCAGTGCACTGAAGGTGGCTGTGGCTGCTCTGGCACAGCACACAGGGACTTAGTTCCTGTCACAGATTCAGGAATGGATCTTTATTCAAAGCAGTATCCGCCGGGCCGTGGTAATGCTGCAGAGATCATCCCTGAGGAGGGTGGGGTTTGCAAGGAGAGGAAATACCTTTAGTTAAACCAACTGATATAACTGGAAAAAACCTGTAAATTGCTGGTACAAAACATTCCCCATCAGGCCTGAAGTGGGGCTCGTGATCACGAGCCCTTTGTGTTTATTTTCCATCTGCATCAGTTGGTGTATGACTATGCCTTAACACAGATCCTGTCTCCCTCATGTTTTTTCTCTTCTTGCCCCATCTTTATTTAAACCTTGGATCTAGAAGTCTTTAAATAGGACAAATTATGGTTGTCAGCACAAATCTTGTTTGCTGTTTCCAACACCTGCATTTAAATAAGCAGATCCATGAGAAGTTTTTTGGGTTTGCATTTTAAATGGCTTAATCAGTGCATGCAGTGCTTTGAACTAAAGTTGGATACTCTCAGAAAGGAAAAGCTTCTGGGTTTGAGACTTTAAAAATAGCCAGGGCAAGACAGTAATAAAACATACTGTAGAGAGCAAGCTCAGAATGGCATGGAAATAATTTAGATGATCTAATAGGCCTCACTGCTATCTTGTGAGAGGTTTAATACTGACTCCACAGGAGTTCAGTGTGTTACACTGACAGCACCCCCTTCATGTTGTAATGGACTTCAAGAGAAAGAGGTACTGTGTGAAAATATCCCTTCAAAACAACTGAGAGTATGGACGTGATAATAGACATCAGTCACAGTTTGGAACCTGCTGTCTCTGGGAAATCATTTCCATCTTTAAATGATATATTCAGAGCAGCAGGCTGTGAATTCTATAATAAAATCATAAGTAGGAATCCTTTAAAATGTAACAAAATCCATTCACAGTGTGTTCTTGACTGAGGTGATTAAGCTGTGCTAGCCTTGGATTTGTTTAGGACAGTAATAATTATGTCCTTAGGTTATCTTGCTATATGAAACAAACAGTATTTTCTGTTTGAGGTTAAAAGGTGAACCTTACAGTGATTCAGTACATTCAGTATTACCTTTTAATGCTTTGGATAGGCATTTTACCATTTTCCCCCCTTCTTTTGAGGTATATTTTTATCCCTGCTCAAATCCTCTTCCTTTGCTGAGCAGCTGCCATTTCAATATGTTATTTTTATCCACCCCAGTGAGTGTGCTGCGTGCTGCACAGCCAATGTCAGCCTGCAGAAGCCTTTCCCTGGAGACTAATTGCATCTTCTTTGCAACGTACTCTGCCTCTGTGAGCTGAGCCTGGGATCCAGAGGACTGATTTTTGAATCTGGGTCTTCCAGATGGCAATTTGAGCATTACTATAACAGTAGTAGATTGACCAAATATTTCCCTGTTAAGTGACACTGAAATGTCTTTAAATGCTTTATGACCACAGACTGGTTTGTTACTGAAATATCCAATATTTCAGTTCAGAATAGAAGGTTATTGCCTGGAAATGATGCAAGGTGGGATGGATTAAAGCAGCAGGCCAGTTACATCTGCTGCCAGCACTGCAAAGCATTCCTGTAAAATCTGGGTGTGAACAGCTCGGTGTCTGCATGAATCCTGGGACTGGGACATAGTCTTAAAAACTAAACATACTTATGGACAAAAAGGAAAGTTTTATAGGTAGAGTAAGGTGAGTCATGCAGACAGACACTGAGAGGGTTGAACAGCAGCTCTGAATTTCAGATCTAAAGAGCCAGAATGATGAGAAATTGCAGCATTCAGGATTTCTCTGAGCAAGCAGAGAGACCGAGCTGTATTTTTAAAGCCATCATCAGGCCCTTAATATTGACCTGAAAAACCGTGGCAAAATTGAAGAAAGTATGTAAATCTGATAAAGTGTTCTTTGATGAAAGGGTCCAAATAGTTTTCAGAGCATTTTTTGAATATTGGATAAGAGTCTGAACTAGTTGTTTCTTTTGGAGCTGCCTGGATTATGCAGCGTGTTCGTATTAATTGAGTAAAAAGGGCAATTTGGTTTTCTGCGTGATCCAGAAAATTAATGAGAATCTGCTGAATCCCAATTCGCTTTAGGGAAGTGATCCTTTATATAGGCACAGGACAAAATCTGACCTACTTTAAGCTGTAAAATAATAGATTTTGTGGTTTTTCACAGGCTGCTGTGGTGGTCGTACCTCAGACTGCTGGGAGCAGCATCAGGGGTTGATCTCCTTGACCAGAACCTAAGGGTTACTAATTTGTAACTTTTTAATGTATCCAGCTTAAAATAAAATGCACTAAAACTTTCCTTTTTTTCTGCTCCAGACCACAGACAGTTCATTTGCCTTAATTATCTTTGGAAACTGGTGATGAATTACTGTGTGAATGTTTCATACTCAGGATCCTCCTGAATTTTACCTCCTATGCCAGGAAAGGCTAATGGCATTTGCAGACTTGAGTGCATATTAATTAAGAGGAAAACCAATTGTTTTACTACCTCAAAATATTGCAGAACTGAGCCTAACAGCACTAAACTGCAACCCATGCTGAGGGAGCTGGGAAGGGGAAACACAGTCTGTGGGAATTTTATTTGAAATCAGCAGTTCCCATTCCTGTTACAATTCACTGACTTCAGGTGGGTTAAAGTAGAAGTATTATAACTTCTTCTAATCTGTATTCTAGAATATTAACAAGCAAGGGCCCACTTTTCTTTCCAAATGCAGCTAATAGTCAAAATCTTGGGTCAATAATATTTTAATATTTTAATCTTTGGTTCCTGTCATGAGTATTTGTTGAGTTATTCCCTACCTTTCCAATATCTGGGGTTTATCAGAGCTTTTTTTGTATAGAAACAGCCAACAATCTTGTAAGAGAATGAAATCACCTGGGCAACAGGAAGGAACTAAAATCTTCTATTAATAAACACTGAGATCAGCTTCATAGATTGGATTCTAACCTGACACAGAAGTAATGGGTGCAAACCATACATAATGTATGATTTTACACTCATTAGCTGTTACCTCATAAACTTCCAGCATTCTCATTTAAATGGACCTTTGGTTTTTGTGGCTTGAACTCAATTCTTTTGAAGAGATGCTGAATTTGGTGAGGATTAGAAAGGCAAAACTTGATTGGGAAGAAAAAAAATAATGTCTGAAACTTGCAAAAAGAAAGAAAAAAGGAAAAAAAAGAAAAAAAGGGGAATTGGCCCTAGGTAATACCCAGGGAGGAATGATCTCCAATGAGGAGAGACTGGAGCTGGTTAGTCTGGAGAAGGGAAGACAGAGGGGATCTCATCAATCCATATAAATACCTCCAAGGGGTGCCAGAGGATGGTGCCAGACAAGTATTATTGAGTAGTTGAAACTTTCTGACAATACCTGTGTATTATAGAAATGCTTGTCTTGATAATGCAGATACCAAATAATCAAACAACTCGATGTTTTTACTTCACCACGCAGGATTTGGAGGTGGGGAATTAATGGAAGAGCAACACCTTGATTTACGCTCTGTCCAAAGTGAAGTCATTCAGCCCTGAACCAGAGGGTGTTAATGGAACCACCCTTTGAGACCAGCAAATTCCTTCTCCTGCCACCTCTGAGCTGTACAAATATCTCAGGGTTTTCTGATCTTGGTCCAGTTGTGAAATCAGTGTCAGGATTCTCCTGTGAACTTCATTGCAGCAGACCTGTGTTTTTTTGTGCAGTCATTTCTCCCAGGCCCCTTGCCATGCTGTCCCATCTCCAAAGTCTGTGTGGAAAATTAAATGCCTTTCATACTTGTTAGACAAGATATTTCCTAGGAATGTATGTGCTGTAAATGATGTGGCAGTTAGAGCTCTTTAAAACACACCAAAACATTTGAAGTAGTGCTGAATATTTTCATGTGTAGCTCAGTGATTTGATCTTCAGGAGTGGTACAGCCAACAAAATCATTCTGAGTGCCGTGACAGCAGCCTTGCTAATCTGATTAAAACCTTTCTAAAGTTTTCTTGCTTTCTTTTTTATACTTGTGTCTTGGTGAAATTAATTCCATCCCTTTTTTTAGAAGTGTGTTTAATCTTCTGCTTTGTTTAATATCACTGTCCACCAAGTCGGTTTTGGTTTTTTGGTTTTTTGTTTTTTCTTTTCTGAATTCTTGCTTTGATAATCTTTGACCATTCTGGATCATCTTCAAAGCAGCCTTTAATTTGGAGCTGTATTTCATGAGTAGTGTCTGTTCCTTGTTTTAGAAGACACTGAACTCTCCTGCCTCCCTTCCCAAACTGCTCAAACTACCTGGCTTTTTTCTTTTTGCTCACTTTGTTCACTTTTTGCCTTGATGTTGAATCGTTTGAATCTTTTGTTAGCCACGTTTTGCATGATCTCTGATGTCATGTTTGTGAGGCTTCAAATAGCATGAAAGGAGCAGAAAGAAAAGCCTGAAGTGCTTTTCTTAAACTGGAGATAAAGAAGAGATGGGTGTAATGAGAAAGGAGATAAGTTTTGAGAAAAAATAAGGAGGTGAATGCTGAGGTGTGAGTGCAAAGGGGAGAAATTCAGTCCTAAGGAGGTCATAATAAAACACTTTTTTAGTAGTGGGCAGTCATTTCATTTACCCAAGAGTGACCCTGCAGCAGCCTGAAATCTGATTTTTGCATCAATTATTTAAGAGACTTTGAGAAAGAACTGTAATGCACATAGAATTTGTGTATATAGTATCCACTTATTCTAATACAGCTTTAGGTGGAATGATAAGGACTTTTGCTGAGGCACATCTGAAAATCCGTCTTCCAGTAGCTTTATCCATACTTAATGCACTGATAGTTGGAATGCAGATGGGTCAGGTGTGACGCCAGGTTTTTCCCAGTGCAGCGTTGATAGCTGGGCTCTCAGGTGAGTGGAGCAGTGACGTGCTGCCTCCAGATATGCACACGTCAGGTGAGGTGCAGGGAGGGGTATTTCAGCTTTACTCAGAAATCCCATTAGCAGGAATCCCAGCTCAGCAGTCGGATTGGGTGGCTGTGAGAAAAGGATAAATGTTGTGTATGGAATGTGGGGATACTTAGGTAAATACTGTTGGTGCCTGCTCCTGTGCAGCACTTTTTGAGTCTAGGCAGAGGAAGTGAAGTGGTGATTTTTTTTAAATACTGTTTTCTTTTTCTCCTCCCATTTGGAGTGGGTGTGGGGAAGTGTGTACTACAGTTTCTTCACATGACTGGGAAAATGAGTGTCTTGCATGTGCTGTTGGCTGTAAAAATGGAAAATGGGGAAATGTTGCACTGCAGAGACCTGAGTGTGCTTCACCATGGAATCATGGAATGGTTTGGGTTGGAAGAGGCCTTAAAGATCATCCAGTTCCATCCCCTGCCATGGGCAGGGACACCTGCCACTATCCCAGGGTGCTCCAAGCCCCGTCCAGCCTGGCCTTGGGCACTTCCAGGGATCCAGGGGCAGCCACAGCTTCCCTGGGCAACCGGTGCCAGGGCCTGCCCACCCTCACAGGGGAGAATTTCTTCCCAACATCCCATTTAAACCTATTCCCTGTCAGTTTGGAGCCATTCCCCCTTGTCCTGTCACTCCAGGCCCTTGTAAAAAGTCTCTCTCCATCTTTCTTGGAGCTCCTTCAGGTAGTGGAAGGCCACAGTTGGGTCACCCTGAATCCTTCTCTTCTCCAGGCTGAACAATCCCAATTCTCTTAGCCTCTCCTCATGGGTTGCTGTTGACTTCCTTGTGTTCCTGTTCCCTTCTTGTTGGGGAGTGAATTTAGAGGATGGTTAAAAAAGGAACCGAGGCCTCGTGTTGCATTCCAGGCTGTCTTGTGATCATTCCTTCCACAGACAAAAATAAGTTGCTTTGAACCTATTATTGTACTTAAGGAACTCCAGGTTTAAATCTTGCAGGGTAAATCCAGCTCTTGCAAGTCACACACAGGTGATCCAGTGAAGCATGGACAGAATTCCTGGGGTGGGAATTGGTGATGGTGTGGGCACACACCAGCAGCTCTTGGGGTGAAATGCTGCATATAAAGAGTTCAGGAACACAGTGATGTAAACCATGACAGCAAATGGGAGGTTAGGGAAGGTTTTACACCTTTTCCATATGTGTTCCTAAGTTGTTCGATAAATTCTCTATTGGGTTCAATAAATTGTTCTTGTCACTTACAAAATAAATTTTGTCTAGCAATTTTTAGCATATGACATCCCATTCCTTCCTCTCCTCCTGTCAAACAGTCTGTCATTAACAAAGTTACCACATTTGAAGTAGCTGAGAAGCTGATTTGTGTAATGCTTTTCCTTCTCCCAGTTGCAAACTCTGGCTTTCATTTTTTATTTTTAAAGTGAATCTTGTAATACTTTGAGTGTTCAAAAGATAAATGCTGCCAATTATTCCATATCATAAACTGGAAGATGTATTGAGGCAAAAGATTAGATGTTTTTATAGCTTGGTGTCTATTCTCCAGCAGTCACACATGAATATAAAATAAAGCTCAGTGCCATGAGCAATAGGGTGCCAGCTTTCCTGAAATACAGTATAATTCCAACTAACATCCAGTTTCCAGCTGAGGGTTGTGATCCCTGATTTGCTTTTTGCTTTTGGTTTCTTCTCTCATACTCTGTGGGGGGTCCTAGAGAAGAGTTATATTCAAATACATACAATATTTAAGGGTCCCACTTAAATTGATTTGCAGTATCCCACTGGAACATAATTGGAATTACGGAAAAAATATCGATCCCTGGTAGACAGAGCTGTAGCTATGCCTAGGATTTGTTCAGGGTTTGTAGCAGGTTGGTTTAGGAGAAGATTTCTCTGTATTCTGCTGCTTGATAGCAAAGAAAACTTCAAAGTTAGCTTTGAAGCTTCTGTATTTTTGAGATGAAGGAGACTGAATTTGGTTTGTCACCTTTCAGGAGTAGTTAAGTGGTTGTTGAAATGTAGGAAAATCCTGTCTGGAGGTTCCTTCGGCCCACGAGGCCCCGTTGGGCTGACAGAGCACCAGCAGCAAGGCAGTGACACCAGTGGTGGCTTTTGAAGCCCTCACACAAATTGAACTTGGGCTTTTCATCCTCCACCTTGGGTTTTCCCCATTTCCCCTTCAGATTTAGGCTGGAGCTGTGGAGTCCCCATCCCTGGGGGTGTCCAGGGAAGGACTGGATGTGGCACTCAGTGCTCTGGTGTGGGTGACAGGTGGGGATCAGGCACAGGTTGGATTTGGTAATCCCGGAGGTCTTTCCAACCTCTGGGATTCTGGGATTCAGAGACTGCTGGAAGCGTGTCATGGCTTTTTGTCTCAATCTGGGAGTTACCTCGAGCTCCTGACAGAGGTGGATTTGAAGCTGGGCTGGAGTAGCCGAGTTGGGAGCAGGTTGTTCCTTCCTGTCCCTGCCTGCCACTGCAGCTGGGATGGGCAGTGCCTGGGAATCAGGGAATCCCAGAATAGCTGGGCTTGGAAGGGACCTCTGGAGATCACCCAGTCCAACCCTCTGCCAAGGCAGGGCCACCTGGAGCAGGTGACACAGGGACACATCCAGGTGGGTTTGGAATGTCTCCAGAGAGGCAGAATCCAAGCCCTCCCTGGGCAGCCTGCAGGGAATGAGAGCCATCGGTGTGGGGGCTTCTTCCCAAGGACGATCCTTGTCAGGCTGTAACTGCACCATCTCTTCAGCGAGGCACTTCTGCTTTAGGCTGATTAAAGCCCTAAAATCTTGCAGCTCATTCCACCAGCCTTGGAAACAGTCACATTCCCTTTCAGTGGTTCTCAGCCTCTCCTCCACCCCTGGTTATTTGATGTATAAAGTTGTCAACACTCCCTATTAGCAGTTGTTAGGCTGAGAATCTGCTTTGTGCCATTCACTCAGGTTCTACCTTTCTACCATGTGAACCCAATTAATTCAGCATCATCACAGGTAAAAACAGTGTTACGTACCAAAGGATTTTGCAGGGAGATTCTCTGCAGGGTTTTTGAAGGAAAGAAACCTGTTTGCTTTTTGTCTGTCAGTCCTTTTGTGACGGTGACCTGGAATTTAAAATTAAAGATTCTAGTCAGTCCTGTACTTGAGTGCTATGGGATAACAGAAACTTCATTTTGTCACTGTTCCTGACAGAAGGAATGGTAAATACTTGTCTTCAGGCATCTGGCTTTACTTGAAATAAAGCATAATATTTGCATCTACAATAGTACTCTTGTTTTTCAGCATTTGTTTGGACATTTTGGACATAAGGTAGAGCTGTATTTCTTAGAACATGTTTTTTAACATTTCTTTTTACATTGTGTTTCTTTAAATTAGGAGAAAAAATACAAGTTTTGGGGACTCTGCTGCTTAATTTTGCAGAATCAGTAATTCCAAAGGTGCTAATCCTTTATTTTACTGTGCAGCCAAATTTAGGCTACTTTGCTGGTTTCATGCTGACTTTGACATTGCTGAAAGTGTGTCAAATATACATTCTTCAGATGGATATATAGAGGTGCTTAATTTTGGTAAGACTGTTTCAAGATTAATAAAATACTATTGGAATGTTTTTTCATTCTTTGAAGTTTGGTAGTGTTTGAAATCCACAAAAAAAGGGAATCTCTCATATTCCCTTTTAGTGGCTTACTTTGGAAAAAACAGTTTTTAGAACAGGGATCTCATTTGACAGTGTCAAAGATGGCTGGGATGGTAAGGTGCAAAGTTCTGACATGGAATGCATTCACTGTCAGTGTAGATTTGTTAAAATTTTGTTCAATTTATCCTGGAGCAGGTATCCTGGGTCGGTGCCACTGTGCCATGTATGGGCTGTTGTTCCACAGTCAGCACATCATGTGCTTGGAATAATTTGCCTGGAATGAGATTAAGGGCTTGAACTGGGCCAGGTTTCTGCACACATGCAAATGTCTCGTGTTAACAGTCATGGAACTGGTGACTAATCCTTTTGTCTGTAGTATTTTAGAACTGAAAGCCAGGAATGCATAAAAAGGAGTGCATTTTGTGCCTGCCTTGGAACCACGGAGTCACAGAATGGGTTGGCTTGGAAGGGAGCTTGAAGATCACAAAATTCCACCCCTGCCACGGGCAGGGACGCTTCCCACTATCCCAGGTTGCTCCAAGCCCTGTCCAACCTGGCCTTGAACACTTCCAGGGATCCAGGGGCAGCCACAGCTGCTCTGGGCACCCTGTGCCAGGGCCTCCCCACCCTCCCAGGGAAGGATTTCTTCCCAATATCCCATCTAAACCAGCTCTATGTCAGTTTGAGGCCATTCCCCCTTGTCCTGTCACTCCAGTTGAGGACACACACAACACTTCATGATCTGCTTTAATGTTGAAAACGTGATCTAAGACTTAAGTTGTAAGGCTCTATTAAATAAATACTTTTGTGTATAATACACGTGGTTAGATAAGATTTTAAGTTCTAATTTGACAAAGTATACAGAGCCGTCTGCAAAATACCTGCGTGGTCTCTAAATCATGCCCTCATATAGAGATAATTTAACCAAATATGCATTACATGGAGAGGTTCTTTAGAATTTCCACTTTTCTTCTCTTGGTTTGGTTAAGGAGACATTTGAATTCTTCCCTGGTGAAATAGGGCTTGAGGTGACCTTGCAAAACCTCTTGTGAAACATCCTCTTACCTGCGCAGAAACATGTGATCCACACATGACATCTGAAACAGGTTGTGAAACATGAAGTGATGATAAAATCTCACTCTGGAGTTACAATCAACCCTACCTGCCCTCAGGGAGTAGTGTGGGGGGGGAAAGGTAATAAAATATTATAGTTCATGTTTTTAATGGCCTCGTGCACAGCCTTGTCAATCTTGATCTAATTGCAAAATACAGCTGAGTGTAAAAAACGTAGAAATGAGGCTCTGCTGTTGTAATGGCTAAACCAGATTGTACTTCAGTTATCTTTCTAGCATTTAAAAGTAAAATTCAGAGAAGTGTAAATGTTTTCTCTGATAGATTAAAGGATATCTAGCTCACATTTAGAAATAACCCTGTGGAACTTTGATGCTTCTCTTTCTGTAAAAGTTAAGTCCTAAGTGAAACAAAAGACAGCCCAGCACCAAATCACCTTCCCAATTTCAGTGAAAGCCTGGCACTCTCTGTTAGAGATTGGTCATATTTGCTTTCCAGCATAAGAAACTGGTCACCTATGACCTCCTACAATTAATAATATAGACAGGTTTCAATATAGAGAAAACCTTATTTATGCCCCTTTTAAAGAAAAAATCTGTCTTCTTACACTTTTGTCCATTTATCTAATATTTAACAAACAGCTGCTGATGATATAGATACAAAATAGACTGGAATCAGCAAGAACCAGGTGCTCAACCTGGGCACACTTTGTGCAGGACGCACCTGTAGTAAGTTTGGGGTTTGAGTGATTTAGGATCCCTGTGACATTTTCCAGGCCTTTTTCAGCAGAATGTGTTTGTCATTGGGAGCTGTGTCCTTCATCCAGAACTGCATGTGGGATGTACCCAACGTGTTCAGGGGTTTTGGTGCTTCCTACAGAGGGAAGAAAGCTCAGCATGTTTAACTGGAGGTATGTTAGGCACAAAATACGTGAATTTTAAAAGAGAAAGGAAAGAGGGAAATGGCCAGGAGCCCATTAAGTGTCTGAAATGAGGAGAAGACACAAAAAGTTGAGTGGGTTGCTTATTCCTGATGTTCCTTAAAATGAAAGGCAGTAAAAGCAGCAGCTTTTTGCAATAGATCATTGACTTTCTGGATGACTTTATTTCTGACACAGAAATAAAGGGAGGGCTGAGGGGAGAAAGTAATTGCAGCAGCTGCTAATAGCATTTTAAATTTCAGACTGATTTTATTGGAAAAACATCTCTGCATTGGTTACTAACGGGAAGCTGAACCAGTTCCATGAACACTTCGTATTTTTTAGATTTTCTAACACAATTATTGCTCAAATATCTTGTGAGATAAATCTTACGCTCTTTGTGCAATTATCTGAAATACTGAAGAAATGGGGAAGGGAAAACTAGACCTGAGGAATCCAAATGGACGTTGTAGTTGCCTGATTTCTCAGCAAGGGTTGTGATCTGCAGAATTAAAGCTTTTTCTCTGGGTTGGTAGCAGTTTAAGGCTTCATTTGTATAGCAGCTTAGCTGGGTACTCCTGCAGCAAAGACTTCTCTTAATATGAAATTATGAAAGCCAGAGACAGAAGGGGGGACTCAGCTGCCTTCCTGGCCTGCCAAAAGAGCATTCCTTGCTTCAATGCTGTTTGTATTTCACAAAGTTTCACATTGTGTGAAATTAATGGCGTGTGATGAACTCTGCATTCAGTGAGCAGGGAAAGTTTGTATCTGTGCTGTACTGGGGGAGTTTATAAACTGTGGCTCCTGAGAAATGTTTTGAAATGTCAAATGTTGGTATTTTGCGGGTTAGATGTGAGGCAAATGCAGAAAACAAGAGGCAAATTAAGAAGAGGAAGAGAAAAAATGGTAGTATTTGGTTCTCAAAACCTAGTGTTTGGCACTGGAAATAATACCTAGCTGGTGGCTGAGTGTTTTTTGCTGGTTTTTTGCCCTGGGAAAGGAGGAAAGGCCTCTTGCCCTGAGTGCTGCGGGTGGGGAGGCCGTGAGGAGTCCCCTGGCCCGAACAGTGGTCACGGATCCTCAGTGGGAATCGTGTCTCTGCTCCCCAGGAGTGAGTGCACACAGTGAAGGAGGCTTGGTGGTTTTCTTGGTAACTTAGAAACCACGAGCAGGATTTTTATGGCTTTATAGGCAGAGATGGTTTTGAAGGTGCTTGATGTTCTCCAAAATGCGCAAAGGCCGCTGGGCTCGGTCAGGGGTGTGGTAAAATTGCTGCTGCTTTCTGTGATTTCCTTAAATTCCTGCTTTGAGGACTATATCAGCATCCTGGATTTCTAAATTCAAAATTACCATGGAAAAATTATACTTGTAAAAGCCCTCAGCCTTTAAGATTCTCCCATAAAACCTGTGCCTCAAGAATACGCTCCAGTCTGAAGACCAGGGCTTTGTTATTTCGTGTTCTTGGTGTTAATTGTGTCTCTACCAGCAAAAGATCAGAGGAGTGAAATGATCTTATGGATGTTAAATAATCATGAAGTAAATTGGATTGATACAGTTTTTATTTTGAAAGAGGAAACTACTCCTGTATTGTTGTGGTTTACAAATATTTAAATGCTTAAACTAATTGTCGGCCTCAATTTTGAATGGGGAAGCGAAATAAAACACATGATGTGCTCAGAGTTTCTCATAGCACTTGCCAGGAGAATCCAAGTTTTGAAAACAGTTGGCCTGCTCTCAGAAACAGATTTTAATGAGATTAAAAGAGAAAGAATGTGCAAGTTTGATTAGAGAGTTTGGCCGTGCTCTGACAATGGGTCCTGCAAGCCAGCACAGAAAATGTTGTTTTTAGTGGGAGCATTGATTTGTTCTGAAACATGAAAAGTAAGAACCAGTGGGTAACTGTTGCATTATTCCAGCAAAGTGTACTGAGTTAGTATGAGAGAACCCATAATGTTGTACACAGACTGCAGGAGTCTGGGAGGAAATTTTAGTGGCCCAGACGTTTTCCTCCTTGACTTTTCAGTTTTTCAGCTGGTTCTTTGCCAGTAATAATTTAACCAAGGATTTTGTGGCTTGTGCAAAGCAACCTAATTTCAAAACAGAAAGTAACACCACAGTCTTTCACTTTCCTTGTGTTAGGGCTTTTCCTCCAGCTCAGATGGAGGTCAGTGTTGGGAGTATTCTGGAACGTGGCAAGGCAGAGAGCCTGATGCATGAGAAAAGATCCATTTGCTTATAGGCACACACCCAGGAATAGCTAAAATAAACAAATAAATAGAAATAAATGTGCAAATTAAGGGCTCAAATTGTTTCCAAAAGTCTCTTTGATGATCCATACCCACTTGGTCAGCCTCCTGTCAACGTGTTTTTATCAGTAAGTAACAGGGATGGTGTGAGGAAGCCATGGGGGGTGGGGAGGGTCAGCTTGTGAACACTTATTTTAAATGACCTGGATCTGAAAAGGCTCGAGAGTCACTGAGTTAGTATAAAGGCAATAAAACAAAGTCTTTTGGTCCTTATAACAATGATTGAAAGGCTGTTTTCTTTCTCATTTAACATGCAGCAAGGACATATGGGAGAAGGCGAGGTAACAAAATTCCTATTTAATTTTCTAATGTTGACAATGTCTCATGGGAGAAATAACATTAAGTTTTTACTAGAGGGCAAAGTCCAAAATATAAGATTATAAGGGAGCAGTTTCACATACGTTTACATAGTCTGCATGCCATAAATCAACATTTTAACTGAATTAGGGAGTACTTGAGGCTGAAATGATCACAGTCCCTACAGTGGACATCATCTGTGTGGTTTGTTACCCTGGGGGGCTGTGTTGCTGTGTTTGTGTGTATGTTATGAATGCCAATGCTGGAGAAGTTTATTTTGGTCCTTTTGGGTGCTGATGGAGCATCAACTGTAGGGAGTGTCTGTCCTGACCTGCTGGGTTCAATGTGTGTGTGGAGTTCTCCAGCAGCAGCTGATGAGCCTGAAAATGGGGTTTGGGTTTGGGGAATTGCTCCCTCCCGACAACGCCTGCAGGACTGGGGTCTTAAGAGGTAAAACAAATGCCATGTGCACCAGTTCATTAGGGGAAAGTAGTGTTTAAGTCAATATTAGGATATTTTTACCATAGTAGGAACCAGGTTTGCCCAGCTACAGAAATAGGCCTGATTATACTTGAGTTTTATTTTAATTAAAGGTGTATAAAAGATTCTGGAAATTTCAAATAAAGCAACCTGACCTAGCCTTCCATTTTTTTTATTCATATAAATTCTATGGACCGTGGATTTTATTACTTCTTGGTTTTTTTTTCCTTTCAGCTTCTTAGCTGTTTGATTTTTTTCATGGAAAATGTCTGTATCTTGGTCAAATTTTCTGTTTTCAAGATATTTTCTTTTTTAAAATCAATTTCTTTCAAATGAAGGAAGCAAGAGCAGGATAAATTAACCTCACCAATACGTTTCTGTGGTAGATTGTGATGAAGCCTGAAAAAGCAGACATAGTGTATCACATCACAGGCAAAAGGAAATCCATCCTAAAACTTGCAGCATGCCTCATTACTTACTTTCCCTGTATATATTTATTCCAAAAATGCTCCTTAAATTCTACTCAGTTTGTTGTGTAGCTGTTGAATATTGTAACTAAAGAGGGAATTCATGGAAGAGAACAACTTGTGGGCTCTATTTATGATATTACACAGTTGCATTTCTAACCAAAGAATCTTATTTAAAAGTAATAATTCTTACTAAGGAAATCTGTGATAAAGGATTATCACAGAAGGATGCTGGACTACAGGGAAAGCTCACAACATTTTCTTTTAGGGTGAGGCCATTAACAAAACTCTGTTGTAACATTGAACTAAACTCGTAGGGCGGACACAGTTTTCAGAATTTGCAGTAAATGACAGTGAGTTTTCCTGTTTCCATCAGTTTATTTTTGTTATTTACAAGTGGGTGGTTTATGATACGTTTTGATATCAGGTAATTTAAATGTGTGATATATTTAGCTGGTAGAATTCTGGTTTTCCCATCTGCACCTTGGAATTGTAACTACTCCCTGTAAGAAGCTGTTCACTGGAAAATGGGATATATGGCTTGATATTGTGAAAGTCCCAGAACCAAAATTGGTTATTCCCTTCTCTTCTTATAGTTTTTAAAGAGAACCCTAATTGGAAACACAAAAGATGGAAAACAGTCAACTTGAGCATCTGTTAGAAATCCTGGTTTGTCATGGAGTGGGAACCTTTTCTCTGGAATAATGCATTTGAGCTGCTGGATGGTATTGAAAGCTAAAAGTGGCCTGTGAAATGGAGACCAGAACTGCTCACGCAGAGGGCAGCTCGCTCCCGGTTCTGCTGATGCAGCAGCCGCTGCATTTTCCCCAATTATTCAAACAGTGCTGCTTTGTTCTGTTAGTATGGTTTTTTTTCCTGTTTTTTTTTCTTTTTTGTTCCAACCCCCTCCTCAGGTCAGTCTTCCCTGTTCCCGATGGAAGATGGCTTCTTGGACGATGGGCGTGGGGACCAGACTCTGCACAGCGGTTTGGGATCCCCTCACTGCTTCTCCCACCAGAACGGGGAGCGCGTGGAACGCTATTCCCGGAAAGTCTTTGTGGGGGGACTGCCGCCCGACATCGACGAAGGTACGCCCAGAACACCTCACCCGGGGGAGCTGCCCCTGCCGCCGTCACGGAACCGGCCTGTGAGGCCTTTTGTCCGTGCTCTGGGATGGTTGTTTTCCAAACTCCCGGGAAAGGCTTTGATATGGAAATGGATCTTTGCCTTTCAGTCAGACGGGAGATGATTGAAGTTATTTTAGGCTGCAGCGTTGTTCTGCCATTGAAGAACAAAATCACACCTTGCCGCACGTTTAACTGACTTCAGCAGTGCAAAAAGTACAGAAGTGCACAAAGAAACAAGCAGATCTCACCTGTGGAAACTCATAAACCCACTGCAGCCACTTTCCAGGCCCCAGAAGTCAGGAGGAGGAAAAGCTGCTCCCAATTTTATAAAGTCTGTGTGGGGCAGTAGGTCCTAACTCCGTGTTTGGGTGCTCGTGTGTAGCTGAGGTTGTTTCCAGCAATGATTTTGTCCTGTGGCAGCTGCTGGCAGGTGCATGGTGAGGACCCACGCAGGGATGAAGCTGTGCAGGGGCATCCTGAGGAACCAGGAATTTGTGGTGGGTCCATCAAACACACAGGTGGCAGAACACTGCAGTTGTTATTAAAATAAAATTAAAAATTCATCTCCAAGCGTTGTGAAGCTTTGTTTCACCAGAGCTTTGTGTTCTGTATGTATGAGCCTGCTGGGATAGTGGTTAAAAGAAATCCAACAATAAAGCTGAAAGGTTTCTTTTTCTTAATCACAGAATTGCTTTAATCCCCACTTTTTTATGTCAGAGCTTGTAGTGCACTGCAGTGTGCACTGCTGTGACATGGCAACCTGAATTTCATGTCAAACGTAAGAAAAACTACTTTATTTTTAAAAAGTCAAATAGGACCTCATCTTTACAAGAAGAAAAATGACCTTACAGTCTCTATTACTTTGTTGCTGTTGGGGATTTATTTGTTCCTTAGCTTTGTCACCTTTGGGGTTTAAAAACAGGTGAGCAGATGAATATTTTGATCTCTGGAATCCAGTTATTGAAGAACAGGATTTTTCCTGGACCTGTGTGAGGAGGGTGGCTTGCATTTCTCAGAGCTGCTTCTCTCAGAGCTCATCCTGTTACCTGCAAAATTGTGAATTAGAATAAGGAGTATCCAGTTTAAAATCCACATCACAGTGGAATTTTTGAGGTTTTTCCTGATCCTGTTTCTAGAAAGCATTTCATGTATGTGCTTTAACATTAAATTTGGGTTAAGTGCTGTTCTGAAGTGAGATTTATTTTAAGAATAGATACACAGAGCAAGTCTTGTTCCCTTTGGTCCTTGTAGCCCTGACACACAACCATTGGTGGAGGTGTTCCTGAGGGATTGTCAGTTGTTATTTCATTAACAGTGTCATCAAACTGTGCAAACAAACTGAAGAAGACATAATTGATAACACCTTTTCAGCTTTCTAACCAGATTTGATGGGAAAAATCCTCCAAATTGTGTATTAGGAACCCTCAGTACAGAAATCCCTGGAACAAGAGCAGAGCTGAGCAGCTGTCAGTTCAGGTGATGCTTCAGCAACGGGAAGTTCGTTCTTTTTGTTTCAATTTTTGAATGAAAAATTCTTGTCCAGCTTACTTTGCAATGGCTCAGCCGTGTTTGTGGGGATGGAAAAGGGAATAATCACTCAATTTCAAGAACTAAACCCCTACTAGAAGATTTCTGTGGGACTAATACATGCAAATTTATACAGTAATTTGAGGTCAAAGGCAGAATTGAAATGGATGCAAGAATTACCTCTTGATCTGGTAATCTGTTCTTGTCAGCTGTGCTGTAAAATTCCAGAAGTGCCCTGCAGGCTCAGTCTGTGTTCGTTTGAGGCCAGGCCCAGATGGTGGGTGCCCATGTGGCACTGGTGTGTGATAGGAACAGGCAGGGCTGGATCTTGGGAGAGGTCATTCCTTTCCAGTCTTTCTGCAGTTGTGTTGGCAGAGCTGACTGATCACCAGCAAGGCAGCAAATTGTCTCTAAACCCTTTGTGGGAGAATAATTGGAGCTGGATTGTTATAACTGTATAGATGCAGGGGCTCAATCTCTGTTATGAGCTTTTATTTATAATTATCAGTAGAAAGAAAAGCTTCATCTTTGGCTTGTCTTGTTTTATAAGGAGAGTTCTGCCTTGTCATAAAGATTCCTCATCTCTGAGCTGCTGAACCCTGAGGGTCTCAGAATGTTTGTTTAGAGGATGAAGCTACCTGGAATCAGTGTTCTTCAAATGTCTTAAATTTAGTTTATTTGATTTTAAGTCCATGCCTTTTCCTCTCTCTCCCTTTACAGATGAGATCACTGCAAGTTTTCGGCGCTTTGGACCTTTGATTGTAGACTGGCCACACAAGGCAGAGAGCAAATCTTATTTTCCTCCTAAAGGTAAAGATTTGAAAATCAGCAAGATGAGCATTTTAGAATAATTTTTCTTGCTAAGACTCCATTTTGGAAAAGATTGGTTTAACAATGACACAATGCTTTTGGGAAAACAGTTGAATCTTTGGGATTGTTCTAAACTGATGAAGTTCAGAATGTGGCTTTGCAGTTATTATCCACTAAAAGAATTCTTCCTTAACTTCCTGTTTTTACTTTATTCCATTTTTCCTTTTTCTTCCCCTTTTGTTCTGCTTGTAATAACAGCTCTTTAAAGGGACTAAATGCCTTGCACGGAAACTGGGGAGGATTTGCCCCTTAGATGAACAGCCAGAGGACTTGTGGGTTGGAAATGAGTGATGAGAGCGCCTCAGAGCTTCTCCCTTCCCGTGTGGCAGCAGGATGTCCAGTACAGTTCTGGGGGAGATGATGCTCCTGTAGGCAGACAGACAGCAGCAGTGATGTGCCTGTTTTCCCTTTGCCAGGATATGCATTTTTGCTGTTCCAAGATGAAAGCTCTGTGCAGGCACTGATTGATGCATGTATTGAAGAGGATGGAAAGCTCTATCTTTGTGTTTCCAGCCCCACTATCAAAGACAAGCCGGTAGGTGGAATTGTCAGGGCCTGCACAATTCCTATGGGATAGCCACAAATGGGGCTCTTCAGAGCCACTTTTTCTGTCTTCAGAATGTTAATGTTTTAATTTCTTTAAGGTGTCAAATTAAGTTCTTGAAGAGAAAAGACCAACTTACTTTTGAACTAGACATACAAAGTTTTTCAGTCTAAGGTACAACGCCTCTTTTTGTTAGAAAAAGATGTATTTCCAGATAGGGATTTTAGGCTTGCTATTGACGAAAATTTAGAATTCATATTGTCTGAGTGTTGTATGTAACAAGTTTTGACAGAGGCAAACCCTAAAAAACATACCGTGGCACTGAACTGTAAATTACTAATGCAAATGTTTTGGGGGCTGATGCAAGTCTGTTAATATTGGAGATAATTCTGTGCTTCCAAATTTTGGCCAGCTGTAGACAAATAAAAAGCAGCACAGTAAATAAACAGGCAGCTCTGGAGCCTGTTGCACTGAGATAAGGCTGGTCTGGTGCTCACCCTTGGCTGGGACAACACGAGCAGAGCAGATCTGTGTGAGCAGGGCCTTGTACAGCACAGTTCAGTCACGATTATGCAAATGTCTGAGTAGAGGGTGAGGGGGTTTTTTTCACAGAAATTCGGGTAGCGAGGAAGTGATGAAATTTAGTCTGTCTTAAGAGGGTTTATTACCATTTCATCTTGAGAAACGACTGCTGAACAAGTAGAGTTTAGAAAGTACAGCTGTTTAGGAAGTTTTCTTCTTTGTAGGACACTGTTGTAACTTATATTACTGAGACACTTTGAATTGTGAATGGTTAAAAAAAACAGGCTTTTTGTCCATAGGTTCAGATCCGGCCTTGGAACCTTAGTGATAGTGATTTTGTTATGGATGGTTCCCAGCCTCTTGACCCAAGAAAAACCATTTTTGTTGGTGGTGTTCCTCGGCCCTTACGAGCAGGTACACACTGCGTGTTCCGCAGCACTGGGCATGCTGGGTGTGCAGCCTCCTCCTGTGGGGAGCAGTGGGGGAAACGAGCCTTCCAGCAAGGGAGTTCTAAGTGTTGCGACACTTACAGTGGGGGACGTGGAACAACTGGACTGATCTGGTGCTTTTAGAGAAAAAAAACAAAACAAAACAACCCAAAACAAAGGAGTCTAGAGCGCTGTTTGGTTTTGCTTTGTGGTTTAGTGGAGCTGGCGATGATCATGGACCGGCTCTACGGAGGGGTTTGCTACGCTGGCATCGACACTGACCCCGAGCTCAAGTACCCCAAAGGAGCTGGGCGGGTGGCATTTTCCAACCAACAGAGCTACATTGCTGCTATCAGCGCCCGCTTCGTTCAGCTGCAGCACGGAGAGATTGATAAACGGGTAAGGCCTGGCTCCTCCCCGCCCGGGCTCCCTCCTGGAGTGCCCTCCCACAGCCCAGCGGGTGTCGCTGGGAGCGCCGCGAAGGTGGCACCAGATGAACGCCAGATTTAGTGCCACTGAGGTGCCACGGGGAGCAAAACCGGAGTGGTGCAGAGCTGGTGGTGCTGGGGCGTGGGAGGTGGCTGTGACTGGGTGGAATTGCTGAGCACAGTGGGAAGGGTGTCAGCTGCCTTGGCCTTTTGCAAGAATATTGCACTCGTCAGATGCTCCCACTGCAAGGATTTGTAGTGTCTGTGTGATGCAGGGAGGGAGGGATCTGCCAGGGATGGGGCAGCTCCTTCTCCTGCTCTGCATCTTTTGGGAGAAGGGGCAGAACCACCCCATGCCTTGTAAGTTTGTTAGTGTGCACTGCAGCCTCACAGCCACCCCTCCACAGCTTGTGTAAAGGCTGTGTTCGGTTCTTTTATTCCTTTATTATTTTATTCCCTGTTACTTTAAATTAAAGGAATCTGCCAAATGGATCAGCACTTTGCCCCCTCCATCTCTCTAAAATGTAACTGCCAGTTACAGTGATCTTCAGACCACAATTTTGAGAAACTCAGATGCTCACATCTCCTGTTCTAATTCATCCTTTGTCTGTGGATTTTTCCTCCATGACTGTCACTACTGATGTTAATTTTATAGTTAATACAGCGGAAAGCCTCCAAACTTGGCTGATTAGCCCATTATCACTTCACTTCTGCTTTGGCCATAAAGCTTGGGCAGAAGAACTGTAACAACAATTTTGACTGTGGGCCTGTGAATTGGAATGTCTTTGTTCTGATCTTGGCTCTGAAATAAGTTCTGTACAGCTTTGAACAAATAATTTGGGCCTCCCTTGTGCAACTTGTGCTTGCATAAGCAGACACTTGGGTGAATAGGTCTATTGAAGCTGGTGGGACTACACATTTAAGTAAGTACTTGTGAACTCTAGCAAAGATTTTGCAATCTATTTCCCCTTCCTTTTCTCCTCCCACTGCTCCTTATTTCCTCATTTTTTGTGTAGTTTGGAATAAATGGGGAGAGAAATGCTCAGAGGTTTGTAAGAGGAGGGATGGGGTGCATGAGGGAGGTAAAAACGCAGCAGTGGCAACACTACTTTTTATTAGGGTTCTATTTGTTAATAATTTTCTAACACTGTTTTTCTGTAAAAGGAAAAACAAAATTAGTAAAAAAAAAAAAAAGGTAACAAGAAGGGATTTCCTGTAAAATTAGGCAAGGAGGTGCTGCTCAAGGGTGTGCCCTCAGAGATAATGCACACAGAGGGTTCAGTGGCTGAGGCTGCCACCCTTCCTGGGCCTGATGGAGCTGCTCTAAGTGAGGCTTTGTCTCTGGAGCTGGGAAATCCGGCTGTGCCCAGCTCAGGGAGCAGCTGCAGCCCATGTCACACTCTGAATTAATGTGCTGAGCTCACCTGAGCTGCAGTTTGGCCTCTGAACGTGGCTGGGCAGAGGTAACGGAGCAGAATGCCCACGTTGAGGAGGCCCCTTTGTCCTTTTAGCACTTGGGGAAGGCAGCACTCCTCAAAAAGTCCCCAACCTCACCCTGCACAGCAGATTAGGGGATGGAGAATGTGGTGTTAGGAATATTTGTCTGCTTCTGCTCTTCTACAAATTGACTGAGTTGGCAGGGAAGGATTTTGGGAAACGCAACTCGAGCACTGGAAGAGGAGAAGAACAGCTCATTAAAAAGGCTGCTGTGCTGTCTCTGAGTAGTTTATATGTCCTGTGAGCAAAAATGACATCAGACTACTGCAGTGCTGTCTGGACTGTGATAAAATTGGGTGGGTTTAAAAACCCAGGAACTTGTGAATGTCCTTATTTGCCTGACGTATGTCAGAGGCTTGTGAGGTGCAGAGAGGAGCAGCCCCAGGCCAGGTGCAGAGATAACAGTCACAGTCTGGGTGTTTGAAAACGTTTGTGCAAACATCAAATTAAATGAGCTTCAGAGGAGGTTCACAAACCCTTCTAGAACAGGAACTTGTACCTATATTTGTTTCTGCTGTACTGAATTCCTGCCCATCACCTGGCCCTTAATGCCAACAGCGTAGGAGGGCATCTGTGTTAAGCCTCTCATTTGATCCCAGCAAGATCAGGTGGATTTCCTTTTGCTGAGAGGACTAAGCCACGGAAAAAGAATACACAAATGGACTCTTTATTTAGAGAATAATTTTTTTTTTTCACGTTGGGAATTCAGACATTGAAATTTGCGGGCCATGTGCATATTTAATCTGCAGTTACGGTGCTGTATAAAGTTTCCATTCTTACCTGAAAGGGAAGGAGCTTAATTGGGCATCACCATACGTAAAAATAACTCCCAGGGTTTTGGTTGGGAGGTTGATTGGGCCTTTCTGTGGATCAGTGACAGCTTGTGTGATACTTATGGTCAGCACCAGTTTCTGGGGTGGGTTTTAGGATCAAGCAGGGAGTAGAACTGGAAGTGCCTGGAGTTTTGGGTGTCCAACAGCCACCATGACGTGCGAGGGAAAAACCTGAGTGCAGCATTCCCTCCTACATCACTGTGACGTCCGTCCTGCTGGAGCACAGGGAGTGGGAGGCGTGGAACTGTGGCTGCCTGTGTTGTAGTGAAGAATGACAAACTCTCTCCTCGTCTCCTGGCTGCAGGTGGAAGTTAAGCCATATGTCTTGGATGATCAGCTGTGTGACGAATGTCAGGGCGCCCGCTGCGGCGGGAAGTTCGCCCCGTTCTTCTGTGCTAACGTGACGTGTCTGCAGTATTACTGTGAATATTGCTGGGCTGCTATCCATTCCCGAGCCGGCAGGGAATTCCACAAGCCCCTGGTGAAGGAGGGAGGGGATCGCCCGAGACATATTTCATTCCGCTGGAACTAAAGGATCGCTCCTTTGCAGGCCTCCAATGAAGTGCACTCTTCTGTTCTCCCGACTGCCCCCGGCCCTGCCCGCCCCGTCTCTTACTCACAGCATGTCCTTTTGTAGTAGTCTGTAATTTAACAATAGTATAATGAAAGAATGACCTATCATATGGGTATTTTATAGAATCTTGGCATTGAAAACTGTATTGGGAACTCCTTTTCGTATCGATAACGTCTTGCGAGCGAGTTGCGTTCTCTTGGTCTTTGCTACCCAGAGAACACTTGATTTCCTGCAACATTTTCTTAGAGGAGAGAAAACTATTAAGAGAAGAGAATTGAAACAATAGAGTATTTTGGTTTTTTAATTAAATTATTGTTAATAAAGAACATAATAATACTTTTATTAAATAACCGTGTAACAATAACACTATCAGTCTGTTCTGACACTTTTCCCCCAGGGAAGCCTGTTTTTGCCTCTCTTTTTTTTTTTTTTTTGTTTTTGTTTGGACTTTGGATTTTTCCAGCAACAGATGAAGTTAGCATTTACCTACCAACAGGAAAGAGCATGTTTAAAGCAACAAAAATGCATGAGCAAAGTTGAAGCAGCACTATAATAATGATATTTTTAAAATTTTATTTTATTTTAAATCTTTTAAAGGTTTTGAGGCTGAAATTTTAGCTCAGTGTGTATCTGACCGTGCCTCTGGCTACCACCCACATCCAAATTACTAATGAGATAGGCAGAGCTTACTATATTTTCATCAAAATGATAACATTTTAAGAATTCCTGAATGTAAAAGTTGAGTAAAGTTACTACTGAGGGGGGAGTGCACTTTTTTTTTTCTTTAAGAGAACTCAATTGTCTGGTTACAGCCCTAGATATCCTACCAAAGCTAGAGTAATGACAACTAGTGAACTGGCATTTCCTCTCCTGAAGGATAAATATATAGATTTTATTTTTGATGGCTATATATAACTCTATATCCTAATATACTAACATTCATCAGGGGCCAGCCTTTGCTCTCCATTTTGACGTGAAAAAGTAGAAAACCTAAAGATACCTCAAGGATATCACTGATTTTTGCTGAAGTTTTGCTGTTCCATTGTGGCACACAAACTCAAATTGGCTGCTTATTGGTTTCCCATCTTGGATGCAAAGTCAGTTTCCAATCCCCTCAAATTTAGCTGTAACAGAAGGCATGAACTGAAGGAGTTTCCAAACCTCGTGTTGCACTGTTTGCTGAATTTGTGCACGGAATGGTGCAAGTGTGCACATGCCTTTCTTCCTCTTCCTGTAGAAAGAATCCCAACTAAGATTCCACCTCTTCAGAGCTAACTGTGGGGAGATAAAGACACGCAGGTGTTTGAAGTGCCAACATTGCTAATTAATGCAATTGTTAATTACTGCAACTCAGTTCTACCTTGAGAAGCATCAACCCAGGACATGTGAGCTGAATGGTGACGAGTGGGTGCAGAGGGTTTAGTTTGAAACAGATGAATGAAGGAGTAGTTCTGAAAATTATTTTTATTACTTTTGAAACGAATGCCCTGGCCAACTTCTCCTACAAAGGATGTAGCAGTGTGCAGAACAAACTGATCCCGAGGCAATCTCTGCCCGGCCCCAGGGGCCTGGGACCATCCGAGAGTCTCCCAAACCAAAGACTTGCCCCGGCACTGCTTGGAAAACTTCTGCTCCCTTCAAAGCCCTGCTCGGCCCCCCTCATCCCCTTCCCCCAGCCCCAATTATCTTTATGAGAAGCAGTTTTTGTGTTCAATACAGGCTTTAATGAACTTATACCTTACCGAGTTCCAAAGGTCAAAATGGAGACATTTGCTGTCTACTAGTCAAGTATAGCAAGGGAGCTGCTTTTACTGAAATCCCTGAAAATATTGACAACAGTAATGCAAATGCAGAGTGCTCTTGTGTAGATTGTCAGGGACTTTTTTTTCTCTGAAGTACATAATTATAGTTGGAATGTTCCTTTAATTTTTTTAATGCTTGTAGGTGGCTTGGGGTGTGCTATTGTGCCGATCCTACCCAGCAAACAGGTGAGGTGGGTTTCCATTACAAGAAATAACACTGTTTGAGAACTAGCTTTGAATAATAATTTTTTCCCTTTGTACATGACCTGCTGAATTTCGGTACAGTGTTTTTGTAGCTAACTTATTTTGTCATGCACATAATGTATATTTGTTATGCACTACTTTTGTATATCTTGTTTTTCCAACAGTGAGCATTTTTAGGCACACTTTTCACTGACGGGATATCTCTTTATGCAATACCTCAATTTTTCATATTGCAAAGAGTAGCTTTTTGTACTTTTATTACTGAGAGATCTTCATATACTTCATTTTTTAATATAAATAATTTTAATAAATTTTATTTTCTTATATTCTGCTTTTTATACATTTCAGTGCTCTGCATACATTTTGAATTATGGATGTTGTGCACTGGCAATGCTATTTTAGAATCTGCAGAGAAAAGAAAGCATGTTGCTTAAACATCTTAGCCCAGCACCAGGTATTTGGTGTACATATAATTTAAGAAATAGTATATGTAAAGTTGAGAATTAAAGAAGAAAAAGCATGAAAGTGACAAATGACACTTGTCTTTAGACCCATGAAATTTAAATGCATAAATATAGTGTAGAAATTTAAAAGTCAAGAACCATCAAAATTGTCTACCGCTTCTTACTGAGTTTTTAAAAATTATACACAAATGCAGACGTTTTTGGTGAATGTTTAGCCATTTTTATTATTAATAAAGAATCGATGTTAGGTGTTTGATGCAGAAATGTGTCTGCTCTTTTAAATTATATTTAAAGAATAAAAGAGAGCCTGCTAGGTGGCAGGCATGTAATGTTAGTATGCATGACTAATGTAAGAAATTGTTATTCTACTAATATTCACTTGTGATTGTGTGACAAGCGTGTTTACAGATCCTTTGGTTACACTTCGATTTACAGGGCATAAACAATTCTCTCCATTACTCTGTGCTTCAGTAGTGATGACAAGTCCTTCTGGTTACCCGGGCGTTGTGGTTCCGGGGTTACCGTGTAGCCCCAGGCGTGATTAACGCGTAATTAGGTACCGGTCCCATCGTTAATGAGCAGCGGCCGGGTGCTCCCGGCGCAGTTACAGAGTAATTCCATGGTTATTTTTGCAATGTAAAATAAAGTGTTTCTGATTATTTTATATGTAAAGGAACCCCACCGCCCCGTGCTTTTTGGTATAGTCTCTACTTCTCCATACACAGACCTCTGCAGAATGCAAATTTCAACCTTGCAGTGACTGAATTTAGCGTTTTCTAAGGATGCTGTTGGAAAGACTTGATAATTCACCCCTTGTGTTTTTGAAGAGTTAAAACCTTCTGTTCAAAGGTGATTTAAAACTTGAATGTGATGAATTGTGGCAAGTTAACTTCAAGTTATGTGCAATACCTATTTCAGACTTCTGGAAGATCTTTGCAGTGTAATTCTTTGTTTTTAATTGCAGACATTTAAAAATGTCATTTTCTACTGTTCTAGTAAATCCTCTTTCTTGCTGGTGTTTCTAAAGAAAAGAATCAGAAATCAATCTTTCTACTAATGTAAATTTGAGATTATTTTTAAAAAAAAATGGAATAAAAGGTTTTGGTCATTTGCTTTATTTTATTATCTTATTTTAAAGCTACTGTGATAGCATTGTAAGAATTGGGACAATATTGTATTCAACTGTTTTATTTTTTATATTTTTAAATTTTAAAGTATAATTAGTTTTTATAATTTTCATCAGATTTTTTTGTTATATTTTTTGGAAGTGAAACTTTTAGCAAGTGGGTGTCTAGTTTTTACTAATCCCTAATATGTTTTTCCCCCCAATGTATTGCTCATATTATCAGAAGGAAAAGTTATTTAAGTATGTCAGTTAATTGTACTACTTGGCTGAATTTCCATATAGTTTTTACTGTGTATGGGGAGGTTGTAGTATTTATTATAGCATTTTAAATAAGGGTAATTCATTTTTTATTAAAGTCATTTTCACGTTTAAGTTCATATTTTTGTATGTTCTACTCTAAGTTATATAACACAAGTTACTTTTTTTAAAGAGTTCATTTGTTGAAGTGCTAGTGAAAATTAATGTTATTAAATAGTTTGCAAATGACTATTTATACCAGTATGCATATAATTTTTAAATATTTGTAATGTGAGATGTTGAATGAATAAAACTTTTAACTCAATGTTTCTCCTTAACCTTTTTATTTTGAGCTTCCTGTAGAACCTTGTTCCTTTGCGGCTGGAGCTCGTGGGGCTTGGGGAGGAGATTTTGTTGGGCTGTGTGAGGTGGAATTGGCTTTAGGGGGAGTTCTGTGCTCTGCTCTGTCACAAGTGCAGCAGAGTTTCCTTGGGGAGGTGAAGATCCAGCAGGAGACGAGAGGAGAGGAGAGAACCACTGAGGCCCAGGTAACCCCGGGATGGTTGGGGCTGGAAAGGACCTTGAAGTCCATCCCGTTCCACCCCTGCCATGGCAGGGACACCTCCCACTATCCCAGGCTGCTCCAACCCCGTCCAGCCTGGCCTTGGACACTTCCAGAGATCCAGGGGCAGCCACAGCTTCTCTGGGCACCCTGTGCCAGGGCCTCCCCGCCCTCACAGGGAACAATTCCTGCCCAATATCCCATCTAAACCTTCTCCCATTTTGAAGCCATTCCCCCTTGTCCTGCCACTCCAGGTCCTTGTAAAGAGTCTCTCTCCATCCTTCCTTCTGGTTCTGGAAGGCCACAGTTAGGTGACCCCAAATCCTTCTCTTTTCCCGGCTGAACAATCCCAATTCTTTTACCCTGCCAGGACCCCCGAGAGAGAACCCAGAGAGAGAACCAGAGTGGGGCCAGGGCAGAGCCCAGCAAGGCGTGGACAGGCAAAGATTCTTTTTTAATTGTCTCGCGGTGGTGACCTGACAGTAACAGAAGGAAGAAATCTGGCATTTTAAAGAACTTGTTTCAGCCTTTAATTTAAAATATCTAAACTTGTGAGGTGTCACAACCTTAGGTATCTGCTCTTCAAGGACTACTCAGCAGGTGCTTAAAGAATTCCCGAGTTCTGCCGCTAATCTCCTGTGCCATCACTGCGGGAATTGTGATGTAAATGTTCCATAGCTGGTGAGTATCATTGCTTTGTGTGGGTGCTCCAGGAAATGCAGATCTTGGGCTCTGATGGGATTAGTTCTGCCAGTGCTGATCACCCCGCTTGCCTTTGCCTTCACCTGGTGCACATGGAGCAGCTCACGTCTTTGGAAACGAGTTTTTAACAAAAATGCGAGGAGAGATGACATAAATCGCTGTTGGGTTTCACTTTGTCCTGAAGCCGTAAGTAAATGCTACAGGCAGACTCCAGAAGGTGGAGGTAGGTAGGCCGTGCTGGGCAGAATTCCAGAGTTTCCACCGTGTGCGGATCCCAGCTCTTTCAGCACAGTCACAGGAGCTCTCCCGGGTGCCACCGGCACTAAATGAGCTGCCACATTCCAGAGAGGTGAAGGAACTGGGTGTGGGTGGAGGTGGATAAAACCCATCTCCCCCAGATTTCAAGGCTGAGGTGGATCTCCAGGGCAGTCTCTGAGCTGTCAGGTTGTTGTGGGACAGTTTCTGCTCAGTGCTGAGTCTCCAGGAGTGCCCAAAACGCGCAGCGAGGCCTCCAGGAAATCTGGGACAAGTCACAGCCTCAGAAAGGGTAGATGAGGAGAAACACTGACATCTCTTCCTCTGTGTGAAACGAGCTGATTCAGTTTGTCAGTGTGAAAAACAGCCCGTGGGATAAGAATATCCTCACAGCTGTCTGTGCACTCAGAGAAATTGGAGGGGGTGAATCAGTGCTCTGAATACATCACTGAAAGTCTTCCTGAATCCTGGCGCTCTGATTGATGCCATCAGATATCACCCGTTTTCACGACACAGGAACTATAATTTCCTGACTTCTTGTAGGGCTTGTCAAAGAGACAATTTGATGCTAAATGTTGATTTATTTGAATGCATCCATCACGAAGGGAAGCTCCCTCCGTCACTTCGTTTATGGAGCGTGGGAGCCACGTTCTGTCAAGGTTCCTTCACAAAATTGCCTGTCTGAGGTCCTCAGTCCTCCTGGTATACATAAAATACAGAGCTATAATAAGTCTCTGTCGGATTGCATTTTTCTTCCTGAAGTTTAATTTTGGTGAGTCATGAAAGCTGAGATTAAATCCTCTGAACACAGCACAGGTCAAGGATAACGGTGAGGACACATTTTTGAGTTTGCATTGTTCTTAATGGTCAAAATGGACTTCGTTTTATCATTCTCAGCCATGTGGTAATTTTTTATCCCAAAGCTATAACAGGTTGAGTTGCTTTGCTTTTCATGGGATTGAAGAACATTGGTTTTAAATGGCAGAGTAGATGCAGGGGACACACACTCTGTGCTTTTATAACTTAGCCCAGATCTGAAATCTGCAGAAGGAGAGCAATGCATTAAAAAAAATAAAAAAGCCTCTGCCAGCCTTCTCCAATCCAAGGCTTGGAAAAATGCTTGCTCAGTGTAAATCACCACCTGACATTGCTGCTGACTCATGGACAGGACCAGTTTGCTCAGGGATTGTTTAGGCCTTGCCGTGCATTAAGTTGCCAATTTGGCCAAGTGTCGCTTTGCAAGACAGAACTGGTGGCTTTAAGCTCGTGCCCAGTGCTGGGTTGGGTTGGGAGCACGTTCATGCTGAGTGTTTCTGAGTTTAAATGTGATTTCTTAGGGTTTTGAGGAATTCTTGCAAGCAGCAGGCAGTAGCCCCCAGCCTTGCTGCAGCAGGCCAGCTGTGCACAGACAGATGTTGCTCTGTCCACGCTGGCAAAACCAACTCGGCTCTTCAGTCAGTGGCAAGGAAATTTGCTCGTGTTGCTTTTGCAGGGGGTGTCTTTGGAGGAATGTGGTGGCAGAACACAGCAGTGACTGCTTCAATTCCCTCTGCAGAGTGAGCAATCCATGGAGACAGAGCCCTGCTCTGCTCCTTGTCTGGCAGCACCCTGATGTCTCTGGGGGAGGGAGGGATGCTCAGGATCTGGAGCAGTTCTGCAAAGTACCAGTACCATTAGAGGGTGGCTTTACTGCTGAGAATCCCAGGATCACTGAGGCTGGAAAAGACCTCAGAGTCCATCAAGTCCAAGCTGTGCCCCATCCCCACCCTGTCCCCAGCCCAGAGCTCTGAGTGCCACGTCCAGCCCTTCCTTGGACACCTCCAGGGATGGCGACTCCAAACCTCCCTGGGCAGTTCCAGTGCCTGACCACCCTTTCCATGGAGAAATTCCTGCTGCTCTCCAACCTGACCTCCCCTGAGGAGTGAGTGTGTTCAGTGGTGTTTGCACTGCAGGCTAGAGGGGCCGTACCTGCAGCCAGGTGTGCTGGTGGTCACACTGTGGCCTGGGATCCCCTTAGATCTCAGAGCAGGGATAAGAAAACGTGAGCTCTCTGTGCCTGGACAGACGGGCTTGGGAGAGCTACAATACTGCAGAATCCAGGGATGATTCAGTGATTTTTGCTTTTAACATCCTGCACTGAGCCAGGATTCTCTCAGCATGTGGAGGGTTGTGGTAGGTAGGGCTGAACTTCCTCAGCTCTGTGTTCAATCAGGGTCTAACTGCACATTCCCCAGAACAGCAGGAACATTTAATGTCATAGTCAAACATTTAATGTCATAGTCTCTGCTGCCTAAAATATGGTAAAGTTTTCCTGTTTGTCATTTGGAAACAAAGGCTGTCACCACTAAATACCAATAACTGCATATTTGTTATTTCATTTTTGGTTTGGAAGAATGAAATCAGAGCAACTGAAGTCCTCGCCTGCCTTTTGCTTTATCCACCTGACTCCCAGATTTTCCTGGGAATCAGGCTGTTTAATTCTGGTGTAATCTCAGGGCTCATTTTGTCTTTTTGAGTTTTCCCCACAGTTTTATTTCCAAATTTCAATCTGTTGAAATGCTGTAACACAGAGTTCTGCTAAGCCAAGGGTTTTGATCTCCTTGACTTGGGTTTGATTAGAAAGCCTATGGATCTTCTCGGCGATTTGGAAATCTCTCAAGGGGAGGCTCAGAGCTTTTATGGAACAAACTTAGTTTTCAGTCTGCTAAATATTTTCATGCACAGCATGAGGAGATGGGAGGACAGGCCTCTCCATGTGAGTGGTGTGGAGCAAGCTCCCACGTGTGTGGTTTGTAAAGCAGGGGCAGATGTGCAGGGTCATGGCTGTGAAATCCAGGTGTGTCCCAGTGGCTCTTGGCCATTTTCTCTCTCTGCTCCCCTGTTACTGTTCACACAATTAACTGAGACCCAGGGTAAATGATGAAATTTTACAAGGAAGAAGAAGCTGAAGGCAAATTCATTGCTTTGACTTCGCAGAAGTGGTGGCTTTTGTTTTTATAATGATTCCTGGTTACACTAATAAATGGTCCCCGATGTCTTTTGTACAGTAACCACATTCTAATGAAATACTTCACTCCAGTGACTCTTATTAAATATTCTGTGAAAATGAAGGTGATAGAATAATTGTTTGTGCTACTGCTGAGGGTATAATTAACAAGGTTTGAGTGTAGCTGTTGTCAGAATTAGCACACTTTTCCCTGTTCACAGTGTTGGAGTCGTATTTCAGATGTATTCACCCTTTGCAGACAATGTAACAATTAATGAGCAGTGGCCTTGCCTGAGTTATGTTAAATTATAGGGTAAATTTAGGGTAGATGTATGGAAGAAATCCTTCCCCGAGGGTGGGGAGGCCCTGGCACAGGTTCCCCAGAGAAGCTGTGGCTGCCCCACCCCTGGAAGTGTCCAAGGCCAGGTTGGACGGGGCTTGGAGCACCCTGGGAGAGTGGGAGGTGTCCCTGCCCATGGCAGGTTGGAAAAAGAGGATGCTTAAGGTCCCTTCCAACCCAAACCATTCCACATTTCCATGAATTGTGTTGAATCATGTGAGTGCTTTGTTTAGCTCCACTGCAAAGAACGCTCACAGAACAAACAAATCACCAGCCACAGAAGGGTGGTTTTTTTCCAGGGAATCACTGACTGTGCGTGCAGCAGCATCCCAATGGCTCCTTCCTTCCTTCTCCTTGGCATGAGCTGTAGGCACCAACACCTGCCTCGTGTTCAAACCAGTGTCAGGGCTCACAGATGATGACACATCCTTGGCCGAAGTCAAACTGAAACAATGGAATTCAGGAACCGACACAAGTCCTGAGCTGGGGGAGCTGACACTGGAATACAAAACAAACGGCACGACGACGAGGTGCAGGCTGAGAGCTGGAATCTGGGCTGTTTTTAACCAGACAGTTGCAGCTGTGGTGAAAAGCTGAGATGTTTGTTCAGAGTGATTAATGCAGAGATAGTGGCCGCCTGGAAGTCAGTCCACACGTGTGGAAAGGTGGATGAAGAGCAGCATGCAGCTAAAATAGCTGAACCTGACAGATCTGCAGATACATTTTAGGGGGCATTGATTTTTCTGAGTAGCAACAGATCCTTAAAAAAAGAAACCCCAGATCCCTATCTGAGCTGAGTTTGCATTTGAGATCAAAGCCCTGGCAATGTGCTGTCGGGAAGAGTGGACAAAATGTGCCCCACGAGTTCTGGGTGTTTGCATTAGCAGGGTGGAAGCATATTCCATGAGTACAGGTGCTGGGAAAACCACTGCCTTGGCAGCCGTGGTGCCCTGAGGAGGCCGCAGGAAGGAAGCAGCTGCCAGCTGGCACAGGCAGCTCCTGCCCTGGAAGATACAGCAGCGAGTGTTCCCGCACAATGCGGAGACAGTCATGGAATGAACACGGGGCTCTTCAGGGCTGTGTGTGAGCATTCACTGGGGGTTTGTGCTGTGCCCTGGATTGCAGCTGAACGAGGGGTTTCTTTACTTGATGGGCCTGGGGCAGTTGGTACGCCAGGACTGGTTTTTAATGAAGCTTTTGGGTTTAATATCCCAAATTGAACTCGCTGGCTGCTGCCTCGGTGGGACTGTTGGTTAGTGCAGGTCTTGGCAGAGGAGGAGGGAGGTGAGAATTGTAGAATTACAGAATATCCTGAGCTGGAAGGGACCCACAAGGATCATCGAGTCCAACTTCTTACCCTCCACAGCCCCCAAATCCCACCCTGTGCCTGAGGGTGTTGTCCAGATGCTCCTGGAGCTGTGACCATTCCCTGTGGAGCCTGTTCAGTGCCCCACCACCCTCTGGGGGAAGGACCTTTCCCTAATATAGGAGCTCACAGTTGATATTTGAGGTCACAGTCGATCTCAAGGCTCCTGACTGGGTGGTTGTGTCACATCTACAACCTCCTTTTTAGTCCGTTCCCTTCGGAGCCTGCAGGAGATGCCCTTTTATAATTGGGAAATAACAAATTACTCTTGGCAAGCTGTCAGGCTGTGCCTCTGCAAGTTGTTTTTCCTCTTTTCCAGCTGCATACACAACGTGCCTTTTTCCTGACAGTGTGTACAATAGCTGGGAATCCAGGGATACTTGGCAGGGCGGGAATGTTCCCGGCCCGGAGCTGCGGGACCGGGACAGCGGCGGTTCCGCGGGAGCGGCCGCCACCTGGCGGGGCCCGCCCGCACTGCACCGCCGGGACCCGGGATCCGGGAATCGCGGAGGGGGAACACCTCGGAGTCCACCGAGTCCGAGCTGTGATCGATCCGCACCCTGTCCCCAGCCCAGAGCTCTGAGTGCCACGTCCAGCCCTTCCCTGGACACCTCCAGGGATGGCGACTCCAACACCTCCCTGGGCAGCCCCTGCCAAGGCCTGACCACCCTTTCCAGGGAGAAATTCCTGCTGCTGTCCAACCTGCCCCTCCCCTGGCACAGCCTGAGCCCGTTCCCTCTCCTCCTGTCCCTGTTCCCTGGGAGCAGAGCCCGACCCCCCCTGGCTGCCCCCTCCTGTCCGGGACTTGTGCAGAGCCAGAAGGGCCCCCCTTAGCATCCATTGCTCCAGGCAGAGCCCCTTCCCCCGCTCCCTCAGCTGCTCCTGCTGCTCCAGCCCGTTCCCCAATTCCATTCCCTTCCCTGGACACACACAGAGATTCTCAGCCTCTGCAAAGCCTGGGGAATGAATGACCACAGTTTGCTTCATGGTCTCTTTGGATCCATTCCCAAGGGCAACACATGGTCAATGCCATTCATTCTGCTGGTGCTGCTAAAACAATTAGGAAAAAAAAAGGTATGTTCATAAAATTTATTCTTTCTAATTTGCAATCCTGCTCCAAGTGTGCTGAAACTCTGGGACATAATTAATAAATAATCTGGAGCAGTATGTTAGTGACAAAGAAAATATCAGTGGGATTTGACATAAGTTCTTCCCTGTGAGGGTGGGGAGGCCCTGGCACAGGTTGCCCAGAGAAGCTGTGGCTGCCCCATCCCTGGAAGTGTCCAAGGCCGGGTTGGACGGGGCTCGGACCAACCCGGGATAGTGGAAGGTGTCCCTGCCCATGGCAGGGGTGTAGAACTGGATGGTGTTTAAGGTCCCTTCCAAGCCAAACCATTCTTTGATTCTATGACTTGAGCTCTTAAGTGGTTTGAGAGTTCCAGTTGTCATTGTCCATATCCAACAAACCCACATGGATTTTGTCTCTGCCTAGCACCTGCATGGGCTGGACTGACCACGCTGTGTGTCCTGAGTGTCACACAGCTGCTTCTGCCTGAAGGACAACACGACAACAGGTATTTAATGTTTCATTACTGTTCAGCAAGTGGCTGGAGCAGGAGGACTGTTCGGAGATGAATTCGTAGGCATTGCAGGAGCATCCGCACCCAAGAGGTGCCGCTGGTTCCTCTGCTGTAGAGACAAATACATCAACCAGCCTTCAGCCCAGAGTGCCCTTACAGCTGGCACCAACAGATCAATAACTTGCATGGAATATATCTATACGTGGCTTGGGGCAGGAGCACTGTGTGCTAGACCCTAGCGCTGGCCCAGAGGCAGGGGGACATCCAGCCCCTCAGCCCCGGCTGCCATCACCGACCCCTGGTTCCCCTCAGCCCCTGGCTCCTCTCACCAACTCCTGGTCCCGCTGGCTGCCCCCTCAGCCCCGGCTGCCAACACCAGCCCCGGGCTCCCCTCACTGAGCCTCAACCCCCGGTTCCCCTCACTGACCCCCGGTCCCCTCACCACCCCTCAGCCCCGGTTCCCTTCACTGATCCTCGGCTCTCCTCAGCCGCCGCCTCCTATCGCTGACCCCGCGGTCCCCCAGCTCCTCTCAGCCCGTGGTTCCCCTTACCGACCCTCGACTCCGCTCATTGAGCCTCAATCCCCGGTTCCCCTCACCCCGGTTCCCCTCAGTCCCGGCCTGGCCGCAGATGGAGCGCGGCCGCCGCGCCCGCCCGCCCGTGCCGCTGGTGTACGTGAACAGCTTCGGCTCCCACCGCTGCGGCTCCGTGATCCGCCTGGGCCGGGGCTGCGGGCACAGCCCCGGGCAGAGCCCTCCGGGCCCGGCCGGGGGCCCGAGGGCCGCCCCGGAGC
>WBMZ01004356.1:0-32016 GCA_013400975.1 Atrichornis clamosus | reverse complement strand
TGTCTTTCGAACTAAGACAAGTGCCTTCTCTGATCTTCCTGCTGCTTCTCTGGACACACGGAGCTGCAGCTCATTTTAAATCCATGCACACACACTCACATGCAGTAAGTACTCTGACCAAAGTGCTCTGACTCTGTCCTTCAGGTACACACTCCAATGTGTCATCAGCTTATGCCAGTAAGCGAGACCAAACTCCATTTGATTGTCAGGGAATGGCAGTATTCCCTTTTTACATATTTTCATCTCATGATAGTTCACATGGCTTTGTGAAAATAGGCCTTGCGAGATAAACATAATTTTATTTGTTGGTTAGATGATGCATATGGCTAAGAAAAACAACATCCTACAGTTACTTTACTTAGATTTGACATTAGGAGTAAAAATAATTTCTGAAGAACTGCCAATTGGCTTATCTTAAAGTGCGTGACAATATGGAAGCTTTGTTGAAATGAGAGGCATGTGGCAGAAGTCTGACAGAGCTGTATGGATCTCTCAGTAAGATGGTTCCAGTCATACAAAATACTCTCTTAGTTGCAAACGTGGATCACTCAGGAAAAAGGAGTATGGGCTACAATGCAAAGGGAGTGTGCAGTATTCAGAAAGCAGCAGCTCAGTCAGAATTATTTGAATATAATGGTGAATAAAATATTGAGAGGACAGAGATTCAGGCAGTGGGGTGGGCAGATGACTTTTCTTTCTTCATGTTAATCATTGGGAAGACGAAATTTGGAACACCCTGTCCAGTTTCAGTCTGTGAGACCTCTGGAGGGGGAGGATTCTGGCTTCACCCAATAAGTGGCACTTAGATGTCTGTGGCCAGAGGATGTGTGTGGCAGCCTGCTGCTGTCATTGTCACCTGGCTTCCACTGTGCTGAAGGAGCTGGAGATGCCTCCCACTGGGTGCAGTGTCCAGCAGGCTCTGGACGCACGGACCAGCTCTCTGATTTGTGCCATCTAGAGGCAGCCTCAGAGCTGAGAGCAAAGCAGACAAGGGAAAATTAGTTTTTTGCCCCTGACTTTACTAACAGCATCTGGCCCTGTCCAGGAAGGAGCTTGGCCACGTCTCGCCATGGCTAAAGTGACAGTGCTGGATCAGCTGTGGCTGGATCAGCTGTGAGCAGGGACAGTATTTTGTGGGTGCCTTGGTGAGCACTGTAAGAGGGGGCCATAAGGAGAATCTGTACAGCCCTTAGGGACTAACAGCAGGAAAAACACTCAGCTGGGTCATGTCAAAATTCTGTTTGGAAGTACAAATGAAATTTGTGTATATTTTTAGAAATCTGTTGGAGAGTTGAAGACAGTAGAGGGAAAAGTTGTAAGTGGGTCTTCTGGAAGGAGTAAATGTCTTTATACTGAAAAGCAGCATGACTGGATTTCTTCAGGGGTGAGTGCCTCTCAAGAAAACGCATTAGTCAGAGACTGATTATGCTTTAATTGCATGCTTTTTGGAAATGGGAGATGAAATTGGATGATCAAGTGAACTTTCCTGCCCCTAAGATGTCTGAAAATGAAATTTTAGTGGGTAACTAATATAAAGACTAGAATTACATTTGATTACATTGTTTTTTTTCTTTTGTTTTTCTTTAACCTGAAATAAAGAACAGGAAAGCTTTGTGGAAAAACAAAGTAAGCCACTCACATTTTATGTGTAGATAAAGACAAAGGTATTTGCAGCATTGGTATCACATAAGACATTGCACCTGACAGAGAGAACCAGCACAGTGCATTTTTCTTTCTAATACTTGACTATTTTCAGTATATTTCTTTCTTCAGCTGTGCCAAGTATCACTTCATCTTCCTAGTTAGATGTTTTTCATCCTGTTTTAAACTACGGTGCCAGTTTTTCTAATAACTTAAAGTTACTGGTTTTATTATATCTGAGACACCATTAGCAAGATAGCTGATACAGGTAGCAATAGTTGGAAAAGTGTCTATTCTATTAATAGCCTCAGAAAAAGGAAACCTAACTGCTTGAAAGGAACTTGTTTCATGATTCATGAGAGCATATTAATGTTGAGGCATGAGAAATGTCAGGATTTAGAAATACATAGGTGATAAATAAAAAGGAGTAACTATAGTAGAGACATAGAAGAAAGAGACATTATTTTGGTGTCTTACTTGTATCTTTCCATTTCTTTTCCATGACTGGATTTCAAATTTACAAAGGCATGTCTACAGTGAATTTTTTTTTTTACAACTTTTTATGTCACTAAACCTCCTTTTAAAAGTTTTTTAAAGTATGTGTCTGTTTGGGATAACTTTAAAAAAAATACTGAGTCGAGAGAATTGTCACAGAAGGTTTGTACCTGTACCATGCTGCTATGATAACTAGTAAAATCTTCCCCTGCTGAAAAAATTTAGTGCCCATTTGGACCTTTTAACGTTACTGTCCTTTTATGTGCTCCTTAATATTTCATATTACAATAATTCCTACTGGCAGAAGATCAGTATCTTCAAAGGCTTATCATGTTATTAAAAATGGCACAATATGGCAGAAAATGACTTTTATTTGCTAAAAAGACAAAAAACCCCTGAATGGCTCACTCAGAGGCATCCATGAGTTCTGCCATAATCAGTGATTTGAGTGTTTATCCTGGAATGTCCATGCCTGCAACTGGAGAGAATTCTCATTCCTCAATCTTCAAAAATAGTAATGACAAACGTACTGGTAGCCTAAAATTTTGGCTGTTTTGAAAGTGCATTTGTGGTGCTGTAACATTTCCTGTCTTGGATGGGGATAGTAGAGCCTTCTTGCCTCCAGCTGTGGAATGGCATTAATCAAGTTCAACCCACAGAAGTATTTGATACTCCCAGTAGAGAGCTTGTAATGCCAAAACATTTTTGTGGTGTTTTGCAGATAAATGAGGACTAGTATTAATTATAAAAAATTAGAATCCTAGAAGATTTCTGCCTAACCAATGGTCCATTGAAATGAATACAAAGAAGGTAGGGGACTGACAGAAATCAAATTATCTTTACTGATTCTGATAATTGCATGTATGAATTTGCTCCAACTCTGCATACATTGTGGCAAACTGTATGTAAGAAACTTACTGGTAAAGAGGAAGGTAACAAGAGATTAAAGAGGAAGTTTGCATTACAATAATACCTGAATCTGCCTTGTTTAGCATGGCATAATGAAGGGATAAAAGCTTTTTTACACCAAAAAGAGTAAATAAAATGAAGAAAAGCTATTTAATTTGGAACAAAAAATGTGAACATGACTTAAAAAGTTAGAATAAACCAGTCATGATTAAAATAAGATAGGAAATTAGATGAAAGTAAAGAAATCCAGAAAGTCTTTCTTTAGGCTGCTTGCCTGTTTAGGCAGATGTGTGAGTCGATGCAGGCAGGCAGCTGGTACACCACAAACTCAGGGCTAGAATGCAAAGAGTAAAGGTATTTCCATTTCCTTGCAGACTGGGGATCCCTGAATCATCACCTGGGCAGAGGTACACAAGACATGGGCACTATTAAACTCAGTGCTAGAGGATCACTGGCCTGCTGTTTGTACAGGTTTATCAAGAGTTATTCCCAGCTGCAAGGACACTTGAATGATTTACAAACTCCTCACTTGTCTTCCCCTTTTTAACCCATTCCTCCCCATTCCTCCCCACAGCAAAAAAGGAAATTTAGTGTGTTATGGATTTTGGGGGTGAGTTTGGTGTAGTATTTAAGCAGTACCTCATTCCTTGCTTTCAAAATAACTAATTTTCTAATAGCACAACATTTTTGCTCTACTTGTGTTGATTTTGAATATTTCTCTAATATTATTTTTTTTTCCAAATATCAAGTCATTAGCTTTAAAAGGTTCATCTCTGCTGTCAGACATAGTTTAGTGTTCTGCAGAAACCTCTGGATGGATCAAGGTCCTTTCTTCCCCAGCAGAGCTGAAATTAAAGAAGCTCAAACAAAATAGAGATACTGCTTTAAAGAACAACCAAGAAAAATCCCTCTTGATTTTCAGCCAATTAGTGATTCTGGTGGGTTTTCTTTTTCAAAACATTTGGAAGTAGTAATGCTTAAAGCAGCATAGACGACTGTTTTGCATGACCTCCTGTCTTCACCTTTCTGAATACTGCATGTAGTTTAGATTGTGTTTGCAAGGTAAAGTTAAAAAAAAGCTGAAATATAACCAAATGATGGATGTACTAAATTATAAGAAGCAGTTTGCACATATTGTTTCCTTAGAGATTTTAGTAAGTGAAATGCAGTCCCTACTATGGGACTGAAATGCTGGCAGCATGGTAACAGGAGGAAGACAATTCTGGGAGGAGATGGGTCAGTGTTAAAAATGATCAGGGCTCCGAGATCATCTGTCTGGAGGCTCTAGTTTCCCAGATCAGCCCCCTCTGGAAGCTCCATCTGAGGTCAGGCTGGGCAGTTGTCAGCAGCAGTAGAGGGTCAAGGCTCAGGACAGGCTTACCTGTGGCCCAGCTGGGGCAAGGACCTGTGCTGAAGCAAAGCTCCTGTGGTGAAGGAGTGTGTGAGTGGAGCCCTCTGGTGAAAATGATCTGGGTGGGTAAGGGTTACTGCTGCACTTCGGAGTGAGAAAAAATACCCCAGAGCTCCCAGGTTTGTAGCACAGAGGCCTTTCTGAATGGCAGCATTAAAAACTAATTGATATTACAGTAGTTCATACTCCCTAGATCAGAGCCTACTGTGCTAATTAAAATAAAATCATGACTCTAAGGTGCTTGCAGATTACATAAATGAAGTAGGTGAACAATAGGTAAAAGGGTATTGACTGTCCCACTTTGACTGAAAAGAGATACAGAGAAGACCCTTTCTTACCCTGACATGGGTTACTGCCAGCTACAGAACTGTGCAGTAAGTTTTTAACCCCTTCTTTATGAGGCTGTCCTATCGCTGCACTTTCCACGGAGTCTTGCCCTCTATGAGACATGGGAGCACAGAGCAGTAGGAGGGTAGATCTTGGACAGCATCTGCAGGCTCTGCAGTCCAAGTGACAGCCATAAATCATTCCCATGCCCCTCCAAAAGTTAAAGAACTGTGCTTTGTTACTGGAAAGTCCTGTTTGATTTTTTTTTTAATTTCTCCACAATAGAGGCTTAATTTCTGTAAAAATGGAAGTACTTTTGTTGTTTGTCTTGAAAGGTGACATTGTTGTACTTGCTTAGCCCACCTTCACTCAGCTATGACCTGGCTGTCTTAAGAGTTTCTGTTCTCTTCTGGGGAAGCCTGCAGCTGAGTGGTGACAAGAGTAAGCCAGGTCAATACTGGAACCAGTGCAAGGCACCAGAAACCATGTGCATTGCTTGCATGCTTTGGGTTTGTTGGTTCAGCACTTGGGATTCTGGGCTGTCTCCCAGTCATAAGTTTTCAGGTAGCAGAAGCATGTGGAGCGTGTGGCTACCTCAGCATTACCTTATTACCATGGTTAGTTACTTGTGTGAATCTATCTTTGGCATATCTGGAACATCCCTGCACATAGTTTAAATTATGAAATGGGATGGTTTTATTAAAAAGTAGAATTCAACTGCATCCTATAAATGTCTTTGGAATTCAACATGGATACTTTTTCTACTCAACAGGTTGAGTTTTAAATTGTGTGTGCGTCATGGGTTTCAAATATTCCTTTTGTCCCAGTGTTTGAAAAAAATACTTTATCGTCCAAGTAATATGAATGTTTGGGTTTTTTCACAGAACAATGAGTTATCTGAAGAAAGCTGGTGCAAACTAAGGCAGATGAAGGAACGCTGTGTGCTTTCCTACTGTTCAGGCCTTTTGTGTATTGGAGAGGAAGGTCAAGATTGAGTCCTATGAAATGGCAAATTCTTTGTAGGCAACTTACTCTAAAGCTCTGGGCATGAAGGGGTCACATCTTCTGGTGCAGCTCTAGTGAAGTCAGTAGGTATCTATTTTATACCAGCACCACAGCTGTAGTTAAATTTCATTGATTATTGACATTTTTTCCTCAGTGTAAGAGATATTTGTAATGACTTAAGTCATATACTACTACAGTCATGGGTATCTTAAAACCTGATTTATGTATAGTCTATCATTCAGAAAATAATAGAGTCTACAAGGATGAAGTAGAGGCTACTTGGGTTTAGAAGTAATTTACTTGGATTTAGAAGTAATTTACCCATTGTGTTTGTAATGGCAAGAATAAATCTGTGACTATCTAATTGCTTCCTGTATATATGCCAGGATATTTCTGACTTTGTATCTCATAGCACGTCCCTGTTTCCATAAATAGACATAATTTGCTTAAGCCCTTTCCTTCTGAATACTTTATTATTCAGCTCACTCTCTGTGTTGGTTTTCATGAAGTCTTAATCAGATATATCTGTCTCTCTCTGGATTGCCTTTTTACTATTCCAGATTTGTGCTTGTGTTACGTGGGTTGTTTTTTTTTACCTCCCACAAGACTCCAGGTGTATTTTCTAGTTAAGGGTTCTATTCTTTAACTTTCAGACTTTGTCAAATGTTATTTCTCTGAAAAAGAAAATACAAATTACTGTGTTGTATGTACTATGACACAGCAGCAATGAGCACAGCCATTGTCAAACTGTATCCTTGCTCCAAAATGTTGAGTAAATGATATGGGTTGGGTTCACTTTTGAAGGATAGAGGTTATAATTCTGTTGTATCTTTCCAGAGACTATGCTAAGAAAAGCTCAGTGTGAGCTGAGTACTACTACTCTGAGTAGAGTGAGAGGTGCATCCCAAAAGTACATCTTCTTGCTAATCTCTTGTTAGTCTTGTTCCTGTTGCAACTACTGAAATTAATGCAAAGACAAGCAAGAATAAAATTTCTGAGCTACTGCATTGTGAATGACAATTCTTTTAAATTATGTTAGGGGTTAAACAGAAAGATCAGGAGACTGGTGAACTGGTAGATGCGATGCTTAGAGACAGGATTTGTTGATGGATTTGGCAGTGCAGTGTTATTGATTGGACTTGAGGATCTTAGAGGTCTATTCCAACCTTAACAATTCCATGATTCTATGGTTCATTCCGAGTGTGGATCAACTGGATCATACTTAAGGGTGACCCTGTAGACTGTGTTCAGCAGCTTAAAAATGCTTGTATGCTACACAGAGGAACATTAATAATAAAACAGAGAACAAAGTGTGGGGAAAGTAAAATGAGAGGTGGGGAACAACTTGTAAGAGACAGAGGGAGGAGGGGAGGGAAGGAGAAGGAACAGTGCTTTCCAGTCAAACTGCTGACATGTGCTGACCATCATTACTCTCAACCAAAAATTTTTGGGAGATCTAATTTTCAGCTGCATCTTGTGGAATTCAACTCCTTCACATGAAAAAGTAACACAGCTATGCCAAGGGTCTATGGCAAAGATCATTTACTTAGATGGTCTACTGATCTCTGGGTATTGATAGGGGAAGCTTAAGGTATTCATTCAGAAATATTCAACCACTAAAGAGAATTGCCCTATAATGCGGTTTTGTATTAAATTGATTAACAGCAGTTTATTAGTTGTCCAGCGGAAATTGAGCACACACTCAGGCTGTGGGTACATCAACTACCAGCTCTTTGGTCAGACCAATCAATAATTCTCTTTGTGTTTCTTTGCTCTTGACTGTAGTTCTCCCTTGTATTTTTCTCATCTCATTCGTAGATTGTGAATGTCTTGGAATCCGTTCCTTGTGATAAAGATCTAGTTTGTGTTTGGGACTGGTATTTGCTTCTCCATGCTGCAAATATTTGTGTCTACCACAGTAATAGGATGAAAATGGCAGTGGTAACAATAATAATATGCATAAGTCTGGAGAGGGATCATATGTACTAAATCTGTCTGGAGTTGCCTCTCGGTTTCATGCTGTAAGTATGACAAGGTCCATCTGTTCAAAATGCAGCTCATGTAGAGTGTTGTATACTTTTTTAAAACCAGGGACCAAGCCGACAGCATTCAAACTGCTACTTCATAACAGGGTGTCATATTATCCTCCTCCAGCTATTTCGCACCTCTAGCTATTCCCTTCAGGAAGATTCTAAAATGAAATTAGTGTGGGGGTCAGTACAGATTGTCATGGTAAAGAAGCAATGAAAAATGTTTGAAGGAATGTTAACCAGCACTTTACACCTTTATTCCCTGAGGCAGTGGAGTGACCACATGCAGTAGCTTTACATTTATACCAATTCAAGACAAATCATTCATAGTGGCCTGGGCGTCATGTTGAGAAGAAGAATGGAAAATAAGTAACATACATAAAATTATAATAAACTATCATAATGTGGACAAAACTGAATCTATTAAATCAAGACAGTCATTTTCATATATTCAGTGAGCTGTTCCTCCACTCCTCACTCAGAGATAAATGTCAGAACCCTAGAGAGCTATTGTGTGCAATTTGCCTTAGGTAGCCCGCTCTATCTACCTTTTGTCTCCCAATATAAGCAAGTCCTTGTGAGGATACCGACCTCAGGATCTGCAGACTGTGCCAACCGCTTCTCTGTTGTCAAAATGATAGATATCATTGACATGATAGAATAAGTCAATCCACCTCTTAGAGTCACCTTCATTAAAGAGTCCTCATCTCCAAAGTGAACTCATTTAGGTTTTGTTATCAGGTGTTCCAAGATTTTCTGTAAAGGACACTACTGGCTTTCTGGGCTGCAAGTTCACATTGCCAGCTCATGTTCAGGTTTTCATCCACAAGAAACCCCAAGTCTTTACCCACAGGGCTGTTCTTAGTGAGTTCATCTTCCAGTTTGTACTCATGTCTGGAACTGCCCCGACCCAGGTGCAGCACCTTTATTTACATAGGCGGTCAGAAATTTTGCCTCTCACCTCATCATAAAGCCATTTCACCTTTGTATTTAGGAGGTTTTCAAACTGCATCCTATTCCTGTAGAAATTTCACTCTGAATATTTAATGGTATTTTTTGTCAGAATTAAAATATGCTTAGAAAAGCAATATGCAAGTTTAAAAATCTGACTATTTCTTAGCAAAAAAACCCCAAAGTACAACCAACAAGCCACACACACAAAACCAAACCAAATAAACAGAAAAAAACCCAACCCACAAAACCAAACCAAATAAACAGAAAAAACCCCAACCCACAAAACATTCCTGACAAACACTAACTTTCACATATTCAAACCAGCTGCAATGATCTTGGAGGTCAGGGGAATTCCTTCATTATTCCTTGAGAGCTAGTGCAGTTTTACAGTCATAAAATTAGGGTTACGGTTTTTTAATTGATCCTATCTCAGCAGTCTTGTAAATCTTATCAGGAAGTACTAGAAACCTAGTTCATTGGTCAAAATAGTAAAGTGGATTTTTTGTAATTTAACTATTAGGCTCAGGTTCACTTGTTTAGAAGACAAATACACAGGGAGAAAAACTGTAAAATAGCATGTGAGGATTTGGCCTACTGGCTCCTGTTAACTTCAGTAGGAGTCATGCAGCCAAAGCCATAAATCCCACTTTAAATATATACTGGGGAGAGATTAGGCTTAATCTGGGCAATGAACCTGAAACAATAAAAATGTCAAATCTTTGAAAAGTTTTGAGGTAATATACATACTTATAAGAAATTAGACAAAGGTATGATGTTGGTGCAGGCTATTTCCTTGTGACAAAAATCTCTATTTAGTGTTATCTTTCCTGTATCATTTAAAGCTTCCATTCCATGAGGCTGGTGGCTGACTGGGGTTTTATAATCTCCTTTTCACAGCTGCCATGTGCAAATAGATACACGAGTCTGTCTTGTGTTTATCCTGTTGATAGGCTGCAGATGGACTGCAGATCACAGCAGGTATTACAAGTAAGCAGCATGTTGAGGGCTATATCTTACATCTTTAGAAAAAGGATTATGCAAGCCCTTAACTTCAATTATACCAGGTTTTTTTTCATACATCAGAGCTTTAGAAGAATTAGCAAGCAAACTAGAAGGCTGGGAGTATTTAATATGAAAAAAAAAAATTATGTCAATTTCCTGACCCAGTAGTTTACTTTACCTGTCCTTTCCGCTCCTGTATATAAATACCAAAGTAAAATATGCTGTGTAATGGGGAAAAAAATCCATGTAACTAAAATATTTAGATGGGGAGCTTTCAGGCAAGATGCAAGACATTTAGGATACTTTTAAGGCCATTTGTATATTTGCTTCTACAATTTCTATGCTGGTATCTAAATTCCTCCAGGTCTCCTTTCACTGACCAAAGATTTGCAGTAACTACTTTTAGCGTTAGCTCCATTGTAGAGCCCTAAAAATAAATCTTGTTTATTTTTCTGCATGTTTAACTCTTCTAACAGAAGTGTTACAGCAACCCTGAGAGAATAGTTACAGCTCTTTGGTAGCTTGTGCTTTGATGAGTTTCTGCAAAGTTCCCCTCCAGGAATAGCAACTCACTGGGGGTCACTGTGTGGACATGCCTGAAACCTGGCTATGTTGAGGCAAGGAGCGAAGAATTGGGATATCTGGATCATTTTTATGTGATCTGTTAGTTGCTGGACACATTCTAAATAGTGTAAGGACCAAGATAACTTAAAAGCTGTGTTTTGAAATAGTGTGGAAAATTGAGTCAAGGTGGACTGTTGCCTGCCACCTTCTAGAAATAAAGCTCTTCTATATTCACCCTGAATGGAAGAAACCTTAGCAAGGGTGCTTCATCATAAGGAAACTTTGGAATATAAGGTAAAGAATGCTAGTAACAAAAAGCTGAAAGCACCAAACAGTGGAAAACTCTACTTTCTTGCTCATGAGCTAGCCCCTGTATCTGTAGCTGAAGAGAGCTCCAAAAGTTATAAACGAAACTCCTCTGTCACTAAGGGTGCCTTCAGTGCTCTGTGTCCAGTAAACAGGTACAGAGCAATGTGCCACTCAGCACCAGGACTTGCAGAACTGGGGCCTTTTACTGACAAATCAATAGAAGATCCTAGACCAATAGAAGATCCAGTACAGCATACGAACTACACGTGTATGTTCTCTGTGGCGGGCAAGCCCTTCATTCTAAACGTACAAACACTGTCTGGCATCAGAAATATTCTCAATATGCATCCAGACTTTATAACACTCAGTTCTAGCATCTTGCATTAACTAGCATGTCAAGTTCTTGTGGTTGTTTCCTTATATAATTACTTTGGATGCCACTAAATGAATGAATGGAGTCTGGTAATAGCAGTCATCTATAGAATTCTGGTAGGAGAATCTTACTGAGAGTTAAATCAGGAAGTTTACAGTACAATGCATTATACTTGGTGTAGAATTAATTACAAAGAAAAGATAGTGAAGCAGAAGAATTTTTGATTACTAATGAGTAATGTGCTTAGGCTATGTTTTACTTTCACATGTATACCCAAGACACCATTTTAAAATTACATTCAAAAGTCCATTTGCATTCAAAGCGAAACCCATTTAGGTTATAGTAAGTTCTGAACTGTAACATTCACCTGTGTGTACTCCGCTGACTACAGTCCCTGAAATTTAACTCTTTGCTGCTGCAGTGACTGGACTGTGCCTTTCATTCACATCAAACGAAGCACTTCAGCAGTTCCCTCAGAACTGCACTTACTGTGAAGACTACCCTTGTTTTAAGTCACTGGAAAGTGAGCATAGACTCCATTCAGAAGCTGGAAGAATGGGCTTCATTTCAGAAACTGTAGTAGTCATCCATTCCTGTCCAATCTTCAGGAAATCATTTCACCATAGAAATTAGTTCAGATTTTTATTGGAAGCAATAACACTTCCAGACTTTTGGCCTCCTTAGAAATGTTTGTTTCCCTTTCAAGCTTAACACCAAGTATTACTGGACCCTAAGAGATGGTTTGCCTTGTGCCATTAATAATTAAAACAGCAGATAAACAGACTGAGCAGCTGCCATGAAATGTTTATTAAGATTATTTCTTTGTGGCTCTCTAACTAGGAAAATCCAGTGTCTGGATTTTTGAGTTGTCTTAATTTATCAGAAAATATTGGGGTGCAGGAGCAAATAGTGGTGCTATCCTTCCAGCAGAGCTGCTGAGAGGAACAGTGTGAAGGCGAGGGGCTGAGCTCTTTGTGGTCAGAAATGGGTCTTCCTCTTCTTGCCAAATAAGTTTCAATCCATCACACCATAAGGATCAAAAATTTGTAGGTTTTTTGTTGAATTTTTTTTTAATACCATTGGGAGATTTCCTCATTAAAAGGAAATGTATTCTTACTTTTCTGTGCAACAGCATAAGTTTAGGGTAAATTAAGTTAACATGGTTTTAAAAAGAAAATTTTATAACCTTAATATTTCTGTTGCTGACATTGTATGCATAACAACATCCCATAATATCATTAAAGAGAAGAATTAAGAATGTGTAGACTCTAAAATTCTATATTTCAAACTTTCTTTTCTGTTTATTTTAGTTACTAGCATGTATTTCCAACCTTAGCTTTTCATACAACTGTTTCTAAGTTTAATGCTGAATAGTCCATTTGTTGCAATTGGCTTTTGAATCAGATCTGTCAGGGGAATTCTTAAAAACTATGTCCCAGTTTGCTTTTGTTTTCTATTTTGAAGACTGTCTTTCATATCCCCTAAACCTTTCTCTGCATTACCTATAAATTGAAAGCAGTAACAGTCCCATTTCACCCCAGTAAACCTTTGCTTTCACGAACTGTAACACAGCTTTTCCCTACAGAGTTGACAGGTGGTTTTAGTGACTTAAAAGGAGAGTACTGTTCATAAGACTTTTGTGGTATTTGATGCTTTCGTGAATGTCAGCCCTAGATGATTGTTTAGATGGTGTTTTTGATGCACAGTTTTTGTTCTAACACTTAAATTGTAATTGAGTTGCTTTTTAAACCTTTGCCCTATGAAAGCCATGAATTCCCTGCTAGCTGTGAAGGAGGGTTTTTCCAGATCACACACTACTCTTCCTCAATGTGTGCACCCATGCCTGTGATCAAAACATGAATCTTTGGCTTGAATGGCAGTCCTGTTGCAAGCTCTGAGACTCTTACTTAGCAGGAGCTAAAAGGTTTAGTGCAGCTTTAATACTCTTTCATCAATCCTCATTTGGTAAATATTCAGGAGATATTCTTTTTTTGATGGTTGAACAGCTTTAGAACAAACATCTGATTCAAACAAATTTTCAGGTTTTCACTTTGTCATCAGTTTGCAATCAGAGACAGGCTTTTACCCTTTTCAATCTCTTTTTGGTTTCTATTTTGTTATCAAAGAGCTATTTTTTTCTGTAAACTTTTTTAGACTTACTATATGAGAAGATAGAAATGAGCATTGATGTGATTAAGGATGCCAATAAGCTTTAACTCAATTTCTTCAGAAGTGATAAGTGCATGGCTGCTCTATGTAATGAACTCCAAAGAAGCATTGCATTTTTTTTATACTTAGCCCTGCATAGAGCATCTGCATGTTAAACTTAAGGGATTTTTCTTTCCTATAAAGCCAAGAATCAGCTCACTTGTTCCTTTTTTTTCCCATAATGTCCTACTGTTTAGGTGTCTTTTCTGCATATGGGGTATTTCATTTAGCTACCATGGTGTTTTGAATAGGCACAGCTTTTCTGAGCTTGAAGCGTTCTCTCTTCATATCAAAAATTTTTGCTCAGCGTTTTCACTAGTGCTGAAATCTCCCCTGCACTTTGCTGATACCTGCAGCCAGCTTCCGGAGTCTCCCAGGTCTGTGGCTCTGACTTCCATCAGGTTCATTCCTTATGAAATTTGGTCAGGTGCCACAGAAAGCAGTAAAGCCAATCCTAGGAGTTTCTGTTGTCATCATATGGCCATATGAACATATGGCCATATAAAACACAGACAGCATGTATGTTAGAAGTGGTAAAACCCAGGTGCCTTCAGCAAAAAGGAAAGTCAGTTTATCAAGCACAACAAAGGAATAGGAATACAGACTGGGACATTGAATAGATTAGAATCTGCCAAGAACAGAACTGCTAAAAGGCCTGTACGCTGGCTTCAGTGAACAACCATTCACATGGAAAACAGAGGGATTCAAGTTTTTTGTTTAGGTGTGGCTTTGCTTTGCAGAGAAGTTTTGCATCTATAAATAACCATTAAAAATCTATGGCAAAGACTAAGGAATCCTGAATTGCACCTATATTTCTGTTTTCCAAAAATGAAAACATCCAGCTGTAGATGTATAAATGAAAAAGAATGAGGAAAGAAGTTAATCACAGTGTTCAATCATCTGTCACTCGTTTAAAACAGTGCAAGACCAGCAAGAATTCAGTTACTCATGAAGACTTATTTCTCCTTATTCACCTTAAATTTGATTTCAAAACTTATGTTTTCTGAGGGCAAAAAGTCTCAGCTTTCTTAACAGTATTTAAACTTAGTGTGTTATAATGAGTTCTCCTTTAACCGTAAAGAGATAGGATCAACAAACAGCCACAGCTGGAACGTTAAGTGTATGTTACTGTAAAAAAAGGTAGGGTAACCTGCATCTATCAATAAATTTCTTCAGGATTTTTTAATTTAAGCACTAATTCTACCTGGAAGAGGGCTCAGTATGTTTTTGAGTTTGCAGGTACAATCAATAGGATACAGTCGAGTCAAGGTTAAAAAAGACAGAGAAATTTTTACTCTTCTATTTTATGTGAAGCAGTTTGAGCAGTTTTGTGAAATATTACACTTTAGGCAGAATAAAGTGAATTAATATAGCATCCACTTCTATCTAGGGAGGTAGACAACATCAAAAGCATAAATAAGATCATATATCAGGATGAATTAGCTTATTCACCTTCGGATACATCATCAGTGGTCAGATTCAACACAGGTGTGCACAGACACACTCAAAGAAAAATAATACTGGTGTGTGTTGATTTTACTGCTGTCCCTGTAAGGCAGACAGCATTTAATGAATACAATAAATCAAAAGCAAGACTGCGTTTTAAAGAAAATATTTATTTGATCATTTCAATAAATAACTGTGGTCCATTCAAATGGGGATCTATGAATATATTGAGAAACTTCTGAATAATGCAAATGAGGCTTAAAATGTAAAAAAAATTACCATTTCTATAGCAGCTGGACATAAGAGTCTGCCCTCATTACTTTCATTTGCACCAACAAAGAGATGGGCAGTTATTCTCAGACAGTTCTCTATTGAAAATGTGATTTAAAAATCAGGTTTTTTAGGATACTAAATGTGGTGGAAGTTCAGAGCTATCATGTTCTGCTCCAGTTTAAATGTTGAGAAGAAAACTTTTCCTCCATAAAGTCTGACCCAAACTGTACTGAGTTTGGTAGTGGATTTTTAAAATTTGTGTTGATGAGCTTTTTATTTGCTCCTTTATGAGATATTAGAACACCTAAACACCCTGAAGTACATAGTGAAATTCTTGATACTGTCAGATTGTCACTGGCATTTCTATGAGTTCTAACTGATGACTGTGAGATGGTGAGCTGGGCACCTGGGGGGCAATTGCTTGGGGCTTTTGGCACCTCACAAAAATCAAGACCTTGCTCTCCTGCCTTTTATCTGCTTGCCGTGGTCTATGGTGTCCTGCTGAATAGTTGATCACGTAGTTTTCAGTGGTGGTGTAGTGAAGGAAAACAAAATGCACTGCTTTGGCATTAAAGTACTATGTATTGCAGAACTCAGATGATAAAAATATTTAGTGTTAAATGTTTTGATTGTTTGCTTGCTTGTTTTTCTCCTCATTTTTCCTGGTAAGTCATAGCATTTATCATGGCTCTTTATGGCAGTGCACTGCCAGAAAACCCAGTATTTGCCATACTCCAGGAGAGATCATGTGCCATGGAATCATTCCTCCCACACGTTTTATCATGTTCTCGTGTTGCACTAGCAAAGTGTCTGGTTCTGCTCTAAACTGATAAAGGAGGAGCTCCTGTTTGCAGCTTCATCTCTTACTTTTTCTAACAACTTAATTCAGCTGGTGCAGAGAGGAGCAGGCAGGGTAGAAGTAAGCAAGCCTAAGACTAAAGAGTTATTTTTTGAGCCAGCACAGGAGCTGCTTTTAGGAGGTACCAAATGACTAGTCTGACCAGGCATCATAGGCTGACTTTGGTAATCATTTGGTAAGGGTTTGGTGTTTCAAGCAATTCTGAACGTGTTCCTTTAAAAACAAGGTAAGACCTTTGTTCGTCTTAAACTCCATAGCTACAATGAAATGGACTTCAGGGCACAATAATATTAAAGCTTCCTCAGTGTTATCTGACAAACACTATCATTATGGGAACAAAGTGCCCTATGTTTCAGAGTAATATTTTATATGGACAGCGGTTGAGTCCTATTTCATTTCTCCAGTCTCCAGATAGTGGCTGTGATAAATGGATTGTAGCAATCTTAAATTTATCATTACTATAGTGTCCTAATGCAAGTAAAACCTTGTAAGGACTGTGAATCTCTGTATAGGTGCCCTGCTACTGTTCTTTTACTGGCAGTGCCAATGGATTGAAAACACTGAGGAATTCACCATCCTAATCTGGTTTCCTAATTCCATCCTTTCTTGACACAAAATTAAAACCATTGAATCTGAATGATGCTGTGTGGTAACTGCACGTCACTGCCACTATCATTTTGCAGAAGGACTTGAACTGCATCTGAAGCAAAGTTTAATTGGGCTAGAATTATACAGCACAGAAAGTGGCTCTTACAGATGTGGTGTATTACATTTTTATGCTTTACAAAAACTGTTTCTAATTTATTGTGAGAAGTTCGAGAGAATCTCGGGTGTAGCTCTGGAAGGAAATAACAAAAATCATATCTTCTACTAGGCTGACTTTTTTCCATAAAATGTCAATTGTTTGAATCTGCTCACAAGCTGTAGCCTGAGAATAAGTCCTGAGGGTATGAATTAATAAGCAGATGGTAAAAGTAACTCTCTGAAAACTGAAGGACTCTTTCCAATGTCCCCATTTAATTCACGTGGTTTTGTAATTATCTTCATCAAGAATAGGACTCAGTTCTGGCTGTTACTATTCCAGGAAAAGTTTAGGTAAACTGTTAAGATTTTATTTTGGCTAACATTTTTTGCTAATTTTACAAATAATTTCTCTTTCTAACAGCAGATTCTTTCAACATTTAAGAAGGCATGACTTGGCTTTGTTTAATGTAAATATAATTTGACTATTGCAGATTTGCTGTTGCTATGTCATGACTATAGAACTTTGGAAAGATAAGTGTGTATGTTTAGCAGATGGCAGTTATCCTGCTGCAGCTCACAGGCAGGGCACATCAGTGAATAATGATCCATCATCTGCACACACCTTCCTTTCCTGATTCCTCACTTCTTATGAAGCATTCCCAATTGTATATGCACACATCATATTTTTCTGCTTTTTATGTTGTAGCACGGAGAAAGGTCCCTAACACCTGGATTCCTCTGAAGAGTTCCAGGAGTTAGGAACTGCTTACTTTCCAGTCTTTGATAGAAAAATAATGAAAAGCAAAATATTGAGATCAATTTCTATTTTATTTGGCACTTGTAGCCAGTGTAGTATAGATTTTTCCCATGTTTTCAAGTATCTAGTATTTACAGCTGATCATTTGAATTCTTTGCAGACTACAGAGGATTGGTGAAAGCAACAAAAGTATGAGATTTTTAAATTAAAATTTTCTTGCATATTTGTTCATATTACTGAATTAATCAAGGGAAAGAGCATAAAAGTGTCAGGAAAACACCTGAAATTATTATTTTATTTAATTAAGGTAAATACACTTTAATATACTCAATAAGGAATTGAGATATTACTGGAGGCATGATTAATATCTGACTATACCTATTTACTATTATTTGTAGTGCCATGCTCTTCTCCACACTGTCTGCTGCTATTTTGAAATGATATCTGAAACAAAATCTATCTGTCTTGCCTCCAAAAGTATAGAAATTAAATTTCAATGTCTCAGAGTCCTGTCCCCACAGTGTGTGAAGTCACAGTTCCATCCACAGGGCCCTTTTCCCCACCTTCATCAAACAGATGTTAAGAGTTATTTCTGTTTGCAGCATTTGCATCCTTTTAGCTGTTGTAGTCAGAACCTGCTTCCTGGTGACAAAGTTTTGTTTATAGCTAAATAGCAAGTATTTTAAATCACGTCAGGCCAATTTGCTTAACTGATAGCAAATTTTATGCTCTCAGGATGTTACACATAATATACCTTCAACAGATACATATATATATTAGCTGTACATTCTGCACAATTCTTCTCAGTCTCTGGGAAACCTGAAATCACAGCCCAAAGTGTTAGACAGTCTTCCTTCCATTGTGCAGAAGGATATTGCTTCCAGTAAAGCAATAACATCCAGTCTCTGTGGATCATAATTTTTTTTCTACTTCTCCAGTGAAGGAAAGGGGAGGGTAATCACATCAAAGTTTAGGTAATGGGCATCTGTACCTCATTTGAAGTGCAGAGAAATTTAGAAATACATTGGGATCTGTATCAGTGTATTTTTCCAGCTTCTTGATTTTAGAATTGGCCAGCTTCTAAGGTATGCAAATTAATTCTGGTAAAAGGAAAATTTCGAATCCAATAACAATAACTCCAGTGGAAATGAAGAAGTGGTTCTTCCCCTTGAACTTCTGTGAGAATTCAACAAAATTAATTTTCTTAAGCAACATCATAAATCCAGAGGAAGAAAAAACACACTTAGATAAATGAAAGTCTGTCAGAGGCCACAGTGCTAGTGTTGAATTAGACAATTAATTATGTATTTTGTGCACATCATAAATAGTGAGCAGCTTAAAGGATGATGGCTCAATAATACAGCAAGAAAAGAGTCAGACAGAGTGAATCTTTTATCAATACTTTCCCTCTGTGACCCATGCTTCACCCAATGTTGTCATAATAATGTGATGAAAAGATCAGAGTGCCAAGATCCAAAACCTACTGCCTGTTCTGACAGCCATAGTTTTTTACCTTCAGGGAAATTAAATAACTGGATGTGGTCAAATAGAGAAATGCTGGGGTAGCTCTTTAAACTTATTAAGTCTCATTATGCACAGCTTCATGCAGAAGCAAGCTGTCCCATAATATCAATATGACAAAGCAATGTGTCTGGAGGAACACTTTGATCTCCTGATATCAAAGAAAGGCAATCCATGCTGCTCTTGTCCACAATATTTAGGTATGCAAGGCTGACAACTCACTGTAAACAGAGCCTTACTTCTATATGTGACTGTCAGAAATGGTCTAAAACAACTACAGGGCTGACTGTGCTTTTTTCTCTGTATCTCTGTGTGGATGATGTTTTCCTTTTCCCTTTACTCTTTCTAAGACTTCATGTAGGTTTTATTCTCCAAGAGGATATCTGTTCTGTCCTTTGAATACAGCCTGCATAGATCTCACTGAGCTAGCCTCAAACCAGACAGCTCAAGTACTGATTATGCTGTAGTTGCAAGTGTTCAGTGCTTAGTGCAAGCTGCTCAATCTGCCTCTGAGGAGCTGTGTGAATGTGTCCCAGCTGCACTGAACTTTGCACTGCCCTCGCTAATTTAAAATTAACCTGGTTACCTGAACTTCAGTTGCACTTTTGGTTGTGGAATAGACATATCTAAGGGCTGCAGTGTGGTTGAGTGGCTGAAACAGGTTCTCCCTTTGAAAGCTGTGGCCATGGGTTATACAGCCTCCCTCCTTAAACTAAAGTTTTGTTTGTTTTAACAGTAGAGGAGAATGTTTATGGTTGTAAAGTCCTAAGGCTAGTGTAAACAAAGTTTACCTGGATAGTAAATCAGGCAAACCTGAGGTCCATAACATCTTCTGTAGACATCTATTTCATAATCTCTCCCTATAAAATCTCTCTTGAAAGCATAATCATGTTTTAATTACCCATTTTCTGTTGCATTCCTGGAAATTTTTTTCTCTGGACAAAATTTGGCTAGGGGTTTCATCAGGAAAGAAAACATTTAGAGCTAAAGTTTGAACATTGTTCCTTAATGGGAACAAGACTTGTAAAGTTTCAGCTATCTTTTCCTTTGTGCTTGGTTTCATCTTATGATGCTGCAAACTGAAAAATGTGCATCCCAATAATCACATCCTTCACTGCTTTCATAAATGATTATAAGGAAGTTTCTACCCTCCAGCATTAGTTCAGCAGACAAGAGCAGCAAATCTGTTAAGGATAAGGTAAATATTTGAGGAAATGGATGTGCCATTGAGTTTGGACAAAAGAAGAAGGTAATAAATTGCCCTTGCCCTCTGGAGCTTTGCAGTATCCTAAAATCTATCAAAGGGCAGCAAGGGGAGTTAAATTACAGCTCATATATTAAAACCTGTGTTTGGCAACACTTTTTTTTTTTTGACCCCTTTAGAGATTCTGTGCTTAAAAATGTTTGGTTTTGCTATGTTTTTGCCATTTTCTTCTAAAGTTGGCTGAAAACTGTGGAGCCATACTTCCTTCTTCACTTGCCGTCGCCTTAGGTGTGATAACATAGTGGAGTGAAACCACAGTCATTAGGTGTTTGATCAAACATCTGAGGTGATCTTAGGATCTGGTGGCAACTGGAGGGAGAGCCATTGGAGATCATTCGCTTTAGCCTCAGGAAAGTCACCCAGCTGCAGTCAGAACCCTTTTTCTCCTTCATTGTGTCCATCTCTCTCCCCTTAGAGCTGATTAGTAGTAGCTCACTACAGATGAGGTAAAAATGTGTATTTTTAGGCCTGTATGCACGTTCCTCTGCAGAAACTGGGGGCAGGTTTGTTTTCTAAGCAGGGCTACCATACCACGTCTGAACCTGTGTGGTTTTGCAGCAGCTGGTGGACTGAGCAGCAGGAACACACTATGGCCCTTGAGGTGTTCACCAGGTGTCTGACTTGTACCCATCGTGGTGTCTTTCATGACACCACACGCCCAGGTCTCCTTTCTGAGTCGTCATCAGCCATCCAGGATGGAGCCAGGAAGCAGCCAGAGCCAGGGCTGTGAGGGGAAAGTGCTTTATTCCCCTAGTCTGAATGCAGCGAATATTATCCACGAAACCTACAATCTGGCAGAGGGGCTGTCACAGATGGCTTTCCTTCGGACAAAATCCATGTTGCTGTGCTAGCCAGGCATTGGCAGATGTTGGTGCTGCTTTGTGTAATGCTCGTGTTGGGGTCCTCCAAATGTGGGGGCAATTACTTAAGGAAGCTGTCACAGGGCAGCTCGAAGTAGGGTTTGATTTATTAAAATATGGATATAGATCTAATATCAATATCCACCTGAGACGGACAAAGACTCTCTAACTCATTAANACCTGAGACGGACAAAGACTCTCTAACTCATTAAAGTTAGAAAGTGTATGTTTATTTCAGCGCCGGAGAGCTGCAGGGGTAACTCCCGAACACACAGCTCCGAAGTCACAATACAATACAGGATCTATTTATCTAAAACAATAATGCATATTTAAAATACAGATATATATTCACAACATAGACACCTCCCATTCCCTGCTTCATATGGAAATTAGCAAAAAGTCATTAAGCATGTGCGATTCTTACAATGAAATTGAGTCGGTGGTCGTAAAATGAGGCGGAGGGCGGGTTTTGAGGAAGTAAAACTTGTCTTCCTCGCTTTGACCTTTTTGCCTCTCTGGTTTTTGACAATGCATTTGATCTTGGAAGACTCCCAGTTCCCTCCTTTATTGCTTTTGAATAAGTTGCATCTGGGTAAAATTTGTAACTGTCTAGGCTCTCCTTCGAATTTCTTTTTCTAAGATTATTAATTACCTATTATAAGCACAGCTAAACAAATATCAAATAATCAGAGCCTATCCTGCATTTAACTTCCTGGCTAATCATTAATTCCTTTAATTAACTCCAGCTGAGTTCTACTAACTTTTGTCTAAAATCTCTATATTTAAGTGTTCAAAAAAAAAACCCCGTGTTTCAGGTTGAGCAAATATTGTGGTTAAACCAGAATAGGTGAAAGTCTCGTTTAATGGTGTCCTAGTGAGTATAAGAGCAAGTGGGAAAATGAGATGGCAGAGAGCAATGACAATGGCATCAGACTATTGCTATGTGAAAGATTAAACTCAGTGAATTTTTGGATATTATGGGATATTTTGGGGAGTTATGGATGATAATAACTTATCTTCTTAAAACTTCTTCCTACCCCCAGCAACCTCTCTCACCTCAGGGAAGGGCTTTTGTCCATTCATCCCTCCCAAGAAGCACCTCTTCTTTCAGTCCTCCTTTCCTGCCTTTTCAGAGGATATTATTTACATGTTCTGTCATGTCAACACAACAGGGTGGACAACAGACAAAAACTGTTTAGAAAAGATAGGTTCATCAGCCAAAGAGATTCCACTGACCACTGAGATGTGGCAAGAGCTGGCCATTCATCAGCAGGTTGTGAAGGAAGGCACTGCTCATCTCTTCTGTGAACTCTCTTCTTGTAATTTGAATTTGCTGTGGGTTTTTTAGTGCGTAGCACAGCTTGGAAATGAATGAGGCTAGATTTTTCTTGGAGATGAGGAATTGGGTAAATATTTGAGTACCTTCTGGGTTATTAGAAAGCCTGCAAGATTTCACGTAGAATCTGTTCTTGAAGCTTTTGAAAGCTTATGGCTGGTGCAGCTCTGGGCATGTTAACGACATCTCTACTAGGAAATGGAGAAGGCTACAGGGCATTTGCCTGAGCAGTGCCTTGTGGTTATTACCCTTTTTGTTTAATTGATGACACTACACTATTCTGCAGTGTCTCAGACAACATTTAGCTGTAGAAAAGGTGTCATATTGGCATTTTCTGGCTACCTCTTTCAAAGGGGTTTCTTTCCTGAAGCTGAAGGGTTTTAACATTTTTTTACATATTCAATGAACAAAGAAACCTTCAGTCATCTGAGTAGGAATCCTGAACCATTTTTTTTCCCAGTGTGAGTGATACAAGGCAGCTAACACATGTGCCAGATGTATTACTTACAATCATAATTTTTCCTTTTAAAATCTAAAGCTGATTTTTAGAAAAAGAGATTTGTTTTTCTCCATTTTGCTGATTTTGAAAAGCTAAACACATTTTTTTTCCCAGAGAATCCATTTGCTTTAAAAAGTGACATTTTTAATCTTCTTGTCAACATCGTGACCGCCATCACCAAAACTATGTCCATGTAAAAATAGCCAGTCATAACCAAGCCAATACCACTGTCAATCCATACCAACCCACGGCCAATACCGTTTCACTCATTTTCAAAAAATACTATTTTCAGTTTTCTTATTTGAAATCTCAGAACTACTTTACAGGAAAGGGAAGGGAAGGAGAATCTTTCTCTGTTTTCCATGTTATCTAATTACAAACATGAAAAATTCAGGAGGGAAGGAAAAATAAGATACTTAGTATCTTTCTCATTTTCAGAAATCGAAATGCAAAAAATTTCTTCAGTTTCAGAATTCTGTAATAATGCAGTGATCAATGTCATTCATTAAAGTAATCTGCTTTTGCTGAAATTAATTTCTAACTGGAAAGATAAAAATGTGCATTGTGGTGGTTACACCTCCCCTGTCTGCCCTTCTGTCCCACCCCAGTCTTTGATAAATCATTTCCAACACAAAAATAACAGTTTTATTTCTCTTTGCTCTTCTGCTGTTGTTACTGTAAAGCAACAGTATTACTCTGAAAAGCTAAATACACAAACATAAGGAAATAATTTGGAGAAATTCAGAATTAGCATCTATCTTAATAGTGCAATAAAATGCTCAGATCTGATATCGAAGTACCATTATGAAGAGCATATTTATATTCATAGGTCCTAAATGAGTGTATTAATGATCTTACACTGTGTAAGAGTCTAGCTTGAATTGCACCATCTCTTTTCTAGGGAAACTTTTTCTCCATAGGTACTTCTGAAACAGAAAATTATATTCTGCCAAAACTATTCTCCTTTTTAACAAATCTACTAATATCTCTTTTGTCTTGCCTCTTATCTTAGAGGAGGTCATAAAATATTTTGTCAGTGATTCATGAGAAATACATATTATAAGTCGCCTCATTTCCAATTGTTAATTTTCTTGTCTGTGTGGAAGTGGGAACACATTATTCCATGCACTGAGATCAGAAGCAGCTTCCTGCCATTTAATATGTCCATTACAATGTGTCATAGTGAGAGCAATAATGGATGAATATTGAAAAGTGCAGAAGTTTGGTATGGTTAATTACGGGAGATGAGGTGATAATTCACAAATCATCCATGCCACCCAGAGAAAGTCAAGTGTCGAGCAAACCTGTTGGAACTGTTCTGTGAAGCCAGTTGTGTGTAACAGAGCAGCCCGCCTTTGGTACCTGGATCCAGGTTTTGTGACCTTCCCATGAGTTCATCTTCCTTCTTTTCCACTCTTCAAACAGATATCTTTATCTACACAAATATCTTGTTCATGGTGACAGGACCAATTGCTGGAAAAATAGCTTTAGTATGTCACTAATGCTGTGTTAAACAGGAGCAGCAGGTCAAGATGGGACTTGGGATTGTACGGGGAAAGGGTGGTGCCACCTGAAGGCTGTTTTTTTTCTAGAGTGTTGAGTTGAAAGTTGTAGGGTTTTTTTCTGGAAAAGGTTATCCTATACCCATTATTGCCTTTAATGGCCTCTTCATTTTCCTTCTCTCAGCAGTACCAGCAGCCTGAGCTTCCTGGCTGAGCTGGACGTGCAGATGATATTATTGAGCTGAATGTGTGGCTGAAAATCTGTTCTGAATTCCTCCTGAACAAGCTGGTGTTGGGTGTTGGTTTAGCCAATAGGCCATCTATTTGTGCTGAATGCTTCAAGCTGACAACAGAAAGGATCACAGGAATAGTACCGGAAAAGTACTGTTTTATAAAACCTGGAATAAAGTTTTATTGGATTTTTCATAGGAAGTATAGTAGAGAGAAGAACTGAAAACAGACTTCTGACACTTAAACCCATTGCCCCTCCACCCCACATTAGTTTGCTGTCTCACTAATCTTCTGGGCTGTGTTGTGACCATTTCTGCTTCATGTGTAGGCCTGGCATTAGATAAAAATAGGAAAAAAATGACAGGCTTATCTAAGTTTCTGATAACTTCCTGTCAGGTATCTCATACTGTTCTTATTTCTGTTCAAGTCTGTCCAACTCTTGGAAGCACATCTATGAACAAACCATTGTTTTCTCCTTCCTTTGAATCTACCACAAGTTTCCCAACATCTTTGTTCATCTTTTCTCTTAATCCAGTAGTTTCCTATTGTAAAAGCATGCAAACTTTTCCTTGATATATCCCTCATCTTGTAACTCAAGGCTTCATTTTCCACAAGTCTCTTGATCCTCCTCAGTCCTGTTCAGCTAAAACACTTTTGGCTGTAGTTGTTCCCTCTACTCCTGCAATTAGGCCCTTCAATAAGCTGTGTCTCCTCCTTGAACTCATGTTAACTTGTTGAAAAAGCATGAGGCAGGAGAAATCCATAGATTTTAAACTTGCTGACCACTGAGGTGACCCATCTTCAAAGATGACCTTTCCAGCTCTGTGATGTGGAAAGGTTTTGTTCACCCCTGCAGGTCTCTCCGTGTCCCTGGTGACCCCAAGGCCAGTGTGAGAAGCACAGAGATTGATGTGCACAGGCATAGGCTCTCCCATCAACCAGTGTGTCCAGGTGCAGCGTGGAAAATGAATGCAAACAAATATTAACTTAGTGCATGAGATGTGCAAGAAATGAAGGAAAGTCAGAGTGGGGTTTGACCTATTTAATTTATGTATTGTAATAGACTTTTGCAGAGGCTTCTCTAGCTTTTCTCCTATCCTTGTAATTCCCTTGGCATGAGCATTAGGAAGGCTTACTCTCAGTTAATCAAATTTTGAGCTGATATGTAGGGGTTTGACTCACATACTAGTAAGTGATTGACTCTAGATAAAGTCTAGAGGGAGACTAATTCAGTTTAACGTGCCCATTTCATAAGTTACCTCATCTTTGTTTCCCAGAAGACTTTCTTGCTTATCTATATTGACTTCTAAGATTATCCACCTCTTATGGGAGGTGATTAACTGTCATTCCTCACAGTAAGTATGTTTTTCCACCTTTTGCTGTCTTTTGACCTGTTTTCACTTTCTGTCTGCTTCTGAAAGTTCAGACACCAAGCTGAAAACATTCCTTTGATATGCATATGACCTTGTTTTTCCTGTGAAGATAAGGTCCCTTTTCCATTCCAAAATATGCTTCCTTAAGACTCTATTAACCCCTTCTGGAACGTACAGTCCATTAAACTTCCCTGTAAACTTCAGTCAAATTTCATTGAATAAGAAAGTGTGTGAAGTCTTTCTCTTGGCACATTCTTTATTTATGCTTTTTGGTTCTTTCGTGCACTGTTTTACTTCAAAAACTTGTCCCTGATTTAAAGTGACTATCACAGAGCACCAATCTGTTATCCCAGGACATGTGAAAACCAAAAGTGCACTTACCTTCCTCCACAAGTTTGCTCACAGAACAAGTGGGTATGTTTATATAAATAATATCTACATATATTTAAAAGTAATAAACATATAAAATAAATATAGAAAACAAATATAAATAATCCTATAAAATAAATAATTTATAAACCCCCTTTTTTATCTGATACTACCCACTCTTCTCCTATCCCCAGGCCAGATAGCGCAGTGACTTTTGTTCATGTTGCTCAAAGCTAGTCCTTCCCAGTGGAAGGCAGCTGTGCTTCTCCTGCAGTCCAAGCTGTTGTGGCACTTCTGCAAGGTCCTTGTATCCTAAAATACTTTGGTTTGTGACTTTTCAATCTAAAATGCCTGAAATAATGTGAAAGCTATATCAGACTCTTACAGAGAAATTATTTTTCTCAATAGCCTGGTGGGGAGAGGCATTGAATACCTAACAACAGGACCTGAGGCCATGTGGGGAGTTGTTGCTGGAATTAGAAGACAATCTAGAATTTTGTTTTATTTTGCTTTCCCATTGAAAATCGGGTCTGCCCATTCAGCCTCTTAACTATTCTCAAAAGAATTTCCCAAATTTCATTTTAGAGGAATCTGTTTGTTCAGCACCAAAAGAGAAGCTAGGAATGAAGCTATATACTTTATGGAAGGTCCAGGGGACAGAACACAGCAGTGAACCAAGGAGATCAGTTCTTTGACAGTGCAGATGCACAGTGAAGCTGAGCCGAGCTTTATTCAAACTTGGGTTGAAGTGAACCTGCGCAGTTCATCTCTGCCCCAAATCCAAATGCAGTTGTTAAGTGCTCATATTGTTTGGGGCTTGATTAATCATATTATAAAATAAGCTGTTGACAGAATTGTAACGTAGTCATCATAAAGAATGAGCATATAAAATGTCATTAAGGAAATCTACATGAGATTGTTTTCCTTAATTTTATTGAGAGAAGTGAATAAAAAGAGGCAAATCCCCAACTGCCATACATGGATTTAGCTCCTGCCATTTTATGATGCCGTGAAACGATACAGGAAAAGGAGATTTAATTCTATCACTGACTAATTAATAAAGCCATGTGGATTTCTTACTTAGTTTAATTTCATTCTAAGGTACTACCAAGAAAGATAAGATTCCTATTTTAACTCAATGATGTTAAAAGCTTTGGAAATATTAATTATTTAATACAACAAAGAGCTGACACTTGCTTTTGTGCAATGTTCTCTCCCAATCCATGGTGATGAAGAATACAGTCTTCAATGAGACTTGTTAATTACAGAGGGTGCGTTTCCTTATACCCATTAAGGAATAACAGCTTCCTGGAGCTTATGCAACCTCAGTAGTGAAGCATTTAAGTCTTGGCTACTTTTGGTCTAAAATGTATTGTAAGGTTTGCGTCTCAGTTAAAAGGGCCTGTGTGGTTTTTTGCCGGTGTTAGAACTTAACTGGAGTTAGGCAAGTTCATCCAAAGATGAGTCCTGAATAATGCTTAGTTTATTTATCATAGAGCTGCACAATAATATAGAAGTCCATTATTGCAGACCTTTGCAAAGTCTGGACAGAGACCTTCTCTGTAGTATGGCAAAAGAATGGAAAATCAGTGGATTTCTTCTGCCAGAGCCTCCTGTTCACACCTATTGAGGGACTTAGGCTCCACATAGGCAGAAGAGAAGAAGGCTTGGCTGGGTTGCATTTGAAATCCCCAAGCACTGGGATGTCTGCACTCCATCCCATTGTCCTCTGCTGTGGAATGTCCCAGGGCACAACACCTGTACTGTGTGGGGTTTCCATGGACTGCAGAGTGCTCAGGTGACATCACGTGTGACACACAGGACTCCTGGGTGTAGAGTGGTGTCTGACTGGGGTTATGTGGGTGGAATGAAAAGAAGAAGGTCTCCCTTTGCCTTCTTGTGCATCATTCAGGGCATAAGTGGTGCAGTTTTGTCCCTTAGTGTGGCTGCTGTGTGCTGTTACCACAGACCTACTTTAGCAGTAGGATATAACTGTGAGAGGTGGCTCCACTGCAGTCACAAACTGATTAAGGACTCATGACATTGGGTAATGTTTGCTACAGATGCAATGACGTGCTTATCCAGGTGATGATGGAGAACGGGTGTACATGGGACGAATTACTCAGTTTTAGTCTCTGGATGGTCCTCCTTTGCCCAACAATAACTTCAAATTTAATGTTTTTAGGAACACTGGATTTTAATCTTTCTGAAAGAGGTCTTCCTGAACTATGCTGTGTCTTAAAAAAGTCTGCTTATCCTGTGAGTGTCCTTCAGAGAGGGAGTAATAGCACATAGGAATCACCAGTACCAATTTCTAGTGCCCTGGAGGATTTTTATTATCTTCAGTGCAACAACTATGGAAAAAACAAAAAAACCAACCCCCTCAAATCCCAAACAAAGCACCAAACCCCAAACCATGGCACTAAAGTAATATTTTATGGTTCTTAGAGATCAGGCACCAGTAGCAAGTGCTCTACCATTGCATACAGAGGCGTAGTCCAACAGCAGAATACGTTTTACACAGAAAGGATGATCAGAAAGCAGCAAACAAAGCAAAGCAACCAGTACTGAAAAGACCTTTCCAAGAGCACACAGCACTTTAGCACTGGACCTTGAGAGATGCAAAATTTCCCCAATTTCACCATGCTCTCTTATGCCTATCATTCCCTATGTGATTCAGTCTGTATTACCTATCACATGCAAATGTTACATGACCAGTTACTATGTTATTTAGCACAAAAGTTTTACAATATCTGACTGCATTTTCCCTAAATATTCCACCCATATCTATTTTGACCATTCTGTTGAGAAGTATTAAAGCTGTGCCTGTCATGCTGCAATTTGAAATCATGGAGATACTGGGCAAAATTAGCATTATACACGTGCAGCAAAAATCAAAGAAAAGGAAAAGAGCGTGCTAATACAAATTGATGTATTTCATGGTTTTTATTCTGAGGGAACAGCCTTCTGAATAATCCTTGGTTGAAACCACAAAATTGCAGCAAAATGAAATAAACCTGGTTTTATTTAATTTATGGGGTTTTTTTAATAGGCCATATGAATTCTATTATGAAAAAAAAGTTGGAAGACTAAGGATTAAGATCGATATCAAGAAGAGAGATGTCACCATTTAACTCTCTTTTCCAAGGTGTAACTTTCACCTCATACCTTGGCCTTGTGTCTGTTTTAATAATGAAAATTGGGAACATCACACAGGTCAGTGAAATTCTGTCAGGGTAATGGCAAGGCAAGCTCTCAGCTGCCTAGTGAAAAGTCCCCAATCCTTGACTTACATTTTATAATTTGAGGATTAAACAGAACATGCTTGTGTTGTTTGGAGAGAGCTGTGGATATATCTATTAATTATTTACTACTTCTCTAAACTTACATAGTTAAAGCTAATTTTAATGAGTTAGATCTTAGTTGGCTTAGACTTCAAGAGCCCAAATTTTATCTGTGATGCTCCTTTGGTGCTCTCAGATTTATGGATGTATTTATATTCACTTTGACTAAATCCAAATTGGACAAGAGTCTGAATGACGTGAGTGTGTTCATTTGAAATATAATTATCAGAAAGGACAAAGCCTCAAGCCTCTAGGGAATATTTTTGTTACATCCATATATTTTAATGGCAGTTAGGATGTCTACAGTAAAAGCCACTGAAACACAAAAAGGAGAGGTTCTTTAAAATGCAAGCAAAATTCTGCGTACGAAGAGGACCTCACTGTACTTTCCTCTTGGGGTAAGAGGAGCCCAAATGTTAGCCAAACTTTTAAAAGAGGTTCCCTTTCACAGTTGATTTTGACCCATGACTAGCTGCAGTATAAATAAATACTGAAAATAATCTTATGAAGTAGGGAAACTGAAGTGTTGTCTATCCACTTAATCAGGGTTTTATATTTATTATTTCTGACAACAATAATAAAATGGTATTCATTTTCCAATTAATATTAGCATGAATATTGACTTATGCTATTATGTATATCAAGATACAAACAAGAAAAGCTTTCCTGCTGCTTTACATAATTGAATAATGCCAGTTTAACATTTGCAGAACCTTTAGGGAAGTATAATGAATTCTCCAAATACTCAGATTTACATACTGGAAAAAGAAACAACTGGAAAAATTTAAAATTAATCTCTTGTTTTTCATGCAAAGTAATGTTGACTTTCTTTAAAACAATTCTAAAAACCTGTAATGTAATCTTTGCTACAGAGCTGACAATGCCAGGCTTGCATTTGAGCCTTAGGAAAGACTCAGGTTTATACAGAGAATGAAAGTCTCATTCCTGAGTCTGATAAAACAAGCAATCAGCACGAAGTACAAGTTTGGGAGCACCCAATAATGGCTTAGCAAAGAAGAAATCATTGACAACCAGAAGTCACCAAAAACTCCAGGATATTGAAAACAAGTGAAAAATAGGATAAATAACTTTCGTTCAAGTCACTACATGCTTGTGGCCTAAACCAAGCCTACCTCACTGACTGGCCAGTTACAGGCCTGGTCTTTGCTGCCAAAGGGAGTCATGCTGCCCCAGCCTCCAGGTGTGAAGGGTGAGTGTCCAGCACCCACTGCCACCCTGATATTACCCTCCCTGAGCAGAATGGGACTTTGCACTTCTCTCTGTAAGAAAAAGAGAAGATTGTCTTTTGCCTAGACTACTTCAAAAACCACTAGTTTTCTTTGAAAGCTGCAACCCTTGTTTACTAACCCTGAATTTTGTTGTAGGCTAGTAGTAAGAGAAATTAAAGTCTGTAAATATGTAGCTAACACCTAGCAAAACAAACTGTAGTAATATCTTCTCACCATATTATGTCTAGAAATGCATGAATAAATGCAGGTTAACATGCATCTTTTCTGCTGCCAAATGCCAGTATGCTGAACTGCTTTCAAAACAGAGCTAGGAAGGAATAGTGTGACATAAAGATGCAACTGTAGCTCCATTTTCAAGTTGGAAAGTTAATACCTTTTTTGAAATCTAGGTTTTGATTCCTCTGTTTACCCTTACCTCTCCCTCACAACTGGCAGTCTCTCAGTAATTCCTGCAGATGGGTAGCTACAACTGATCTCATGTTAGTGAAAATAAGTCTATTTTTTATTTGAATTAAGATAACTACAGTTCACATAAGTTGACAGAGGTATGCCTGGTTGTATTGGGTCTGACCAAGAGAGAGTTCACCTTTCCCTTAGCAGTCCTCACAGTGCTGTGCTTTGCACTGGTAGCTGGAAGGGTGTTGATAACATGCCAGTGTTTTGGCTACTGCTGAGAAGTGTTGTCCCTCTGACACTCCTTCCCCCATCAGGAGGGCTGGGAGTGGGCAAGATCCTGGGAGGGGACACAGCCAGGCCAGCTGACCCAAATCAGCCAAAGGGATATTCCATACCATATGACGTCATCTCAGTCCAGGGAGAGAGGAGGAAGGCGGGGGGCATTCGTTGCTCTGAAATGTCTGCCTTCCAGAGGAACCATTACGCGTGCTGAGACCCTGCTTCCCGGGAAGTGTCCGAACATCGCTCGCTGATGGGAAGTAGAGATTAACTTCTCTTTCTGCTTGCGCACGCAAACTCTTGCTTTGTTCCCTCGTTTTTGCTATTAGTAAACTGCTTTTACTCAACCTACGAGTTGTTTCCCATCTTATTCTCTCCCCTACCCCACAAGGAAGGGGAGTGATAGAGCGCCGTAGTGGGCACCTGGCACCCAGCCAAGGCCAAACCACTACAGCTTTTCTACTCCCATGGGCATTGTGCAATCG
>WBMZ01004355.1:0-62735 GCA_013400975.1 Atrichornis clamosus | reverse complement strand
GTTAAAAAACTTGACATATCTAAATTATTATGCTCTTAGACACATATCTGTAGGAGTGTATGAGTCAACAATATATTTTATGACTAATAACAGGCTTTCTGACATATTGTAGTGCATTAATATATAAAAGACCTACTTTGCACTGCCCTCTCCTGTATTCAGTCTCCTGCTGAAACTCTCAAATAAATACATTTGTACAAGCCTAAATACATGATCTTTCAGATTTCTCCTGGCTCCAGAAAAATCCACCTTATTATTTTTGACACTAATGTACCTTAGAAGCAGCCACCACACTTTAACCGCTCAGTTATGCACATTTCCCGTGTTCACACCAAACCGCAGCCACAGAGAGCTGCGGCCAGCGCTCCCGTGACAGAGACATCCTCTCACTGAAACCCTTCACACCAGAGCAATGCACACAAAAGGACAGCCTGCCCCTCCAAGGACTTCTAGGATTTCTTCAGTGTCCTCACATGCACGTGGACTTGGAACAGAAATGCAGAGGAATGCAAGTAGAAATTAAGGGCAGTGGCATAAGCGAGGCCAATCTCTTGCTGATTTTGGATTGGAAGATAGTTCTGATCAGGACCCCTCAGCTGGGGAAATGCAGCACAATCCCAAGAGATCTGAGAAGGATCTGGGCTGCAGAAGGACCATTCTTTTTTCCAGGAATGAAAAAATGGGGGATTATCTCCTTCAATCTAATTTAAATGCCAGTACAAAAAGATCTATATACAAAGATGTAGCAGAGATGAGAAGAATGAAAAATAAAATAGTACTTTCCATTTCCTTTTGGATGAAAACAGATTTTGTTCCTTCCAAATATACTCTACAATATCCTTTCCAAATTTTGCCACCAACTGGGACAGCTGCTGAGTAAGAGCCAAATGCGTCTGAGGCACATGTAGCACTCGGATTTTGAACTTCTGCCTTTCCATTCTTTGCTTGGAGAGGTAACGCTTTCACTCAGCGAACACTAAAAAATACCCTCTGAAATTTAAATGCCATAATTATTGCTTTTCTGATATATATATATTGTGTTCTTGGATCATATAGGATTAATCTAACTATTTAGACTAAGAATTCAATACCAATTCAAAATTTAGGCTACTAGAATCTGCCTCCTTGGGATTTTATTTTTTTCAGGCAGGTACAAGTATCCACATTTTAATTCTGCTACTTTTAATGGCAATAACAGTGTGTGAATTTGCAGTACATTCACACAAACAAATGGTGAAGAGAGGAAATTTTATGTTTGCTGGTCCTACTGTGCTTCTTACTGTGTTAAAAAAAAATTATTTTTACAAACTAAGATTTGCTTTCCTGTAATACATGTAAAATGTACAGCAGTCAGATGGTAATGACAACTGGACAATTAACAATATTTTCAGCAGCAGGAATCACTAGTGTTGTTGAGTTAGGATGTGTCGGAAATGGCTTGAATTTCTTATTCTTGAAAAGCCAAACATGCAAAACGGCATACACACAGACATTGCCACCAGAACACAAGCCTTGGACAAGACTGAAATCTTGAAGTTCTCTGTATCTGTTGCCACATATACATGTATTTCCCTGAATCTGATGTGAAGAGAAATGCTCAGGTTTGATTTGGCATTTAATTCCACTACAGGAAAGCAATAAGAAGAAGCTACCCATGTAGTCTATGCCTAAATTCTACCAAAATAAAGTACAAAGTATTTTATTGAAAAAGAAATGGAACTAAGCATGTGTAACCTCTCTTTAGGATATAAACTTTCACAGAGCTGAATTCCATGAAGAAATGTTTATGCTCAAGTTACTTTTTATTCAAATGTAGCACATTCTTTATTCTGATATCCAATTAAATATATTTACTTACACAGCAGAAAACTTTCACAGCCATTTCCTCATCAAACTGGCCAAGGATTATCCGAACGTCATTACCCTGCGGAGTGAACAAAATAGGCGGCAGTTAAATGCAGCCACAGCTTCCAGATACCACTTTAATTGGCCATTCAGATCATGTAGGGAGCTAGCGCTGATTACAGCTGCAGACAGCAGAATTAATACAGAACTATTTCACCTTCTCTAAGTTCAAGAACTTGGAGTACCACAAACGAAAAAAAAAGCTGAGATATTTGAAGAAAATGATTAAGCAAGAGCACTAATGAGAATAAAACTGATATTACAGTTAAATATTAGTATTTGATAACATTAAAATATCGAATATTCTTTTGCTTCCTTGCAAGAGTGCTTCTACAATTTTGCATATTAAAACCAGCTGAAGACATACACTTTTCACTGTTTACATAACAAAATGCTGTAAAGTTAAGAAATGAAATTTATGAGATCAAATGTCTTGATATTATGCCTGCTTTAGTAATTTTAAAGGTTTTACTCATACAGCACCTTCTCTACAGTCACTACAACATATTGTCAATTCCCTCTCTCCTCCCTCCCACCTGTAAACATAAAAAAAAATCATCACAATTTAGGAACTTACGACTGAAGCCCAAAGACATAATTTTACTTTCATACTTAGAAACATATTTAGAAAGTATTCCTAAATTCAGGAGCATATGCAGGAAAACATTTCCCCGGTAACAGGGCTAACCTTTTTCTCATATGAAAAATTACTTCTAACATCTATAAAACACAATACAGATAGCTTTTTATGACTTCATATTGCCTTTTCTTTCACACAAAGGCAGAGTTCTCAGCAAAAGCTTGAGCAAATCAAATTTTTCATTTCTTTCATAAAACACCTGTTTAGAATTACTAATAGCTCTTTCCCTCTCCAAGGAAGAAACAAACATATGATTCAATATGAATTTCAAAGGCAAAAAACATTTAAGATTTAATTAAATCAATATATCAAAGTTTTTTAGTTCAGATAATTTCTATGTTTATTTCCTGTTCAGCAGAAAATATTATGATGGACAGTGCAAAAAGATATTAGAATGCTTCTGTAATTAAATGCATGAGAATGATATCACTCTTACCATGGTCTAAGTTGGAAATAATGTAATATGCTTTGCTCATTCTGAACCTGTGCCTTTTCAATAAGCCTGCTTGTCTTCATTTTTATATTTAGCCACAGACTGATAAAGTAATGTAAATCTTATTCAAGTGGATTAGATTCTTTTTAAACAAATCTAACAAGGTCACATGAAACTAAACAAACAAATTACACAAATTACCCCAATAGTATTACAGTTTTTGTAAGGACAATAAATAGATTTAGGAATTATGCAGAAAAAACCTCACCTCATCTACTATTTCCATTTTTCACATTTTAAAAACAATTTGGTTAATCTTGGAACCCCAACTCTGAATCATTTGATTGCTCTGAACATAAAAATGCAGATTTAATATTTGAAAAAAAAAGTAGCAGTTTAATTAAAATATAAATGGCACAGCAACTAATAACTAAACTTAAAATTGAAGACATTCCTTTCCATTTTATAACATGATGAGAACCAATTAAAAAAACCCCAAAAGATGTAAACTATGTGGCCTCATAAAGAATAATCCCACAGTGCACATGCAGCAATGCTGCCCACTGGCTGTGCAACAACCTTCAGACTGAAGTCATGGTGTCTGTGTTGAGTGGTTCCACACCTTAAGACACTGCTCCCACCTGATTATCATATAATTTAGTATGCCATCATGTAACCAAAGAATTATGTGTTAGAGTACATGCAGAAGGAGCTAATTTAGGAAAGTCTAAACAGCAGCTTTTCTCCTTTCATGTATAACATTCTTCCTCTGTGCAATGACACACTACTCAATCAGCCTCTTTCTCTTGAACTCTGCTTTTTGCATCCCCTTCCACACTTTTCGTAAATTTGTTCTTGAAGAATTGCATTCAAGAATTCAAATAAGCCTAGATTTGATGCCAGGCTTGGGTCTGCTGGCTCCATCCTGCACAAGAGACATTGAAGCTTCAATTTTATGCAGCTGCACATAGCTCAAGCCCCTTGAAGAGGTTTTATCTGCATGGATAATGAGGTCTGCACTGAAGTGTATCAGAGCAGGGTTCATGTCAGTGCTCGGGGGTCAAAGTCCACATTATAGACTCATGCAAAGAGATACATCAGGTGCTTGCTGGCATAAATTCTTTACCCCTTCATTCATACTGTTAACTGTGTATAAACTAGCATGATTTCCTTGCAAGGATATGCTATTCCTTTACATCAACCCTCGCAGAATGATGCAAGTTAACACCGTGGAATGCTCTTGTAGGGATCAAAGAAGTTACCCACTGGATCCCAGCAAGTGTCAACTCTCTTTCTCAGAGAGTTGTAAATTGCTTGCATGGAGCTAAAACATATTTGACAGAAGAGGTTTTAATTCATGGAACTAGGCAGGTGATCTACAAGATGATTAAAAACATCCCAGGGGGAAGGCAACTCCCAAAACTGCACTTACATAAAAAGACCAATGTTTAGACGGTTTGCCAGATGGTGAGCTGTCATATTTACTCTTCCCAGAGATTACACTAGCAATATCAGCATTTAAGCTTTGCCCCTCAGTAAGAAATACATATGTTCCCATATGGACTAAAGTTCAAACAAGAAAATGAAGAATGGTTACATTTCATTTACCCACAGTTGTGGCAAACCCTGCATAAAAGAATGTTTTATAAATTAAGACTATAGAACAGCCTCAAAAATTAATGACTCTTTTGCTGCCTTCTATTTTGCTGTCTACTAAATATAAAGTGTCTTTGGTAGTACCGGCAGTCGAGTAGTATAAACCCTGAAGACAGAGAGGATCAACATGTCTAAGATGCTCTACTGAGGGATGAAGAACAACTTGTCTCCTTCACTGCCATTTCTAACAGCCCCAGACACGAGACACTCTTTAGCCTTTTCAGAGTTTTTGAGTGATGCACATTATGCTGGAATAGGCAGCTATTTTTTTCTGCCTGCAGAGCTTCCCTTCTTTGATCAGATTTTAATCTGTCTCATTTCTAATGAATAACACCACAATGTTGTATTTTACAGCTTTCCAGAGAAGGATTGCTGCAATATCTCATCTGCCAGGAAAAGTCAATGTCTTGGCAGGCTCTTTATGAGATACCCAAATTGAATAGCTCAGATACTCTGTCTTATTCTCTACCAAGTATCTGACAGTCAAGAGGTTATCAATAAATCTACACAAAGCTGGGTAACTTTGACAATAGAGGTAACCACTTGTTCTGTGTTCTAAGTGTTTGGATGTCCACTTGAGGAACTATAGATGAGCCTCCGACCTTAGCTATGGAATCACTGATGGTGATGATGAACTAGAGGATGTCAACTTCCCACCATCATAACAGGCTGGCAATTTTTTTGCCCTACATGAAAAATACAAAAAAGTTGGAAGCAGAAGCGTTATTGCTCATACAATTTGTCTATGCATGCTTAGAATTTTTAAGCATTTAAATTGATGTACAAATGCATCCCTTTCTCTGAACACAAAAATGTGTTTTAAAGATATCCTTAAGCCTAAGTTTACCTTTCAGCTGTGATCCAAAGAGACTGGAGTGAATGCGGTAGAAACTAAGGTGTGACTGGGAAAAATACAAAATATGTTCCTGCAAATCATACCAGATTTTTCTATTTTCCATTCCCTAATCATCAATTTCATTAATTTAAACTGTGTTTATGAAAATAAAAGATATTTCAGGTAAGCAGATACCAGTTGACCTATATGAGGTTTACATCTTGAAGAAAGCAATTAACATTTTTGGAATGGTATATCTAAATTCTGTGTCTAATGTGTACCTAACGACAACTAACCCTGTATTTCTGTCAAGAACAAGCAATTGTCTGGATAATTGCTTATTGTTTTGAAGAAGAAATAAACAGATAACTAACATATTGTTAGTTGAGCCTTCTGGTCTTCCCTACAAAACCACACAGTGTGTTGTCGATGTACAGGAAATCTAGAATCACATTGCTTGTTCTGACTTCCAGCCTAATTATACATGCTTAATATGCATTTTTTTCTTGTTATTACATAATTGTTAATCAAAAATGTGGACTTTTCTGTAACACATACTGAAGTCTCTTTAACCCAGGTAGGAAATGCAAACTGGCTTAGACTGGAGAGACACAAATGACTTGCCATAAACATATTCCTTACCTATTAATACTTTAAACATTCAGGCTTACATCTCTAGATTTTGGGAATGATAAAGCACACTTAGTTTACCATTCTCTGGAACTTTTCCAGCTGGCTTCAGTACTTACACGGGTCAATATTCTTGCTTGAATTTTACTTTTTAAAATATCATTTAGTTTATTAAGGGTTTCTTGTAACCTGTTTTAAAGATATATAAGTATTTGTAGGATTTGGCTTTGATTGTGTGTCATATATACTTGATGCCAGCAATGATTTGATCTTCACCATTTAAAAGTGCTTTCTCCTGCTGCTCAATCATTTTTTTCATGTTCATATGCAGTTTAAGATTCATATCTCCTATGACTAGTTTATTGCTGGTGGCTCTGCATGGTAATGCTAAAATTGAGTTTTAATTTTATGAGATGCCAGAAGTCTAATAAATCATAGTAAGAGAAGGATGGGAAATTATTCTGTTACCAAATTTATTTTTCCTTTTTTTCCTTATGATTCATATGAAATAATGCAGATGATGTTAGCAAAGAATTCAATCTAAAACGTGTAATGAAGCTAATGGAAGCAGACTCAATATTCTTGCTACATGTTAATTTACCTTAAAAGGGTTCTGGTTTCAAACCTCACGAGTTTTCACGTGTATATCACTAAGGCTGGGGCTGTAAGTATAAACATTAAGGCAGCAACAACTTTCTTTACTTAGTGCCACTGTTGGGAACTATTAAAAATACTTACTATACACCTAGACCTTCATTAACTTAAACGGCACTAGGCCCTCAAAATACCATTTAAAAAAATCTTATTATGCAATGGAATGCAGTAATAAGTCATTCTAACACAAATTTTGTTTCATTAGCCCTCTTCATAGGAAAAAAAAAACCCAACACTTTCTCTTTATTCCTTGAAGAGCAGCACATACCTTAAGCTTCTTTACACTTGTGCAGGGATCATTGGAAAAACTCTCGGTATCTGAAATCTCGACGTCTTCACCATAAAGGACACGAGTCAGATCATTCCTCACCTGTCAGAAGTTGAGAAAAAGGCAAACTAGTGAACCAAGACCAGTGAGAAGGAAGCAGATGGACTGTATTTATTGCTGTAATGACAAGCAATGATCTTGATGATGATATATGAACCCGCATATTTTTTTCCATTTCACCCAAAATCTGACCAAGGCACACTATTCCTCTATGACCATAATCTATTATCAATGGCTGTACTATGTAAAGAACTTTACTAAGTGTGGTGAAAAGTTCACAGAGGGCTCCCACTTTGCATTGTGGAGATGGGCAATTGTCCTATATTTCCAGGGCTGTTAGGATCAAAAACTTTGTTGTAGACAAAGTGATATTTGAGACAGTATAAAGGAAAAAGAAAGAAAACTCTCACATTTCATCAAGGAAACTCTTACACGTTCTCCAGTACCGATTTCAGCTGGTCCTAGCATGAATCAGCCGAGCTTGGCTTACATCAGTTAGGCATTGATAAAGCTTAATGAACTCCTCTGTGCCCTTTCCCTCTCAAACCATACATGTTATCATGGGGCAGCAAGTGGTATAGTTTGCCTAAAGGTGGCACGTGCAACCACGTACCAATACATTTTTTCACCTCTTCAGTAGTGGCAAGACTGTCCTCCTTGAGCTGCCTAATAGCACAAAGAAGCCAGATAACATCCAAAGCAATCTGGTTTACCAGTTTAGGGGTTTTTTTCCATATAACTACTTCAAGGTTTTCTGTCTTAATCACTGCTGGTTTTTCTCCTGCCACATGACTGTGAAACCAGTTTCACATTACTGCTCCTAATAGATAACCAAAAATAATTTTCATCTGTAATATGACTGCAGACTGAAATAAAGAAAGTGGCACACCAATTTTAAGTTAATAAAATTATGATCACATTCATTGCAGTGATTGTCTATTTATTTTTTTTGTAATAACAGAACCAGGAGAAGCAAATCACGGTGTAAAACAGGTACCTCACATGCAAACACAGAAAATAGAAGATGCAAGATACATGATATTAAACAGGAAAATTTAGAAGCCTATGTATCATATACAGATACTTTCTGATGACCCTCTGTATGGGTCATTTCCTGACAATCATCACTACACCAGCTGCCTTAATTGCTTCTTTCATGGCCTCTACGTCATCTTATCCCTTTTAGCCAAGCTTTAAAATTACTAAAATGCATTTTTACTTTATAACATTTTACAATGATTAAAACAATTGGACACATAGATAACTTTCTATTAAAAACGGTTTTAATTTAGAGAAGGAAATCAGAATCATCAGCCCACCAAGATTTGAGTTATATCCTTTATCCTTTTGTGATGTTATCAGTTTTTAAGATCATTCTGTGAAAATGTATTCACTGATAAAAAGTGATCAGTAGTGACTCCTTTTTTTTACTAGTATGCTAGAAAAACTGAATTATTGTTATTTTAGCTCCAGCAATGCCATTAACTGCTCCTTACCATACAGATCTTTCACTATGCAAAGAAAAATTGTTTTTTCTGAACCAAACTATCAGTGATAACAGAAGAAAACAGACCTCTCTTTATTATACTTTAGCTAATGTCCAAAATCCTTCTACCTAGTCTGAAAGATGATTAAAATTATCATTTCCTACGGAAAAAAAAAGTAACATTTTTCCTAGCTAGCAACAATTTACTTTCCAAAGGAATACAGCTTCTCATATGCTTCTACCCATACTGTTCTAGTTTCTTCTGTAGGACAAGAATTTTCTTAGTTTCAGATTTGCTTTTCTGATATTTTCTTAATTTTCTTCTGAAACCAACTCTAGTTAGTCTTTTAATCAAAGAAAGAATAGATTAACATTACTCAGAAAAACTGAGCAGAAAACAGCTGATTTACCAAATACTGTTTAGTCAAATCAGACCATTATTAACATAAGAACAATGATAAAAAATACATATTAAGTATCATTAAAATAGATTAACACATAGATAGGCTTCAGTGGTGGGCACAAGGCTGACAATCGTAAAAATTATACTTCAGAGTGTCTACTGAGTTGCTGTGATTTCATCTCTTCAGAACTTCTTCATGAACTCTGCAAGTGAGGAATTCAATTGCATATGTTTGGGGTTTTTTCTGAGCAACACATTCAAATTCAGCTACTGAGAATTTGTTTGACACCCCTCCTGGCTCATCTGCTAGAAGCCAAGTACTCTGTGTCTTTCAGAGCTCTTAGACTTTTCACTGATCTACTAATTAATCTCCCAAAAGACACACCTTACTAGATTTTGTGCCAAAGAAGTTGAAAACCTTTTCCCTTCACTGCTACAATCAGATATTTGATGTTTTCCAGATGCAACTGTTATGGAGATTTTCCCAAAAGATGATTCTTTCCCATTATGCCAACAAGATACTAGAAGCTTTATAAGAATTTTCAAGGTTTACATTATTTTTCTAAAAGACAATGTGTTTTTTTTCCCTTTCAATGTTCCAACCTGTGTCTGATACATGTCATCTTGTGTCCTTGGGCTGAGAGTATTTTTACTATATTTTCCACTCTTTCCTTCCTAGTTCCATACTTTTTTTTCATCATCCTCAGGTTCTTTTCTTCCTTTATAAATATTCCAAATATATAATGGAATGGAAACTTGTGGTTTTCTTTCGACAGAGGCTCTTCCCTTCTTTCAAATAAATTTAACTACAGAATCTTCTGATTTGGGTTTGGGTCCACAGTCAGAATTTGCAAAGCCTCACCTCCAGTTCTGTAGCTGCCAATTCCTGATGCAAACATTCCAGTTTTGGATGAAATTTGTGAAACTGAGAATACAAAATGCTGCATGTTTTGTTTTAGCAGATGCTTGCAGTCCTGGAAAGCGTATCACCAGCAGTTTTAGTACAAGCAATTTTAGAGCTCAGCAGCAATCGTTTCATTCCACCAACTCCAAGTAAAGAGAATTGCAAACTACTGTGCTTTTGTTTCTTTGTTGTGTAAATAGGATACTTTTAACTTGAGGAAACTGCCGTAGAAAGTTGCAACAAAACTGCATTAAGTTTTTATGGGGATCCACAGTTCCTAAATAAATCTTGCACTGACTGTAATAAAGAAGTAGTGTAATTCCACATGGTTTTAGTCCCCTGTTAACAATTCAATGAAGGTTGTAGCTCTATGTCTGTTTATATCAATATTATGTACTTTAAAGACAGGGATATTTTATTGTCCCAAAACAAGTACTACCAAACTTGATCATCAATAAACCTGGAAATTTTCAAAAACGACTGCTCAGAGACCCTAGTCCATCACTCAGAGAAAAAAAAATTAAAAAGACACTGTTGTACTGCTTTGCCTACAAAAGATAAATGAAATCAGTATTTCACCATACTACATATTTAATCTATGTGACGTCAAATTCAAAAATTACTGGGGTGCAAATATGTTTATAGAGGAGCAAGTTCCAAAAAATGAAGGGGTTTTAAGGGGTGCATTTGCAGAAAGAAAAGAAAATGGCCCTTATGCTAGGGGCACAAGAGAAGATGGGATACAAGAGTACTGGCTTTCATTCTCATTCTGCCAGAGCTCCTTTTTGATTCTGCTCATATGACTGAAATAAAGGTTTTTAAGTGTGCTACCAAGTCTGGCTGTATCTTCTGCCTGTGAAGTGAATGACAACAATCCTTGTCTGCCTTATAATTCTTGTATCTAAATCAGTGATGTTTGAGAGGCAAGCAATAATGTCCCTGACCCTGCACCTGTGAAAGAAGAAATACAGGGGTTTTGAGGAGTCAAGAACTTGCACTGCCAAGGAAGAAATTAATTTCTTTAGTCTCTAGAAAATTGAGAGAGTAAATAGCATAACTAAGTGGGCTGTGAAAAATAATGGGTCTAGATGAGATAAAATTGCAACACTCCTGTGCTCTGTACCAGGAAGAATGAGTGTAGCTTTAAGGAAAGAAAGCAAACGTTGGCAAGTAGCATGGGTCAGCTGCTCCCTAAGGAAGAGGGGCGTGAATGCAATGACACAGCCTCTGGTGCAGGGACCTCACCCAGCAGCATCCCAACAAGGGCAGCAGAACAGGCTTGAAGAGAACAGCCAGTTTCAGCCAAGAGGTGACACCTCCACACAAGTTCATAGTAGTAAGGCAGCTCCAGCATAAAGCTCGGAAGTCCATTCACAGGTCTGGAACAGGATCAGGTCTGGTGAGAATAACAGGGGTCAGACACAACCCATGATTGCTGGGCAGGTCCATACCAACAAGACATGTCTGGGAACAAGTCAAGACGTGGGTCCAAGCCAACAGGGTCCATGTCAGGCATAGCTGTGACGGAGAAAATGAGAAACCAGCATTCTCACAGCATCACTGGGGCATTGACTGATGGCAGTGAGTTAAGTTGAAACGGGGTTGAAGGAGCGAGGGTGCAGCCTTGGTTCTTTGCTCAGGGGCAGAAAGGGCTTTTGGTGCTCTTGGAGCCCCAACACTGAATTTTGGTTGTTTTTTACTTCCTACATGAACTCTGCATGATGATTCTTTGCATAAAAGATATAAATGATCCTGTACCTCACAATGATACAAAAGTTGCACACACACAGTGATTTTATTTTAGATGAGATGAGATTGTTCACTTTGGTGAGATTATTAGTGCAAGGACCTTCTGATATGTAGCAAATAGTTAGCATCCATTTGACCATTTGCAAGGCAATTTTATCCCTTTTTTCTGAGGAAAATAATAAAGAAAGGTGATATTCCTGATAAACTGTCAATCTAGTGATGACAGTTTGGATTTAGGGGTCTTCACTGACCAACCTTTCAAACCAGGTTTCAAATTATACATTTAAAGGCTCAGTTGACTCACTTAATCCTAACTCTCGTAGTTACAAAATAAATTTAATAATTTTTAAATTAATCATACTACTTTGCTTTTAACAGATATTTCCGATGACCTTTTGGTTCACTAAAGCTGCATGTAAGTACAGCAAGCTAAATCCTTGTCATTCAGGGCAGTCTAATCCTACCAGATGTTGACCATAAGAGACTCCTAACAAATGAATACTGGTCAGACCAGATGGATTACACAGTCAGATATTTTACTAAGATTTCCTGCTGCCCAAAATATACAGTATGTTTTAAAATGTTGTACTGTAGGAGTTTCAGCACAGAAATATAACTATATGTGTACACAACAAAAGCTTGAACGATAAGAAAAACGTATTTCCTCATTACATGTACAAAATGTAAATTGTGAGTAATTGCATGGGACAGATTACAATTTCTGGGATTAGTAAAGATAGAGATCTCACCATATATGATGCATTACAAGCAAACATAATTATCCTCATTTTCATTCCAATGAAACAAACACATTACTCACATTTATAGGCTTAGAAGCATTAAGTGAAACTTGCATTCAAGAAATACAAACTACAGAGATACGGTCTCATTGATATACACATCATTTGGGACTACAAAAATGACACAGGTGGTAGAAACTTATTTGAAGTAGAGAGACAATGCAAAAATAAAAGATGAAGCATAAATAAACCAAGAGGAAACAGAAAAATATTATTTTAGCTATTAAGAAAGAGTCCCATTTAGAGAAAAACTAAAAAAACATAAATACATCTTATTGCTTAAAGGAGAAATTAAATCTGAGATGCATTGGATTTCCTTTCTTGTTCTGAAGAAATCAGTTATTTTTTAAAAATCACATGTTTATGGTTTTCTGAGTGAGAGAAAGGAAAGAAGGAATCCCGAGATAGTGGGTTTTTACTTGGGTAAACTGTGACGGTACAGGCTTTCATGTCAAATACTACTTTTTCCATTGAAGTAGGATGTTAGTGCCTGGATCTAAACTGGAAACTAATGCAATGAATACAACTCTTGCTTACAAGAAGTGCCTGAGTGTTTCAGACTGAGTGCTTTGGACTGGAGTAATAACTGTCTGGGGTGTCAATATGGTAAATATGATTTCATATAAAACCTACATATGTGTGACTATTACACATATCATTCCTATTTAAAAATAAACCTCTTTAAAGTTACTATCAAAATGCTCTAATTTCCCTCCAAATTCTCTAAAGGAAGACAGGTAAAGTAAGAAAATTCCTTTCTCATGTTTTTTGATCACAGAAGCTAAACATAATCAGGAACTCTGATGTTAAAGCTACCAGCTGCGTGTAAAAGGAATTGATAGAAATGCAGCATTCTTGTGGTAGGAGGGATGTTAATTAGGGGACTTTAAGGTGACTTACAAACAGTTCAAGTTAGATGGCGATTTCTCTGCAACAAAGAGATCAAATCTATTCAATTTATCAAGAAGTGGATCAGTTGTTATCAGGTAGTTGAAAACACTAGCATATTACAGTGAAATAAAATTTAGCTAGGAAAAACCCCCAGAGATCTGCACTATAATGAAGTATGAACAGATTAAGTTTCACTTAATCTACAAGCATGTTAAGGAAAACAAAAGGTTCAGCAGGACTTTGAGCAGTCCAAAAAACCAAACTCCCTTCAATAAGACTGGACACTAAGACAAGTTAACACACAACTCAGTAGTACAGCAGAGAGGGGAAATGGTACATTCCTTACAGGAAAAAAATGCATAATGCATTGCTAAGCCAGAAAGGATCCCAAAGAAAATAGGCAAGCATTGAAAGTTAATGATATATTCTATAATAAATCTGTTCATATAAGGAGATCAGGAGCATAGATGAAAAAAACTGAAAAAGAAAATATACACAAAATATACTTCTGGTTCCTTCAGTGTTGCATACCATCTGCAAAACTGAGAACAGTGTGGTTTCTGATGGCTTCCAGGGAAATAAGACAACCATCCTTCTACAAGTTTATCAGATGTGACTCTTACAGATAGCAGAACAAAATTAAAGGGTCTGGAGGTTGTAATATTAAACAACAGTAATTTTCATGTCAGGTGTTATGGAAGTAAAGAGATTATTCAATAATTCATAAACCAATGCCATGGTTTTGTGCAAGTAATTGAGCAAGAATTTAGAAATGCTTGTTTATCAAAGTAAGGGAATGCAATAACTACTGAAAGTCGGTGCAAGCAGGCAAGTAAGCAGGACTGCTGAAATACTCAACATTTTATCTTGGAGTGAATGTGGAAGCAGACAAGTAAAGGCACTCTATATTACTATGTGTGACATGTAATCAGAACATAGAATGCAAAACATAGAATATACCTGCATCTTTTTCTGAGAATGGAAATTTCACAGGGTTTAGATTATGAGTTTAGGGAAAAAATACTTAAAGAAATTTTTAAAAACCCTGCTTAGAATACGTAGTAAACCTGCTTTACATTGGTGAATTTAGTCCAGACTAGGAAATAAGAACAGAACAAGATAGAAAGTCTCATGGTAGCACAGAAATAAAGAATAAATCACAGCTTAGAAAAAGATAATTAATTTCTTTTGAAATGCAAAATATTATACCACCCTCAAACCCATTTCTGTAGTAGTCTACATGTAGCGAACACTGTTCGTCTACTGAACCAAAAATTAAAGACTCAACATCTGATTACATTATTACAGGTGGACAAGGTATAGTAGCCATAGGCAATTCTTACATAAATACACATTTCAAACACATTAATTACACTCAGGTAGAGCCATTTACTAAAACAATTCTGAGTAGAATTCCCTGAGAGGGATAATTCAAACAAATATGAATGATAACTAAATATTGCTTGTGAAAATGTTATCAGTGCCAAAAGAGCTTTGATATATAATTACAAAAGGAAGTGCCTTTATGCAAAATCCTCCTTGATTAGGCAGAAAGAAAGCAAAGTAACTTATACATTTACAGTCTCTTTATCCATGATGGATGAAATATTTTTTATTCCAACACTAACTAGGAAGGGTGTTACACAGATATTGCCAAAGTTAAGATAAATGGGAGTTTCTAAGGAATGAGCCCTCTCATCAATAAATAGATGTCTAAAACAGGTGAGATGAATTGCACCCTGGAAGAGCCTTTCTCCATTCTCCATTAAATATAAATGGAGCTCAGATGACTCAGATACACACAGCTGAACTCTAGCTGAATTCCAGGTCTCAAAAGCTATTCCCTGCATCCACTGAAACTTCGAAATCCCAGAGATCCCTTAGCTTTATAAAAGGTTCTCAGTGCAAGGTCAGAGGAGTGGGCTGCCTTCCTGTGTCCTGACCACCCAATGGCTCAGGGAGGACACACAGGTTTTTCTTCTACTTCTTGGCTAGTAGAGGTTTGTACAAACCATGGGTTTTGTGAAAAACTTGGATTTTTTCCTTCAGAAAACCTGAGCCAAGTTTGAAGTTTTACCATGCACTCAGTTGTTGTACCAAAGCTACAGCTACTTACTAATGGTTTAATTGCATCAGACTCAGGGGGCTATGCCAACACTTACGAACACCTCTGCAGCCAGGAGTAAGTCTTGTTATCAACTGAAAACTATGAATACAAGCCTCAGTGGGAAACTAAAAACGGGAGAAACATTTACCTAATATAAAAATTGGATGACATTTTGATGAAAGGGATATTATAGCACCTGTGAGAACACAGATGATAAGAAATTCTTACAACATTATTTCAAAAAAAGTCCAAAATAGCAATCCATATTCCTCAGACTTCCTAAATGTGGAAAGGTCAGCAATATTAAGCTCAGCTGTAATTCTGTTCTGTGTATGAACTATGGGAATACTTACTCTCATTGCAACACACCGGGGTATTTGGGCTTTAGGCTTTTTAGGAGTGGAGGGACAGGTTTGCTTAAAATTTGAGAATAGTTTAATAAAGCTTTTCATTAACTTACTTTCCACATGGCAATGCACTGCTCCAAACATTTTTATTTAAGTCAACTTTGTATAAAAACCCCTGTGGTTTAAACCTCATAAGTCTTTATTTCACCTTTCAGATGAAAAGCAGAAAACAGACACCACTTCAGGGATCCAAGGTCATCACATTACAATGTTGCACCAAATTATAATTCTATTATAAATAGACAAGGAAATTTTGCCATATGAACCATGCTTCAGCCCCACGTTCCCTCTTTCTGGAAAAATACAGAAGTTACCTTCTATTTCTTCTGACTCAGAGAGGTTCTGCTACATTAGAGAATTAAATTGGGTGGTAACTGGAGTGATATTACTGGGCAGAGACAAGTCATAAGGATATTTTAAAAATAAATATTCCTCTTTTTCTCCATTGTGTATAATTTACATTCAAAGAACTTTTTTCACTTTCATTTTATTAAACTGAGCAATCCTTTTCTATTATCTTAAGACTGGAATTTTGTAGCGCATTGTACTGAGGACAGCAACCTTAATCCATTTGGAAGCTAAAGTAAGAAGAAAATAAACTAGACATACATGACACTAAAGTAGTAATGCATTTCTTAGATTTATGTATTGAAATTTCATACTAATGTTTTATTTTCAAAAATAATCTTTTGAAGCCTTTGAAGTAGGACTAATTCCTCACTGATTAACTTTTTCTACAACCCAGACGGAGGTTGAAATTCACAATCTTAGTAGTGACAGTCTTCAAAATGCGTACCACACCTTTCCCTTTGGATCTCCTTGAAGTACTCCATATTTCAAATAATAGACATACTATCTCATAGGCTAGCTGAAAGACTACATAACCTAAGGGAAAAAGATAATTCCCCAAATACCAACTATGCTTTTATTTACAGAAAGGACTTCTGTAGTCTCCATCTGTAAATCCCAACTGGTGCCCAAGTCTGTTAACTACATTCTACATTCATNTTTGGAAGCTAAAGTAAGAAGAAAATAAACTAGACATACATGACACTAAAGTAGTAATGCATTTCTTAGATTTATGTATTGAAATTTCATACTAATGTTTTATTTTCAAAAATAATCTTTTGAAGCCTTTGAAGTAGGACTAATTCCTCACTGATTAACTTTTTCTACAACCCAGACGGAGGTTGAAATTCACAATCTTAGTAGTGACAGTCTTCAAAATGCGTACCACACCTTTCCCTTTGGATCTCCTTGAAGTACTCCATATTTCAAATAATAGACATACTATCTCATAGGCTAGCTGAAAGACTACATAACCTAAGGGAAAAAGATAATTCCCCAAATACCAACTATGCTTTTATTTACAGAAAGGACTTCTGTAGTCTCCATCTGTAAATCCCAACTGGTGCCCAAGTCTGTTAACTTAGCTGTTACTACATTCAGATCTACATATTTTGTATAACTTTGTAGAGTGAGCAATAAGAAGACTTGATAAGTTCAATTTTATTGTCTTTTGATGCTGCCAGAATGTTCCAATGGTCAAAGACAACTAATATTTTTCTACTTGGGAAATTTATTATTCAGTGCAGTAACCTCTGACAAAGAGGTTATGTTTTACACCTGTAGGAGGAAGCAGCAGTCTTGGAGGAGCTGTAGGGTGGCTGTGCACCCAGCTCTTAACTGTTGTAGGAAACCTCCCTTGAGTCCATCAGTGAATGCTTCCTAAAGACATGTCTTGATTTTACTGTTCTGTTTCCAAACGAAAAAAGAAGAGAGGCGATCCCAGAAAACGTCAGAAACACCCATGAAGTGGATCGTGTGCAAAATTAATGGTGTCTAAAATTTAGTTGCATTTAGACCACCCATGGTCTCAGAAAAAAAGCATAAAACTAAAGCTGGCAAATTCAAAACTAATAACAGGCAAGGCATACAATTTCAACTACTTAAATATACTTTAACAAGGTGTCATGTACTTGATACAAAATCCAGCTATGATTTCAAAGGACAAAATTGTCCCTGTCCCTTATATGCAGCAGCAAGTTGAAGTTCAGGGCTGCTTAAAGGAGTGTGAGAGAATGTTGCTAAAAGTCTGCACAGAAAAAATAATTGATGTTTAATTGGCACTCTCTGGTATAAGGGAAGCTACAGTAGTTGCTATCATCTGGGAAGAGGAAAGTTCCAGACTAAACTAGTATTTTTCCTCCTAATCTCTGTCTTCCATCTCTTTCCCCTAGAAGCTGATACAGGAACTATCATCTATTATGTCACCGATTTTCTCAAATTCATCACCAGAGACATGACTGTCCCCTGCTAAAGGCTTTTTTTTCACTTCTGTTGAAAAAAACTAGCAACTTAAAAATGTCTAGAATCGATAATCAAATTCTTCTTTGGAAAGCAGGAATTTATATAAGCAAGATAGTTAATAGCTCAGTTAACCCATGCCAGATAATTTAATCAAGTTAATATGTGCTATGTGAATTAAATTCACGTTTTAATTGAAGTTAAATTAAGGGAAAGCAAGAAAAAGTAGTGTCATTATTAGAGCATTTTCACTCTATTTTCTAGAAAGACTAGATGATTGTTCCCTCTTTTGGAATTTGGGTATTATCCCTTGGTTCTCCAGGATTAAAGAAAATGCAGAAACTATATTAGCATCTTTTTAATATTGAAGAAAACCTTGCAGCAACATTTCCGCAATGGCGTATGACTGTTATTTCACACTTTATTTACTTCAGAATCCTCAGAAGGACACCATATGGTGGTGATAATTTACTGTACTTGAGCGTCTCAGTTTGATTCACATACTTCCTCCACTGAGATTTCAGTTGTTGGCTGAAGCTGTACTGCAGTTACCTGTGAAAAGTCTTTCTAGAAAAGAGATTTTCCCCCAGCTCTTGTATATATCTTTTTGAACCCTTTAATGCCTTTGTTAATTGCTCTTGCTCTTTCTCTTCTTTGACGGACTTCTATGTTCTGAAATGTCTTCCTTCCAGTATCTTTTCTAGAAACTTCTTAAATCACAATAATTCCTGGTATATCTCATATCAATTCCTTTATAAACAAATTCTGCACATTATTTTATGTTATATGGGATTCTGAATAGGCATTGTGCTGCATCTTGGCAGATTGTCTCAAGCAGCCTTATGGGGGTTACACTCACTCTTACAGCAATGTAGTTAAAAAAATCATGGTGGCATCTTTTCATTTCATTGGCTTCACATTCTCTTTTCCTGCAGGATCATCCAGGATCACATTAACACAAGCTGTTTGGTTTAAGAAAGGAAAGCCAATTTTATCCATGACTGGGAAATGATACCAAAATATAAGCAGTCTATTAGTACTGTCTGAGAGGAAGTCCCTAATTCAGTATGGAAATCAGAATACAAAATCTTCAATGTTAGAATTCTAGGTGAGAATTATTTGAAGTGTTTTATGCTACAAATTAATGAATCAGTTTCAGTCTGTGTCTTTGGGCAACTTGTTCACAGCTTTGGGTAGTAAAAATTATGTCTGTTTGTTATGGACTGGTGGTCATCTCCCTGACCATGTGTCCTAATACCTTTTACTGTTGCTGCCCTTTTAATTGTAACATCATGGATCGTGCAGGGAATTCACAAAACACCCAGAATCAGACTTCTACAACCCCACAAGACCTAAAAACAATCTGCTATGAAAAAATGTTCAGTACATTCATAAGCATAAATGATGCTTTATTTTATCCCTCTTAGGAAGGAGAGTGTACACATAGCATCATTAAGGGTCACACATTTGACTTCACTGGAATTGAATAATCTCCTGAAAATAACTTCTATTTATGAATTTTAAGTAAATTCTATGTCGTTTGTTACGTGTTTTAAATTGGTCTGAAGGATGATGCCAATTTAGCATGAAAAAAATGTGAAACCAAATGGTAACATTAAGAGCCTGTAACATTAATCTCCCTCCTTAAAACAAGAAAGAGACTTGGAAGCACGGGGAGTAATCCCGCAGTCCATACAAGCAAACTCTGTTCTGGCAAGAAGAAACTGTACTGGACTGGGAGTTAGGAGAAAGACGTTAACTTTGTTTAAATTATGTTCTCTTTTTTACAGAACATTTCTGCTAATGCTCTGCTGACATATTTGAATTTAGATTTGTGGATCCTGCAATCTGAATAATTCTTTAAATTTTCATCTATTTATTAATTTTAATGTCCAAAAAAACTTGGTGTATATTATCAAGGAGTGTGTTATTAGAGTATTTAGGAAACTAACCATTAATCACTAATTTGTGTGAATAAATGTTTAAATATCAATCCATTGACAGGGAACCAGATTCTTCACATTACATGAACACATCAAAATAAGAAAAATACAAAACCTACTATTAACATTTGGATCTAAATAGGTATATTTGAGAAAGGAGGATGGAAATCCTCCCTCTTTCTCTCCCTGCCCTGATCCCCTATGAAAGGTGGAAATACTGCATTTTGTTAGTAGTTTGTAGATTTTTTTTTAATTTTATAAGCAGCTGTTATATATTTTTGTGATTTTGTTACTTTAACTGTCTTTTAGTCTTAGATCTCCTGAGAAAGTTAGGGAGTAGCCTGGAACTTATACACTTCAGAAGTTTTAATAAAGGTAATCCACCTGCAGATCTTAATCAATAGAGACTTGGATTACTAAGTAACTGAAGATGGATGAAATGTTCTGAATATCTGTTAGAACAATAAAGTACAAGAAATGGGACTTAGCGAGGAGAAACTGTGCATGCTTATGAGCAACCAAGCTTAACTATAAAATTATAGAGAGGCCTTGGTGTCATAATGTATATAAACCCCGGAAAATTTTTGCTTCTTCAGACTTTGTGAATAAACAACCATTTGTCCCCAACCTCAGCCGAGTTTTGGGGTTTTTTTTTGTTTTAAAAGGATGTCCACTCCATAGCTTATAGCTATGGGGTTTTAAAATTTTGAGTGAACATCTTTGCTTCACTTATGTTACCAGATGATGTGATACTCTTAAGTATGGTCCTAAAGGAGAGGAGAAATGAAGCAAGTGAGAATATCTTAAAATGCAGCGTGTCTCTTACTCCAAACTGCTATACAATAGAGTTTAATAGATTAATTTCCAGCTTTAAAAGGGAAGTGACATGCAAGTGTCTTCACATAGTGTCATGGTGTGAAAAGAACCTACAGGAATTGAATGGGACCTCTTACAAAGGTTATTTATCCTAGTGGGAAGCAGTGATATACAGAAGAGAGCAACTTCCCCCAAAGAAGCTGTGCTGGATTCAGGGGGTGTTTAGATCATGTAAAGGGTGAAGCCCTTACTGTGAACATCTATTTCCAAAATGCTCTCTCCATACTACAAGTTTTGTCTCAAAAGCAGTGACTTTCACACTTGACAAAATGTCACCTTCACCTTGAAGGGACACACTAAGTGTATCTCTCTTTCTAAAAATACCTTCTATGTACAGCTTCTTTTCAAGATAGAAAAGGTCAGCAAGTTTGGAACACTTGCCTGTTTGTAAAATAAAAATGTGTAATATCTTCAAGTTTGACAACTTTTTAAGCACTTCACCATCAAAACCAGTGAACTGCTATGGGGTACAAAAGGTTTTTGTGGTCACCTACCACCTCATTACAGTACTGCTACTTAAAGTACTGCTACTACTGCTACTACTACTTTTTTATATAAAATTAACCACATCAATAGCAACCTGCAGGACTACAGCTCAGCTCCAGCTTCTTTGATACAAGAGCTTGCCTATGACTGACACAGTGAAGGAATTTCACATGTGATACTAGCTCTACAGCTCTCTGGAATACATTTTTTTGTCCCAGCTGCTCCATTAGTGGTTACACTTACATGATTTTTCCATAAAACATGACTTTTGTTATTACTGCCAAGAATGTATCTTCTGCAGTACATATTTCCTTCAATATCTCACAAAGAAGTTCTTCTTTATCGGTTTCATTATTGAAACAGAATCCAGCAAATACCTGAGACACATTAGAAATATCTGTACTTTCACCCAGGCACACCAAACAGCTTACACTGCATGATTTGTTTTAATATCTGTTTCTTCAACTCTTCAGCAACTCTTCAACTCTTCTGTGCATCTTACAACAGTATTTTCTGACAAAGGAATGGACTTTGTCATCCTATTATTTTCCATGCATCATTTCAGCCATTTTCACTGCAGCAAGAAGAATAGATGTTCTAATAATATGGGCCTTTCTGTCTTTTCCTATTAAGGAAGAAATCTCAGAATGTTCTTTAAAACATTTATCATTATATTTAGTTAAGTAAAGTACTGGACAGAGTATTACGTGACTTTAAACATCACTTGAGACTTGTTTTCATTTTCTAGATGCTTAAATTTTAAATGTCTTTCTGATCACAATGGCTTCCTATACTGTCAACAGCAAATGTCTCAAGGCTCAACATACCTTTAGAGCAAGGTTTCTTATTAGCAACAGTAGATATAAATTTATATTTCAAATGGTCTTGATAATTTGGTGGTGGGGTTCTTGTCAGACCTGGTTAGATCATCATTATTGTTATCCATCATGAATTGATATAGAGCTCATAGTAGCAAGAGGAGAAACGTCAGTTTTGTCATTTCCTTCTTGTTTGCTTCTACTGGCACTATCAGCATTATCTTCAATCTGCAGTTGTTTTGCAGGAACTTTTTAAGCCACTTGTCCATTTTGAATTTCAGTGAAAACCAGGTAATAAAATCCATAAATCCACCTAACTGGGCACATGTAAACCGCAATACATTGCAATAAGCTAAAAGTGAATGAATGAGTGAGGATGCCACTCACAACCTCTCAATGTCAGGAAGTGCCCACCCTTCCTTCAGGACACTTCATGTACCCTAATTGACCATCTGACAAATGGATCGACTAAAACGCTCCAGTGTCAGTTTTTATATTAATATTTGTAAAGCTTAATTTCTTCCTTACTTTTAAAGAAAAATATAAATGGAAATGTAACTATTTTCTTCCTGCACGCCAAGACATCCCTTGGTGTGCCGACACGCCTCTTTGGAGACTTTAGCCCTACTCACTCTTTAGCTGGGCACAGTTCACAGTTTGCCAGCATATATCTGGATTGCTGCATGGATTGAAGGCCATCTGTGCCCACCTGCAGAAAGATGTGCACTTCAGGATACATGCCTAGCAAAAACCACATATGCTTAAAGGGCCTAGAGTACTACTAGAGTACCTACACTCTTCTCTCAAAACCAATGACTGCCAATTCTATCCAGTTTTTCCACTGAAAGCAATGCCAAGATAAAGCTCAAACTTTAGAGGAAAACCCATAAGATTGATTTGGAGTTTGGAAATAGACTGTACACTAAGAGACTAAATGAGCTCTAAGATGGATTAAGACAGAACTGAATCTTGATGACACAGTCTGTACATGATAAATTACCTACTTTAGGAGATTTTCTAACTCCAATCTCTTTAATCTGGCAGACCAAAATACATAAAATATAGTGACTGGAAGTTAAAGATGAAATAAGACACATTTTTTACTGTGTATCATTAGCCACTAAGACACTGACAAAGAATATAGTGAATTTCCCAGCCTTCTGGTGTTCTTGAGCATGAACACATGGGAAGCAACAGGATTATACACATATTAATTAGATTCTGTAGCATTTTTACTTAGCAAACCAAGGAACTATCTGTGTTTTGACTAGATACAAACAAACTTTCCTATTTTGCAGTTTTTACTGGCATCCAGTCTAACTCCCACTTCCTCATTTATTTGTACTTCAATGTTTGCATTGTCAAAATGGTAGTAAATGCCCATAAATAATAAAAATAGCAAATTCTTTGATATCTGCAGAAGGTACATCTTTTTAACTGTTTAAGACCTACTGATTAAAAACTGACAACTTTCACTGGCAGCAACATGAGCACAAAGGAGTAACATGATGTATTGGGTCTGGCTGGAATGAAGTTATGAGGTCAGCTTGGTTCACAGCAGTCTGTGGGTTGCTGTGCTCTGCACTGGTGGCTAAAACAGCAGTGATAACCCATCAGTGTTTTGGTTGTTGCTAAACTGTTCTTGCACAGTGTTAAGGGTTTCTCTCTGTCTCCTGCTCCCCGGAATCAGTAAACTGGGAATAGGTAAGATGCTGGGAGGGTACCCAGCCAGGACAGCTGATCCAAACTGACCATAAGGGTATTATTCCCTATCATATGATGTCACGGTCAGCAAGAGAACCTTAGGGAAAGATTTTTACATTATACCATGTAACACTGTTTTAAGATCTCGTATGTAATGGGCTTTTTAAGGAAAAATACAAATATTTTAATGAGAAAAGGAGATTTATCAGTCTGAACTCCTGTGAAATAACATAATGCTTTAGTCAGACAGGACTGCATCAACACCATGTAATGGAAGCTGACATAATCTTAGCCTTAATAAACAAAATCCTTTTTGAAAGTCCTTTCTGTCTTGGAGACAGGTAAAAACTTTTACTTTTTGGTGCACATATATTCTTAAGATCACACTTGGAATCTCAGGTCCCATAGAGTTTAGCATTTGCTTATCAAGTAATTCTATTTAGCTTTCTTTTTTTCACAGATAAAAGTTTCCAGCTAAGCCTAACTGCAGTTGAGATTGATTTTCTTTCATTGCATTGCTGACTGACATGCAAACATCCATACTGAGTACATCTGAAAAGACTTGCATTATTTTGCCTTGCCTGTCTTTCATTCTTGCATCAAATTTTACAGGAAAGACTTCTTTCATTCTGATAATTGAAAATTAATGTGCATTCACTACTTGTCTACAGTTTTATTTTAAATTGACATAGAATTTCTACCACAGATTCAAAGGATCTAGGAGCCTTGTTTAAGGTTGCTTTTTAGTAAATGTGAATCACTTACTTCATCATGAATTACCACAGACTGCTTAATATTCATTCAGCAGAAGTGGTGTTTCCACGAGGGAAATAAAAAGTAATCAATTTATTTTCAATTAACCATTTTCTTCTTATGCAAATATGTTATGCCTGTATTCAAACTTCAATATTTTCCATATTTCAGGTTGCCTGAATACTTTCACTAAACTCTGATCAATGACAATAGCTGTCACAACACAGCAGTGCTCTACTGCATTTTTGAGTAAGGGACTATGGACATTTGAGGCAGGTGCCCCTTCACCTTGCTTTATTGTTTCCTGCAGTCTCTCTTGTTCGCATCATCCTGCACCCTGTGCTTTTGACCCCCGCTCCCTGTCACCTCACGCAGCCATGGGTCATAATCTCCCTCCTCTGTGGTTACTAGGCTAAGGAAGCCCATGCAAACCTGTAGGAATCTGGACACCATCATCAATTCTTTTCTATTGAGACACCGCAGCTTTGGGTGAGAGGTGCCCACAGGTTATAAATTATTAGTTTAGGCTGTAAACCACTGTTCAGGAGGATAACATTACACAAATTGAATCCCAAACATAGAGCAATTCCTGGGAGCAAAGGGAGCATTCTGGCTCTGCACAGTCAGTTATGCAGGCATGTTCTCAGCTCATTTGAAAAGCTGAAACTTTACATGGGTCACACCTTATTAGTACAATTGGTAAATATTTAAGAGAGTCGATTCTGAAACTAGTCTTCTGTTTAGTAATGATGAAAAAAGTCTGTTTTATCAAGCCTATTCAGAATTATTTTTTACCTAGTTTTGTAGTGAAAAAATTGCCTAAGGGTGTTGGTCAACAAAATACAGGAATTTTGCCAGAGGAAGAAAGGCTCAATCAGAGAGAAATTTAAGAAAGTGATGGCATGTACTTTATATGGAAAGAATGAAACAAGTTATGTAAAGCTTTTTAAGGACACAAAGTTTAAGATAAACAAAGCAGTCAAGGTAGGGGTATTTCTATAATTTTGTATTTGTAGAGCTGCACAAAGGATAAGTAATTTCAAGAGAAGCAAACAGCTAAAAGCAGCTAGTTTCCAGGTGAAAGGGTGCTGAGAAGATTTTGCTTTTTGTCTTTGCATTCATCCTAAAGTGTCTAATATTCATATAAACAAAAGCATCCATGAAACCATGGAAGCTGATACCATCACAGAAACCTTCATAGAAAATACAATGGTTTTTCATTTCAGCAAGCTAGACAAGCAAGAAAAGTTGGTCTGAGGGACAACCTCAGGACTGATTGCAGGAGGCTGACAAGGGTACCACAGACCACTTGTCTGTTCCACCAGTGCAAGAGCAAACACTTTTGCTAATGATTATTAGACCTGACAGAGGCAAAACATGTGATTTTCACCAGGCTGTAGGCAAATTAGTTTGCTAGTGCATCAGAACATTATGCAGGCTGAAATTAAACAAATAAAGCTATAGCTAAAGTGAAGAAAATGACTGGAAAACAAAATAAGAGCTGAAGGCTACATTGAAGTGTATCATAATCAAAGGTAATTCATATTTTTCCCTCCTCTCCTTCTCCAGGGAATACAATTTTAATGTGATGCTGACAGCCCTGCAATCTCTGGTACTGCGAGGAGTATAACTTTTCAGTATAGACAAAGAAACACATCAGAGCTGGGAACTTTGCATGCAATACACTGCACGAGCACGGCAGTTTGGATGCATGCTAGCCTAGGAGTCTCTGAACTCCTACGAATTCATACGTGATTATCAGGACTGGATAGGAAACAATATATTGAAAATCAAAATTTAAATAATTTGTTGCACTTGGAAACAGATTTCACCCTCTTACACCTTCCAACTAGTGATTTTAATGCTAATATAAATTGCTCTTTTGCAGCCTTAGAGAGAGAAGATGTCTTGAAAAGACATGTGGACACTTCTTGATGAAGCTGGGCAGTGATGAAAATGACTTGAAGGAAATGAAATGCTACACTTTTCATTGATAAAGATGATGCAGCTGGATTCTGCACTCATTCTGTATAAAATTAGTATCTCTTATACAGAATCACTTTAGACAGATGAAGGGTACAGTAGACCATACCTCTACTACAAGCAGCCTCAAGAGGCAGAAGGATCACAGAAAGGAAGTTTTCAAGCTGGAGACATGACAAAATTCAGAAGAGTTCAGCACAAAGCAAGGGAGGAAATTGGGCCAAGTAAGGTCTGGGGAAAACATTCCTGTTTCCTTCTTAGTGACTGCAAACAAGCACTTTGTTGTGTCCTGTGCTTGAAGGCAAGAGGAACTGTGGGGGAGTATGGCTCTATATTGAATAGGACGTTTGTTTTATGGATGGATTCCTGCTTCTGTAGAAAGCCATGGTTTCAGCAATCACCATGCAAAGCACCACTCCTGATAACTGTAAACTGTAACGCCAGAGCCTCCTGTTTCCCACACATACACTTTGATGCATTTTTCTAAATACTACTGTTTATTTACTTATTAGGAAAAGTAACTGCATCCCGGGTATGCAATTGAGACAGCTTAGCAGATTCCCCCAGTCCTTGACACCTGTTTGTTCTGTCTGAAAAGTCGCACTTGGGCACAGAGTATTATTAAAGAAGTGCCTGTTAGGACCCGCTAATGCCATATATTGCCTTGTCTGCCACAGTGAAGTTTGCGTTTCTCTTAGCAACCCCGACTTAGATTGGGATGTAAAACATGTCAGAACCAATCTCCACTGTGTCTCTGCATGGCAAACAAAAGCAAAGGCACTCCTGCTCATGCCGCATTACTAACTGTGCATATCTATGGAAGGACCAGAACAGTCTCTGCAGAAAAAAACCCAACATCTGTTCATTTCCCATCATCCAAACACTGCCAACTCCATGTCCATATACAGGCTGAACATTAAACAAAAGTTTTGTAAGTGAAACATTCTATACAATGCTGTCTAGTTCTGTTCTGTACTCCTCCTCCCTTTAGTACATGTGTAATTTGCAGGATGAAATACAAGAATTCACCACCCACTTTCCTCCCTCGGAGCAGTGCAGAGCAAACATAAGCATTTCTTGTTATGCATCTGTTTAAGAGTATCTGGACATATTCCTGGTTTTCCACCTACACTGTATCCTTCTGGAATGGGTTGTACTCCCACTTATTACAGCAGCAAAAGTACTTGAAGTTACTGCCAGAAAAGGTTGCATATGTCTGCCACTCTGATGATTAGGGCCCTGTCCTGGCAGTGGGCTGATGTGAGTTTGAATTCCTTTCAGCGGATTCAAAGAGAAGGGAACAGAAAAGAGAAGTTCCACTTCCTTGGTATATTCTTGAGAGAGAAACTAAGGCAAAAATATAATTATTGGCAGAAATAGCTTTCCGAGAGAAAGGACTGACCTCCATTCAGCCTTTGAAGTACAGAGAGTAGCAATCTGGAGTCCAGAAAATTATTTGGGGTTGCAAATTCTGAATGTATGGAAGTACACCTCTATAGCTCCAGAGGAAGGCTTTAACTTCCTAGAAAAATGGCAGGATTTATAACACATGGAAATCTCAGTGCTAACTCTTGGTTACCTTTACTAGTTCCTTGGTCTGTATTCTGTCATCTTTTCCTCTGATTTTGGGAATGCGTCCAAAAGTGATTATCCACTGCCCCATCAATTGTGTAAGGAGGAAGAACAACTAAATTCCACAGGTTTTGAAGCTAGGGACAAGAAGCTTAAATACTTTTTACAGATCTAGCTTTATGAGCCTCCTTAAGGCTCCTTCACAGCAATTGCAAAGAGCTCTGTACAGCCACTGCAACAGTTTTAGTGAATTTAACTTCTATTTAATATGTAGGTGATTTAGCTTTTGACATTTACAGAAAGGGTTGATCTCAAGTTCCCTCCAACTGTACTGATTGCAGTCAAAGTTCAAAAATGTGTGTGCTGGAAGCCCTCATGCATTCATTCAGCCAGGCAAAACTAACACACTGTCCTAGCAGCTTGTCTGATCTGGACTAAAAAAGAGGCATTTGGCAAAAATTGAAACACCTTCAAGTGATCATCAATATCATAACAGTATGATTATTAGCATAACATTTTCAATAATCAGAGTTTGATTAATTCTGTATTTTCTAACAAAAAGAAAAAATTATATTTTTCTTAGATAAGTTCTCCATGAAGTGGCGGAACACTGATTAAGCAAATTAAAAAATCCATACTTGCAGAAGGGACTTACAGTTACAATTCTGATTGATTAGATCTAAGAAAGAACAAGGAAAGAAGATTTTTGTTAAGAATGGGGTGTGTCTAAAATCCACAAGAATTTATCACTGAAAGGGACCGCCTCATACAACAAGTTGATACATGGATTTTAAAAATCCACGTATGGGAAGCCTCTTCACATGCTGTAGGTTGTAAAACATTTTACAGAACTAAAGTTTAAATCTGCAATAAAATATTTAAGGCTACACCTACAATGTTCCAAAGGAAGAGAGTTTGAAAGGTAGAGAATTTGAAACCATCACCAATGTCTTATGGTCCTGCAACAGCTGGAATCTGTTTAATTAAAATCCTGGAAAATCTAGAAACCTTACCACATGTAAAGCCTACCACACTTCATTTCCTAATTCCTGTTAACAAGATCATACAGACCATCCCTTATGAAGATCTGTTTCTTTTTGTAATGGGAATTTCTTTATTCCCTGTGTCATCTACAACTTTCACAAGTTTGCAAGTTGTTCTCCCTAAAGTAATGAATTAATACAATTAAAACAATTGGTCCCAGGGCAATGGCTTTAAAAAGAGAAAGTCACTATCAACTTTTTTATCCTAAAAATACTGCTATTTGCTGCAGTCTTCCCTCTGGCTCTGCTTTTGAACTGGCTTAGAACTCTCTGCACTCATCCCACCTTCCCTGTTCTGTCCACATCCTGCAGGGCACTGTACCAACTAAAATAAAATCCAGCCAAGCATTAAAATCCACTCTAATAGTTCTAAGAAATCAATTAGCTTACCATCTCTGACATAATTTTCCTTTGATAAAACTATGTTGTGATTTATTTTTCCTGCCCTCTGCCTCTCTTTTTATTATTTCCTTACAGACTTTGCTTTTCCTGCATCCCACAGAGACACAGCAGTCTGTACAGCAGTCCATGGGTTTTGATTTGTGATCCTCTAGGCAGGATCATCAGGAAACTCTCAGGAATCCTCTGAGAAACTTGAAGGTGCCTGCTACTGGCAAGGATGAGATAAAGGGAGCATGAGAGTGTGGAGCCAGAATGCTCTAGCAGCTTCTAATGAACATGAGCAGGTGCCCTTGACCCAGAGTGCTTAGAGCCCTCTTTGCAACCACCTTCAAATTACAGGAGGTCAAGGACCCTTTCAGCTGGTGCTCAGGAGAGGCCTATGTAAGAGCCAAGACAAGAGCACAGCTCCCAGGGAGCTTGTGCAGAAGGGCACAAAAAAGAAGAAATGAGGCTGAAGAGAGAGGCACACAACTGTGCTCAAATCAACATAGTCTCAAGTGTGGTAGTGATGCACAGGCTGCACAAGACCATGGGAGATGAGAGAGAGGGAGAGAGAATAGGAGAGAGAGAGAGAGTGAGTTCTTGCAGACACTACAGTTTCAATATCCCTGGACCCCAAGCTGCAGTGGAGATGCAGAGTGTCAATGCCAAGTTGGTGATCTCTGACGCCAGCAGAGTAGTGAATCCTGAAGATGACCCAGATGTGCTTTCGAGCAAAGTATCTGGATCCCCTAAACCTGACCCTAAACCATGCAAGACCACTGGGAAGAAGTGACAAGAAACGGTAATGGGTGGCCTCTTGTTGTGGAGAACAGAGGAACCCATCTGTGGACCTGACCTATGATCTAGGGAGGTTTGCTGCTTGCTGGGGACCTGGATCCAGGATGATGTGGAGAGGGTGCCTGTGGTAACACAGACCTTTCCCACGGGAACTTTTCTCTTCTTCCTTCTATGTTTTGTAAATAGAGATAAAAGCTTGGATGTTACTGAAAACTGTCTCTGGAAAGATGGACATTCTACCTGGCCTATCGGCCTAGGGGTAGGTTATGAATTGACCCAATCCGGACGACCTTTAGAAAGTCTATATAAGTTTTAGAATTAAATAATAAATTCAGATTTTCTGCCTCACCCGACCTCGTCTGGATTTTTCGCTCTGCCAGTGGTTCAACAGCGACAGGTGCCAAAGCTTTTCTGACACTCTGACTATTACTCCCTACTCTTCTTCCATGTGGGCACCAATAATGCTGCCTGGAGAGTATCAAAAGTGACTTCAAGCTCTAGAGGCAGTAGTCAGGGGCATGGGGATCCAGGTGGTGTTGTCCTTACTCCTGCCAGTGAGGGGAAAGGCTGTGAGGAGGAGGCAGTTGATAATACATATCCACAACTGGTTGTGGAGCTGGTCATGGGAAGAGGGTTTTGATTTCTATAACTGTGGAACCCTGTTTGTGGATCAACACTTGCTTGGGAGAGACAGAATCCTTCTCACTGAGTGGGACAAAGTTATCTTTGCCAGGTGAATGGCTGACCTCGTAAAGATGTACTTTTAACTAGGAATGATAGAGAAGAGTTACCAGAAGTGCTCCAAGACAGTGATGGGCAGGGACGGTTGATAAGCAAAGGGCCTGGAGTGATGTGACCAAAAGGGATCACAAAATCAACAAAATAAAGCTTAAGCAGCTTAGGCAGGGTCACCTCCAACATGTAAGCAAGGATGTGCCTACAAGGCACCATTATGGAACAATCTTCCTATCTTTTTAGGAAATCTTTGGAGAAATCCTTTTGGGAAATCAGCATGTACAGCGCCACCTGCAGTGCCCGTACACTAATGCTTGTAGCACTGAGAATAAACATGGTGACGTAGACATCAGTGAGCCGTTGTGGGGCTACCATTTTATGGGGCTCACAGATGAGGTCGGAAGGACTGTGTACCTTGAGTTCTGCAGTGGAGGGATACAGGCTTTTTAGGAAAGAGGGAAGGAAGATGAGGAGGTGGAGCTGCCCTTTATGAGGCAGAACATCTGGACTATATGGAGCACTTCCTCAGGATGGATAATGAGCCAACTGAGATCTTATAGGCAAACAATTACTGATCACACCAATACAGGTGATACTGTATTGGGTCAATAATCTTCAAACAATCATGGTGACTGGGAGAAGTGCCTGAAGACCGGAGGAACGGAAATGTCAGGGAACTACAGGCCAGTTAACCTCACATAAATCCCTCTGAAGGTGATGGAACACATTGTCTACCTAGACTTCAGCAAAGCTTGAGACATTGTCCCATGAAATTTTCATAGAGAAATTAATAGAATGTGGGCTGGAGAAGTGGACAGTGAGGTGGATTGAAAACTGGCCTGAATGGCTGGGCCCAGAGGGTGATGATCAGTGGCATGAGGTCTAGCTGGAGGCCAGAAGGTAGTGATGTGGCCCAGGGGTCAGTACTGGGTCCAGTCCTGTTCCTTATCTTCATTAATGATCTGGATGGTGGGGCAGAGTGTGCTCTCAGCCGGGTTGATGATGACACGTAACTGAGATGAGTGACTGATGCACAATAGGGTCATGCTGCCATGGGCTGACAGGAACCTCATTCAGTTCAACAATGGGAAGTGCAAAGTCCTGGGCTGGGAAGGAACAGCAATATGCAGCAATATATGCTGGGGACTGCCCAGCTGGAAAGCAGCTTGGTGAAAGTGGTCCTGGGAGACACCTAGCTGAAGATGAGCCAGCAAAGGGCCCTTTGTGGCAAATAAAACTAATGGTATCCGGGGCTGCATTAGGGAGGTGTTGTCATAGCGGGTTGAGGGAGGTGATCCTTCCCCTCTACTCATCACTGGTGGGCCCATAGATGGAATGCCAGGTCCAGTTCTTGGCTTCTCAATACAAGAGACATGGGCACACTGGAGACAGTCCAGAGAAGGGCCATGAAGGTGACTAAGACACTGGAGCATCTCTCCTGTGAGGAAAGGTTGAGATTTGGGACTTTTCAAGATGGAGAAAGCTTGGTGGGCATTCTCATATAATATTAATACCTTAAGGGTGGCTTAAAGAGGATGGAGCCAGGCTTCTTTTAGTGGTGCCCAGTGAGTTTTGGAGTCATTGGGCATAAATTGAAACCTAAGAAGTACAATCTGAATATCAGGAAACACTTTATATCTGTGAGGATCACCAGCCACTGGCACAAGTAGCCCAGGGAGGCTGTGTAATCTTCATCTGTGAAGGTTCATCTGTGAAGGCTGCCTGGATGTAGTGACTTCTAATTACTATTTACAATTCCCACCTAAAAATGACACCCCTACTCTGCAGCTGAATGTGCACAGACCATTTCCTATAAAGAGGGACAAAACTAGGCTAAGGTTTTATCTCTCTGATTTATCCTCATTTCCTATATCATAACACTATGACCTTCCCATAATCTAATTGCTTCTAAATATTTACCAGGACCCAGATGAATCATGCCAGATCTGGTATTTCAGTTTTCTTTTCATTAGTAGCAGTCACTTTCAGAGACTGTCTTTCTGTGAAGATCTTAATGTATTTATAGGAAAGCATAATTATATGACAGAACAGAGGAATTCATTCGTCTTTGCAAGCTCAAGAAAACTTGAATTAAATTGTTCCTAAGATTTTACTATAGAAATCAGCCAAGAACTGGGAATAAGGCAATATGAAGGAATCTCAGGCACGTGACACCTTGAACACAAGTAAACATTAGGAAGAGATAGTCTTAAAGAGTTTTATAGCTAAACAGTTATATTTATAATGTCTGAGTTTTCCTGCTGTCATTATCTTCTCTCCATGCCTTTTCCCATATTTTCCTTTTACTGCCTTCTGTGTCTCTCTCATCTTCTGCCTTTCTTTTTTACTGTTCAAAGTTGAAGGTACAGCACTCTTTCTAGGATGAAATACTACTGTGTATTATTCAGAGATCCCAATTTAAACATTGCTGTTATATTTGGGGCTTCCAAGCTCATTAGTGGACAAAAAAAGTAATGCTTTTCTTGCTGCCCTAAAACCTCTTGGCAATGGTGATGGAGAGTGGAAACCTCTGCTCTTTTCTATCCTTAGAAGCCAAACTTAAGAAATCAAAAAGTGTAAGTGCACCTTGAAGTTTACACAATATATACCAACAGCCACTGAAAACTGGTATCTCAAGCTTGTTTTCTGACTGGAATTTGAAACATCAAAAAATATCTAATTTATTTACCCTGCCTAATCCCTCTCAGCCCCTCAACAACTCTCTCATTGCCTCTGCTTATCCAAAGAATTCTTATCAGAACCACACTCAGATGCAAGTTTGCAGACTCCACAGTGACAAAGCAAGGCTACAATAGATAAACTTTTAGATTAACAATATTTCTACCCGGCTTTCTCTACAGCCACAGACATATACTATGTCAAGAAGTCTTATTGTTAGCTGCTTTACTTTGGAACAATTTTCTTTTTTTCCAGTGTTACGTATTCTGGGATTAGACTTGGAATTTAGAGATACTAAATTCTTTCAAGTTAGGTAAAATGGATCCTGATAACCTGCTGATTTTCACAGATGACGTCAGTGTGCAGAATGCAACACAATCTAAAGAAATCCTGAGTGTTAATCATGTCCACCAGAAAAAGTGGGTTTTTTGTTCACTTGCAAGGTTTGTTTCCCTTTAGTTTTTGTCACAAATGTATTTTTAGGTTATTGAACTCAATGAAGACTGTGACAGTCACAAGAGAGAACATTTTATCTTTTATTTTTCGTATTGTTAATCTATTTCATTAGCTTACTGCACACTTCTCATTTCTTCTGTCCTTTTGAAATGCCACCTACACTGATAAAATTACATTAGGAGTTCTCAATATTTCCATGAAGAAGCAGAGAAGTCACATAAAGAGATGACTATTAAGAAGAAGAGAAAAACAGTCACTTGAGATGAATAAAATTTAACTTATTTTGAAAACAATCCCAGACAAGATATTCAGTGGAGGAAAAAAAATTATATATTTTTTTTAATCTAGAAATATCATTAATATGCTATCAAATGGGAAGTTAAAATGCAGTTTCACTGAATTTCAACATGAGAGGGTGGTAACAAGAAGCAACTTAAGCCAGTCTATAGGAAGTGTCCTATCACAGAACAAGGAAGACAGAATCCCACTTAGGGTACCAGTGCAATCAAGTGCCAACTTTCAGTTTGAAACATATTGTGAACAAAAAAGGTGTATAAAATGAAAATAATACAGGAAATACCAGAAAAATACTAGAGTAAGGTAAACTAGAATTGTTCATAAGCAAATATAGCATTATCTGAGAACCAGAACATGATTATAAATTTTTCTGTTTCCCAGTCACATTCTGCTGCTTTTACATCTTCTATAATTCTGATGGCTCCCAACAGTTTTGTCTTTTTGATAGTTAAATATAACTTCATTCTCATGACTCTTTTCACTGAAGCATGAAACAGGAACATTGCTTGGTTTGCCTAATTCAAAATACAATCCCAAACAGGTAGTGCCAGACAGCAGTAAAATTTGAGGCACGAATCATTGCATGATCTCCAATCAGCTGAAAGTTCACCTGGGAATCAGAAACAGGACATAGTCTGGACTTTTCTGAGAACAGTGTTCAACAGTGTTGTGGTTTAGGAATGTTATTTTCCAAATTAGTGCTTCCAGTGAAACCATGTGCCTCTTTGTCACATGCCCTTCCCCCTCCCATGTGGTAGGATGGAGAGGAGAGTCAAAGGCACAAAAGTGAAGATCAACGTGTTCAGATAAGAACAATTTACTGGAAACAGCAATGAGGTAAGAGAACTAACAGTAACAGCAATAGTGCTAATGACAGAGGGTACAAGAGGAGAATGATTCATACAGAAACAAACAATTTCAGGCTGCTCCCTCCACCACACCAACGCTGACCTGGAAGGGACCCCTTCTCCCTGAAAGAGACTCCCTTCCCCCAACTCCCAGCAATGATGTGAGGTGGTATAGAATAACCTCTGGGTCCTGGCCACATTCCCTCCTGGATACTGCAAATATTAACCCTGTCCTGGTCAGAACCAGGACAAACAGGTATAACTCGTCAGGATTGATTAAACATTAAAGCTAGCCTTGCTTTGAGCAGTAGGCTGGACAAGAGACCTCCGAAGGTCTCTTCCAACCTAAATTACCCTATGGTTACATACCACAGCAAACATTTTCAGCTGAAAATATTGAAAATATTTTGTAACCTCATTTATAAATCTTTGCCCCAGAATTAACTTTTGAAACAGTATCTTATCCCAGAGGATGAGAACAGGGCAGCAATCCATAAAATCTAGGACACAGAAACACAGTAGTTACGAACTTGTCCTAGTTAAGTAACAGAACTGAAGAAGTGTGTATATTATCCTTATATCAAGTCAACTTACACAATTTAAATATTAATCCAATGGAAGGGATATTTCTTGTTGTACAAACAGACCTGAAGAATTCACAAAGGATGCTAACAACGAACTGAGCTATTGCAACCATAAAATACAGGTCACTTGAAAAGTCATAGTCCTTGAATCCAAGTAATGCCAAGAAAGGGAGTCTCGAGCCACACTAGCAGTGTAAGATGTATAGATATTGCCCGTGTGCTTTAAGAAGTAAAAGCACATTGACATAAACTTATCCATTCTCTCTACCTACCCTTTGTCTCTCTATGTGACCTGGAGAATAAGATATAACAATTTGTAATAAGAAAGGGAAGATTTTTCACCAAGTAAAAGGAAATGGTTGATAACCCAAAGTCCCAAAGGAAACAACTGAAATCGCAGCGAGAGGTCCTCTGTGATCTTGGCCTTCTGAGATAAATTGAGTAAGACTGATAATCTAAGCAGTTGAGGCAACTGTCTCATTACAAGGGAAGATAAACCAAAAAGACAGCTTTATGACTTTGAGGGGCAGCTAACTTGCAGACAAGTTAGGTTAACTTTAATTATTCAGGAGATAAGATCAAAGTACAAATTGCAGAGGGACAGGAGACTGTGAACCAGCTAAGGAAAAAAAGTCATCAGCCCAAAAAACCATGAAGCTGGATGGCAGGTAAAGAGATGCAATCAGTTCCTGTTGACGAAACTACATGTGTATGAAGTCCCTATACAAGAACAAGAAGGGAGCATTTATCCCTCCATGTGTTCAGGTGGAAGGGCCACTGGAGGAAATTTATATAGATAGCCAAACTGTTCTAGATTATAAAAGAAGAAAGAGATCTGTCAAACTGATACAGTCTTTCTGTGAGATGGAAAAATGAGAGAGAGAACTCCTCTGTCTTGCTGCTAAGAGTAAAACCACCTGAGTTAATACATAGGCTTCTTTAAAGATCCCATTAATTAGTTTCTGCTTATTTTATTTTTCATGAGAGTAAAGAGATGACATTCAGTTACGTCTGATCTAGTGGCTTGTAATGCATTTTCAGTTTAGGCAAGATTCACATACCAAACTAAGTGTCATTTTACAACAGAGAGAAGTTTTAGATGCTACTCAACTATTTTGTCATTTTCAAAAAATGTCAGAAGAATAGTTTTGTCTGATGTTCCTTTAGAGGGAAAAATATGGTTTCAGTTGATGTATAGACTAGCACCAGCACCTGAGGGTCACTAACAGGCCTTGATGATCCTTCCTCTGGGAGGTTTACTTTAGTCCTGTGAGTTCAGTCTCTGCCATAGACTTGTCCAGCAATCACTAGACCTGACCCTGACCTGTGGAGTGATTTTCCAGCTTGTCCTTGGACCTGCTTCATTGCTGTGGACTTACTTGCCTGATGGCTTGCATGCTTGGCTGATCCTGGCCTTGATCCCTGGGTCTGCCCTCCTCTCTTGCAACAGGACTGGGCTCTGCCAGACATTGCATGCTCTCCTACTCTGCTGCTGGTGGCTCTCATCCCTCACTGCTCCCAGACAGCAAATTAACTATTTACTCCAGCTTTTCCTGCGTTTTCACTGTCTGCACAGGGCAGGGAGAAACTTTACATGGAGCTGAAAAGAGAAGGATTGAGCTCTAATCATTTTGAAGACTCAGGACTCAACTTGTATAAAAATCACCTGAATTCAAGGCAGCTTTAACTGAATCTTGCATTACTTGAAAGCTTTAATGAATCACACTAAATTGAGTTTGCAGTCTGACACAGCAGGTTGCTGCTTACCTTGCAAGAGGAATGGAAAGACTTTGAACTCAAGTGCAGCACTCCTGCAAACCCTTGAAAGTTGTTTTAGCACTTCTTAAGTGACACTGACAGACATGAAGTCCATCCCTCTGTCTCAAGGGAAGACTAAGAATTCCTATGTAGTGTTTGTTTAGTCTTATCCTAAAAAACCCTACACAACAAAGGTTCAACAATCTGCCCTGTCTATTCAACTTCTTTTCACTTCTAATTTTTCTCAATGTTTCCAGGTGACCCAACATTTTTACAGACTTCTGTGATCTACTTCCGTCTTGAAGACTATAGTAGATCAGATGTTCCAACTTCCACCTGATAAATACCAAGTAGCATTGCAGTTTATTCTGTGTGCCTTAAGTGTCAATATTGCATTACATCGGAGTGGTGAAGTGAGAGCTGTTTGCTTCCTTTCTACTTTTTACAACTTCTTGACCCTTACTTAAATTGTGGTTCCTTGTAGTGCTTCCCACATCACTCTCTGGAGATCTGCTGCCTAGATAGCCATTTGGCACTTTTTCATTTAAATACTGTATCTATTAAAACCTTTATCAATGTGCTGGTTTTGGCTGGGATAGAGTTAATTTGCTTCACAGTGTCTAATATGGGGCTGTGTTTTGAATTTGTGCAGGACACAGGGTTGATAATATAGAGATATTTTTGTTATTGCTGAGCAGGGCTTACACAGAGCCAAGGCCTTTTCTACTTTTCCCACTGCCACATTGGCCAGGAGCTGGGATGCATGGGAGACTGGTAGGAGACACCGCCGGGACAGGTGATCCAAACTGACCAAAGGGATATTCCAGACCATATTACATCATACTCAGTATATAAAGTGGGAGGGAAGAAGCAGGAAGTGGGGGACATTTGAAGTGATGGTGTTTGTCTTCCTGAGTAACTGCAACGCGTGATGGGGCCCTGCTCTCCTGGAGATGGCTGAACACATGCCTGCCCATGGGAAACAGTTAATTAATTCCTTGTTTTGCTTTGCTTGTGCATACAGCTTTTGCTTTCCCTATTAGACTGCCTTTTTCTCAACCACTGGGTTTTCTGGCTTTTTCCTTGTCGATTCTCTCCCCAGCCCTGCTCGTGGGGAAGTGAAAAAGTGGCACAGTGGTGCTTGGCTGCAGGTTGGGGTTAAACCAATATCAATATAATTCTGAAACCTAATCCTGTCCTCTGCAAAGTACTTTCAGCTATTCCCAAGTAGGTATTAACTGCAATTTAATAAACATTTTCTCTATCACACTATCTAGAGAAAACCTTATCTTTTTCTAGGAAAAAACCACTTGACAGATTCTCATCCTTCTTGTTTGACAGTAAAACACTGATAACTACTCATTGAAATTATAATTCCAAGACAGGAAAGGGATACACCATACTTTTCGGTGACTTTTTGTTTCAGCATTTGTTTTTAAAACAAATATTCAGTTGACCTGATGTCAATTAACTTTGGTAGCAAGAATATTAATTAGAGACTAGACTGTTCTTATAGTCTTAATCACCAAGATTAAGTTTCCCCAATTTGCTTTAAGAGCAATTTTAACACTTTTATACATCATAAAATACCACATTTATTACCTATCACAACTCCTTGAGACCTGTTACCTTGTCATAGAAGAAAATCAGATTGCTTTACATGATTTATTCTTGACAAATCCATTTTCACTGTTGTTTAGCATCTTTTTATCTTCTGTGTGATTCCAAACTGATTATCTGCTCAAGTATCTTCCCAGGAATCAAATTTAGCCTGACTGACCTATAAATCCCAGGGCCTTTATGTGTTTATTTGGAAAGACAGACACAAATGTTTCTTCCCTCCCCCTACAATTCATTTACTTTTTATCCTTTAATTTTCAAAGCTCATAAGTGAAGAGTCTAAGATTTCTTAAGTATTCCATAGAGAATTGATTGTGGCAGACAATTTGAAAATATCTGACTCATCTAAGACAACTCTAACCTGTTCTTATCCCTCTTCACTAGTTTTAAATATGCTAGCCTTCGGAGGACAGTCAGCCTTTTTTAAAATCAATGTTGAGGAAGGAAAAAAACCCAACAACTAAACAACCAGGCATGCCTCTGTTAGTTTTACTTCTCTATTAATTAATGGGTCAGCTCTTTTCCTTGTCTTGTTCTGATTCATTACTTATAGGATGTTTTCTTTTACTCTATTGTTGAAACCACGCTTTATTGCAATTTCTATAACCAGTATGTTACTCAGGGTGAAACTCAGAAGATCTGTGGGTTGCATGGTATGTGATCTTATTAGTTCTGAGTCTTCACACATCTTAGTATCAGTAAACTCCTTCAATATTTTCAGCCATAGACTTACCAGATTTTTTCCTCAGTGTTCAGATTGGCACTTATAATAAATCAGAGCACAAAAGAAACATGATGAAATTGGATTTATTCTCCTTTTTAAATGAACCAGGGTCAGGATAAAAGCCTCTTTCAAAAACATCTATTTTCGTAAATCAAAGAGTGTAAAGGAATCTTTGCACTTGGGTGCAATGATCTTGGTGTAAAAAACAAACATGCAAAAGCATGGGTAGTTTTTATTACAGACACTCAAATAAACCCCAGAAGGGAATTAAACTTATTCAATACAGCAAATGTGACCTATTAAGAGAAAGCCAAACAAGACTGAAACAGTGGGTTTGTCCCCTTTTCCTTAATTGCTATTAATAGAGGAAATAGTTCTTTAGAAATCTGATATTAGTATCTCTCTGTGTGTACTAGAAATTATGCAAATCTTACCTCAGAGAACCTTTGTACATCCTGGGTTAAAGTTCCTACTCTCTTCCAGTGATAATGTTTGAGTAACTTCAAAATTGCTGGGTTCACTGCATTATCAGATGGCACTGTCCGGAAGAAATAAGGATATTTTTTCTTATCTGCCAACTCTGGGGTTGTTGCTGCAAATGAAAGCTGGAAAAAAATCAAAGAAAAAGAAAAGAAAGTTTTTATAAGGTCTAGCAGTCACATAAAACCCTTTGCTGTTCTCAGTGCAACAAGACAAAATCTGTGCATTGCTGTCATGTCCTACCAGCACTATTTACTTTTAAAGAGATTTTTGAAATATTTTAGTTCTATAAACAACTTGCTACAAAATTAAATGAGGGAATCTTAAAAGTCAGTGATGTAAAATCCTCTGTTTGAAATCATGCATCGTACACACTGCACAGAGCAATAAGGCCTAAGGGAGTAAACCTCTGTGATGAATTCCCCATCAACTTCTCTTCATAACATTTGAGAATAGCTCCAAGAGGGTATTATATTCTCAAAGTCTTAAATATCTTTAAATCACTGGGTAAACCTCTAGTACTACTTCTTCCTGTCTTCATGTAATAAAACAGCTCTAGGTAACTGAAAAAGAGAAAATCATTATGATGGCCAAGGCTGCAACTCAGAAGTTTACTTGGGTCCCAGCTTCCTGCAGTGAAGCAACCCCCTGTGGTTTGTGTTATATAAGGACACTCAATGGCTAAAACACTGGAATTTGTTCATGGTTTGAGAATGCTTATAACAAAAGAAAAGAGGAAGCCTTTCAAAAGACTCAAAACCAAACAGAAAACTTCACTGAATTCTTCTTCCCAAGTTAAAGGTGGCATATATTTGTGAATGTTTTTCAGGCAGTGTTTTGAAGAGAATGTCTGCACATCCACTTTTTGAAAACACTCCTACTCCAAAGGTACTTCTGGTCATTCCCTTCAGTACTTTTTAAGCTGCTAGGAATGAGCTTTTCAAACATTTTTTCAGCCAGGCATTTTGGTTGAAAGGTTTCTTAAAGTACTGTTTTAATGCAAATTGGTTTGACTGACAAAAAATAAGCTCACTGATACAGTTATTTAAAGTCTTTCAAACTCTATAGAGTCAGAAAATGTAGGTGAATTCAAGACTATGTAAGTATAGCTTTAAGTTTGTATTTTCTTAATCAAGCATTCAGTATACTTGGGTTAGATACCTTTCTTTGAAATTCAGAATAGAAAAGTTTAATCTGAAATAACACTTCAAGTCTTTTCTTCATGTTTATAAAAATCTATGTTTAGCCTATCAGAAACAGGACTTATTCTTGGTCTGATTTTAGACTCACAAAGAATATATTGCACTGTTATAATGGCCTGAATATAGTTTGTTTTCCTAATTAAAACTCCTGAAATCCAAAGAGCTTAAAGTATACATAACCTGGACAGTTTACAGTATACCACGCAAAATAAAAGATTCTTTCTCTTCACCAGTCAGGAGCTAGCATTTTTTCAGACCTTCTACTGCCTTGTAATTCTGAGGTAACATTTTTAATATAGCAACTGATCTTTTATTAGATTTCATGAAAAAAGTACAGTATTAGGTGCTGTGACATTGTCATCTTGATTTTCCAAAACTATCCCATAAGGAAAGAAGAATGAGCATCTGCCAGGTAGACCTAGTCAGCTTTTCTGTCTAGCCTGGTAGTGCTGAACATCATGCATTCACTACACAATGAAGGTGGAAATAAGGACTTGTACCTCTGACTGAAAAAGAGAGAAAATTTGACATGAGAAATCCAACATGAAGAGGAATACCTCTCAGCAGCATAGCTGCTTGCAGCCTGCAGACTGCAAAGGACTTGCTTTTCAAGTTATTATGGCTTTGGATCAAACATAATTTGATTGATCCTTAGGATAAAGAAGTAAAGAGCAACACTGAAGTAACAGTAGTGGCAAGAAACATCAGCAAGGTTTACCTGGGTCAGGTTCATAGATTGAATGCCAGATTTTTATGATTGGTAGTACAAAGCTTCATAGTAATGAGAAGCATCTCTATACCTGTGAGCTGGCTTTAAGATAAAGATCTGTGGTATAAGCAAGACAATTCAAACTCATCCTTTGTGATTTTTTAGTGACTTAAAGGGTCTAAATTAGTATCCTAATTGCTCAGATTTCTTTGGAAACAATGAAGCAAAATCTCTCTTCATTGCTTAAAGAAAGATCAAGTCTCATAACAGATTTCTCAGCCATGTAAGGTGAGATGAGATGGAAACAGGTTTAAGTGTAAAACTAATGACACCTGAAATACAAAAGAGCATTCCTCTATATTTTCTTTTTAAAGAAAGGCTTTATTAAAATATAAAATTGGAAAATTTCATGCTCAAACAATTCTTGGATTGTAGGATATATTCAGAGGTCTTTCTTTCAAGCATCACATAATATCAGGGTTTGCCTCATTCTTCATCACTCTGACATTTAATAAAACACTCGTAAGAGATGGAGAAATATCCTGTAAAAGTTATGTAATTGAAAATATTTAACTTTTCATAAAATAATCCCTGTAAGAGTTTGGGACATGCAATGAACTTAACCCAACAATCACCAGCACTTAATAATCTGCCTAGAGAGGGATGAGGAGGAAAATTGAAAAAACCCATTATGTTCTAAAAAGTGGTGATGGAAAGATCATGTTAAGAAATGAACTGACACAAGGTAGACACTGGAAAAGTATGTGGGATAGCACAGCTATATGGAAATATGAGGAAAACATTCATTAAAAAAACTTTAAGTGATAAAGCAAATAAGATCACAACACAGTCCACCCACATATGCATTGAGATGGTTGAGCCCTTGTTAACTGAACATAAATCCTCCATATTTTAGGTCTAAAGTTGTTTATTCATATCTGATTTGACACTTGCATATTGGAAGACAAACTTTTCATAGTTTCTTCACTTCATTTTACAGGACTGAAAGCCATTCTGCTTTTTGTAACAGGAATTTATTTTTATAACTTTTAGTTATTTAGCCAAAAATCTGGGTATATGGCAATCATACTGCTCACAGAATTATTAGCAAAACACAAAAGTACTATTTTTCACATTATTACATTTTCAATGCATACATATTCATACACTGCTAAAATTTCCTTACAGGTGTTTATACCTGCTTTTTCATGTTCAGGAAGAGTAAGGGTTAAACAGTTATATGCAGGATTATAACTCAGCAATAAATGCCTCTGGGGTGTATGACATCATTCTTAGAAAATTATTTTTATATAACTGCTAAAAGGTGATGGACAAAAGCCAAACTTCAAGAAGGGGTGAATGACAGGGGGAAAAAAAGTTTTTTTCAAGTTGTGATAAAGCAGAAGGCACATTGAACAGTTACCAGGTGATACATTATAACTGTGTGTGGTGTGTGTGTGTGTGTGTGTGGTGTGTGTGCAAATGTAAACAGGCTCTGTGCATATTTGTATGTAAAACTACAGAAAAAGATCACTCATATATATAAAATATATATATATCAGTTTGAATACTGTCAGAGAAACTAACCAACTTCCTAGATTATCTCTGAGAAATCTTTCTTTAGAATATCTGCTTCCAATTTGATACAATTTATGAGCAACTGGATCTGAACTTAAAATGAGTGTATATGGGGAAATATAAGCTATGACTCAGATGGGAATTTCTGAAACGAAACAGTATAAAACTTTGAAATGGAAAATAAGACAATAGTTACCATTCACGTAAGAATATGAACTACAGTACAAAATGAGAACCAAATAGACCAAGGTAGTAGACAGACTTTGGTGGACTCCTGAAAAACTGAAAAAAATACAGAAGGATTTTATTAAGGAGATTTTGGGGTCAGGCATATGTTTTGATAAATTAAATTTTCTCTAGAAAGATGATACTTTTTGAAATGGGGAAAACGTTCATTTAGTTGAAAATCCACACATTTCCAGGGAAGGTTTGTCATCAACACTAGATAGTGAGATGAAGAAAAAAAGTTTAAAGAATGCATTGAAAGGAACAATTCTGCAAAAGGGAAGTAAAAGGTAGCTTCATAACCCTATATTGAGTTTAAGAGAGGTGTGGTAGATTAAACAAAACCCATCAGTCTGAAGTGCTTTCAAGTTAAAGCAAGCACACTCCTGTTTAAGGAAGTAATGGTGTATTCCCTCAAAGAAAGTCAGTACAGAAGCAGGAATTATAAGATGACAAGCTCTATTATACATTTAAGAAAATGGGATGCAACACTAATAAAATCAATGTGAAAGATTGAAAGTTATGTAAGAAAGGACGGATATTATTAGAAAAGTAAACAATACTCTCTACAGAGTGTGTACATCCCATATATGAGTCCAGAAGTTGGAAGCTAGAATGCTGAATGAAGCCTCACTACTGTCCCGTGTACTGCAGAGAGGAAGGAAGCCATCAGAAATGGCAAGTGATCTTCTGGTGTTCAATTGCTTTATTATCTCTAGGAAGCATTTATGTTTAATTTTTGTCACTATAGTAGGGCCCAGAAGTCTGGGAAAATCAGAGAGCAGAACTATCCCTGGGTAAAGAGTCACCCTCATATTTAAGGCAACAGGTCTGTTTAGGAGTCACATTTATTTAAGTGGACTGTATCAGCTAAAGCAAATCAGCAACAGAAACCCGAAGCAAAGTGATTGTAGGTCCACCTGTGTAGACCACAGCTGAGTCTGACCCGAGCCAAAGGGAGATGAACAGAGCCAGGTGGAGCAGTCAAAAGCAGCAAAGCCAGTGCCGGAAGCAGCTGTGTGGAATCAAGTCCAGCATCCAAAGCGGCTGTGTGGCAGACGCAGACATTCTAGCTTTTGGGGTTTTGCCCATTGTTTTTCCGTTGTCTCGGGCTCAGGGACCGGGACAGCTCTGTGGGGAGCACCTGCCAGCTCATCTTTGCCTGGGGAAACCCAATGGATCTGTGTGTGGGAACGGCCGCCATCTTGTCTTTGTCCTGGCAGCCACGTGGAACTATGTTGACGTGGTGAACACCTTTTTGTGTGTAAAAAACCTTCTCTTCTTGGATACTTTTGTTACTGATATTGCTGCTGTTACTGTGTATTTCTTATTCCATTGCTATTTTCTTTCAGTAAATTGTTATCTCAACCCATGGTGTCTGCCTTTGTCCCTCTCCTGCCAAGGAGGGTGGGGCGAGGGAAGTGGGTATTTGAAGTTCTGGCTAGTGTTAAACTACCACAGCTACACACTGTGTTCATGGACTATTATACATTGGAGGGGAAAAGGAAATTAAAAAGCACCTTAGGTAACAGGGACACTTCCCTTGAATAAAATGTCACCTACTAAGAGAACTGATTCATGTTTGCAAATGGGGGAAATCAGCTTATTGAGCACTGGAGAGATTAGCTTAAGTTTCCTAGGTTTCTGCACTAGGCTTGTACAAGTATTTTATTAATGATCACTAGAAATTTAAATCTTCCCCTGTTGCTACAAAACTAGTCCTGATGGAGAGGTTCTTATATATGGCAGATAACACCCTTATTTCCTGCACCTTTTCTAGAAAGCTGAATTCTGCTGGTAAATCAGCACTGCTAAACAGAATATAAACTGCTGATTCAATTGATTGCTGATAACATTTATCATCATAACTAAAGACTGCATGTCATGTAATCTTAGATAGGAAGCAATATTTTCTGCAAAAAAAGGAAAATGCAAATAACTCTTCCCAAATAAATGGCAGAATGTCATAAAGCTCCATAGAAAATACTCTTACAATGGTACAGGACTGCACACACAGAATCTTGTCATAGGAAAAAAACAAGGACGAAACTCAGGAGGATGATAATTTGCAGCAATGTGTATTTGTGACACCACACACACCACTCCTTTGTGTGCCTTGCCAGGAGCTCTAATGCTCTGACAAGCCTGTGCCAACAATAATGATACTCAAGTGTGAGCATGTGATGACTTGATGGTCCCAGGAGCGAGAAGGACCAGAATGGAAACTAATGAATAATGAAGAGTTAAAAGGTTTGCCTGCTGCAACTCTTGAGATAGCATTAGATGATGTCATGTAACAAATGAAACTCTTAACCCTGAGACAGAGAACAGATTGAAGCATAACAATTAAACTGCATTTTTAATGAAATGGTAATTATAAAATATAAATATTTAGGTTAAATGTTAATTCACAGTAACCTTACTATACAAGTCAACTTATCCAGATGTGCAGTCAAACTACCACTGAACTTGATCTTGCCACTAGCCAAGTTATGAATAAATTTTAATAGCATAACAGTACTTGAAATATGAAAAAAACATATTTATTCAAGGAGAATATTAAAGAGAACCTTAAATACATGATAGCATGTAAAGTCAAAAAAAGGGATATATTAGACTGCCTTTTCCCACCTCAATGCACAAAGTGTATCATCTAATCAACTTCGATGGACGACTTAAAGAAAAGGTATGTGGAAGTAACATTGCAAAGATGGTTACAAGCACCTCTATATTTGGGAAATATATCAACATAAGCAAAGTGCAGCAATTTCATTGACAGTTGCATTGCATAGATCTTCAAAGCAGGTGAAAGTAACACACAGTAACAAAGATCAAGAAACAAAGATAATGTTTCTTGACAAGTTACCTGTACAGCTGCTGGTTAGAGTGTCTGTATACACACAGCAAAGAAGTAGGTTCTGAACTGGACCTAGAAGTCATAGTGGCAATCTTCTCTCCTAGCTGTGCTCTAATCCTGATCCCCAAATAGCACAGTTGATAAGTTGACATAAAGAAGACATAACATAAGTTGACTAAAGAAGAAAATATTAACAAGAAATTATGCTTTTCCAGGAGTGGTAAATCAGTTACATTTTTACCTGTCATATAATAGTCTTAAATAATTACTTGAATGAAAGTTCTGGAGACTCCATCGTTCAGAAGATTTTATGGGACTGGACAAACTTCATTGGTATAACAAATATATCTTTATATATTCTAATTTTAACATGTCCTGATAACTCTGTAAGGGCTTTGATTATGACAGTTGCAAGAGCAAAATAAAAGTGTGGATGAATATCTGTGATGGCTCACTAGCTGGTACATGGGCAGGATGCCTCATCCAAATGGGAATGTGAAGATACACATTGTATTAAACTCACTGGACAAGAACTGATCTCATGGATGAACATCCCTTTCATCATCTATAACACATTACCCGTGTGATGAGAGCTACTGTTCCTTTTGAAATTAGATGTTTTGCCAAACAATGCTGCCCAATGTCATCAGCTGTTACCTTCATTAATTCTGTGCCTGAAATTACTTTCACTCGCTGCCTTTTGGCACCTGGGAGTTTCCAGAAAAAACTCTTCCAGCTGGTCTCAAGGTTGGAAGGCTCCTGCCTCAATGTCGGTAGTGAATTAATCAAATCCCAAGAAGACTGATATTCAGCTGCATTTTGCTCTGGAGACATTTTTGGAAGCAATTCTGGTTACTGAACAAATCAATATTTTTGAGGACAGAAACTGGTTTAGATAAAATCCACATGAGAAGTACTTCAGCTGAAAGATGTGTGCCTATAGGTTAATGGGAAAGGAGCATTCAATCCTGTTTCCTGCTTGGGCGGCCCAAACTAGTCCCAAGATGATTTGGTAGGATCTGTAGACATCTGAATGCAAGAAGTCAGACCAGAAAATAAAGTTTGGTCCTTTGATGTTAAATTTTTTTAGTCCCATAAAGTCTGTGGTTTAGGATGAGGAATAGTGATTGATGCTCTGGGGCCCCCGATATAAGAAGGATGTGAACCTGCTGGAGCAAGTCCAGAGGAGGACAACAAACATGATCAGGGGCCTGGAGCACCTCTCCCAAGAAGGCAAGGGTCAGAGGCTTGGCGCTGTTTAGCCTGGAGAAGAAAGGGCTCCAGAAAGACCTTGTAGCACCTTCCAGAACCTAAAGGGGGCTACAGGAGAAATGGAGAAGGACTTTTTACAAGGACAAGGGAGAATGACTTTAAATTGAAAGATATTAGATATTAGGAGGAAATCTTTACTGTAAGGATGGTGAGGCACTGGAACAGGTTGCCCAGATAAGTTGTGGATGCCCCATCTCTGGAAGTGTTCAAGTCCAGGTTGAACAAGGCTTGGAGTAAGCTGCTCTGGTAGAAGGTGTCCCTGCCCATGGCAGGGGATGGAAACTAGAGGATCTTCCAACTCAAGCCATTCTATGATTCTATGAATTCGTTCTCAGTTGATGGAGGTTTTTTGTGTTTAAGTCATGGAAAGGATAAACAGTAGCTGAAAATTGTAGCAGATCTGCTGAAAAATAAAAAGAAGAAAAAAGAAGAAAACAACCTAGACATTAACATTACTGCTTCACCTGCCTCTCAACCTAGAATATTAACTTCCATCCATCTGTTCACAACAGCAAGAGCTTACACTTATGAACTTTATAGAAAAATATATAAGCTAAAAGGATTCTTAGAACAACATTTCAGGTGAATAGAAAATAGAATAGTTATTAGTGTTCAGAGCAAAATAAAGTCACATATCAAATTCACGTCCAAGTAATGGGATCCATTTTAAGTTCTAATAAATACTGCCTCACAAACCTAATGCATTCACCTTACTTCTGAGACATGCCAAGGAAATATATGATGGAATTATTGAGAATGTCCTTCAATTCACTGGTTAACAGTGCAACCAATAAAGTTAATAGAGACTTCAGGGTTTAGTGTTTCATTAGGTAGTCAGGTGAACATGAGGCAGAATCATCTCAAACAGATAATCCCATCCAAAATTAAAACTTTATCATTAGACTTGATTCTTTCACCATTAATGGAAAATAAACAATTGTCATCCCCTTTTCATTGCATTTTTTTAAACCATTCATTTGAAAAGGTCTGTCAGAGTCTAAAAAAATCATTAATTGCTTTTTCTACCCTTCAGAAACTATTTTTATATCTATATTAAACACAAATACTTTGCACCTAACACGTGTTTTGCTTACTGCTACAGGTTGAACAGGGCGTTGAAATTAAATGTCAGATCTACTGAAGTTGCCGCAAATTTTGTTTCTATTTCCAAACAGAATATGAGACAAAATCTTTTGAACATTTTCATAAATGGAACTGCACTGCAAAAGAGGGTTGTGTATTTTTGTCTGTCACACTCAGTTGCTTAGCATTTGGCTACTGGACTCGATTATATCAGAATTCAGCTTCCAATCCCTGTTCTCCTTCAGTCACAGTATTTTTGTTTATCCCTAATCAAGCAAAGTTTCCTACACTCACTCTTGCTATTCAGTTTGCTTATTTCTTGTCTATAAGAGATTATCCTCAAAATCTAGTGGAAACCAACAACCTCATAAGATATTTCACCTTTGATAAAACAGGCTATATTGCCATAATACATTAAAAAAAAAAAAATTCTTTCCAGACCTATTCACAACAGCATGTTCCTGGCTGCTGCCCAAAACTATTATCATTCTATCAGTATTGTTTGTTTGTCAGATTTCATCCAGCTAACACATGCTAAAACTACAGATGTTCTGTCTACACTTGGACTTTAAATATCTGTTTTATTTTTTTTTCTGCCTCTAAATGTCGAAAAAGATGGAAAAAGTCTTCCTCAGTATAAAGATACCTTAAACGTGCAATATTGTTCTTGGGAGCATATGAACCCTGCACTCTTGGAAATGAGGAGCAGGACCATTGGTGAGCTTTAAGATGAAAATTTCCCAGTTCTTCTGTGCAGTGGACACTCCAATGCAGCCCCAATTCTGTTCTTTCCATCTTTTATTTCTTTTACTGGAATGCAACACTTTAAGAAATAAGGCACATCATATTAGCTCTTGATTTACTGAAATCTTTACAAAAATAATTTTTTTCACAGTCCTAAATTGTGAATTAGTGTTTTGTTTATTTCTTCATTCTCTGGTTTCAAACCTAAGCAAGAAATCCCAGATTATTCATGCTGAAATAGGTGACATCCTCACTATGCAATGTAGTGATACATAAAGACACTGTTTATTCTACATGGAACAGCACAGCTCAGACATGAGTTATCAGGTCCTGGGAGCAGCATTCCAGCACTAATTCTGTACTTGGCCTGGGCTAATTTACCTTTTCTTTCAGCTCTGTAACTTTTCTGATATCTCAGCACTGCATGCTGTAGCTACACCCCACCAGAAGTGCTTAGAGAATATTCTGACTTCAGTCACTTGGAACTGTACCTTCTCTAATAATGGATAAAGAAGGGCTACACTACAGAAACCAAGGGCTTGCTGGAGGGGAGATGTTGAAAAAAAAACTGGTAAAAAATCAGGGAACTTTCTTTGCCAGCAGACGTTGCCAGCAAAATAAATACTGCTTGCCCAGCAGCAAGGGCAACTTGGGTTACATTGCCACTAAAAACCTTCAGCAGAAATGTCAATCACAATTATGATTATAATATATTTGGCATTAAAATGTCAAATGTATTGTTGATCCTCCTCTAAGAAATAACCAAGATTATGCATATTTTCTTAATCTGCGGTCAAGACCGATTTTAACAAGATGCTCTGGATAGAATCTACACATACAAAACCTTTCAGTAACATATGCAACTAGAAAATATTCGTGCAGATATATTCAGACAACCTAAACCACAAAACTGTCAACTTAAAGCTACATTGCATGTTTTTTTAATATATAAGAGCTTGTAAAAAAATCTAATGAGATATTATAATCTATTTTTATTAAATAAAAAATGTCAAACAGTTCAAGTACAGTTACAAAAAGAATTCCCTCTTGAATGTCACCAAGGAAGTGGAAGAAGACATGAGTGTTTCCTTCCAGTGCTGATGGCTGCAGGACATAAGCTAATTGTTGCCTGAGTAACACTCAATGTGTTTTTCTCAATACCTATGCCTTGCAGATCACTTCAGCAGTTACTATTAATTTAATAAGTGTTTCTTTATGCCTGCGTTTGATTTTAAGTACAGTACTTGCCCCTGGTCTTTGAATGCATACTGGGTAGAAAGCATTAACATTATCTACACCATTTAAGATTATGCACACTTCAATTAGATTTCAGCCATTTTTCCTTAGCTGCTGCCATCGCCCTAGTTCCTGCAGGCTGAAAGCTGAATGTTTTCTCTAGACCTCGTTATCGTTTTTGTCGCTTACTCCATAAAACCGTTCACTACAATCCCATCTATTCCTGAAAATAGTCGTCATCAACCTGCTCTTCTTACAATATTTTCCATAACTTACATTCATCCAGGTGAGATAGAAACTGAACTAAATCACTCCATATCCACATGCAGTACTAAACCTGATGTAGCCTTAATTTTTCACATGCAAGGAAAAGCTTTGTGCTCGGTCTTTGTCACGGAGCCAGGAAAGTGCCTAAGAATATAGCTTAATTTAAAATATTTCAATAGTTTTATTGATTTGAGAGAAGGAACTCATATATGAAAAGTCAGACATGCATTAGAGTTTGGTACTGCTTATTAGTTTTGGAAGCTGCTTTAAATATTATCTTTCCTAATTCAATCTCATGTATTTCATTATTTATTACTCACTTCTATGTGCAGTGATTCAGTTGTAATTTTTTAAGTCACCTGCCTCTTCTCAGCTCTCTCATTAGCAACCCATTGTTTTCTGAATTGCTATTTATTTTTATACGACATTTCTGACCAAGTTGTTGTAAGATTTGTCTGGAGGGAGAGCTGTTGTTTGCTTGGTTGGTTTTTTACCATGTATATTATGGCTTTGTCTACTTGGTCCCAACAGTTTGCTGGCTTGAGCTCCTGTTATTTTGGGTACTGCTGGGTTCTATCAGTCTTTTCCAAACACTTATCTTGGATATATTCCTGACAAATGTGAACTTGTGTGTTGTTTTTACTGCCTCTACATGGGACAAACTCATGATGGGACAGACAGCAGGGAAAATGAAAAGTATCTGTGGCATGTGACTGGTGCAATTCTGGATCAGAAAACAGAAATCATTAATATTCAGCTGGATATTTCAGAAATTAAATTGGTGATCTGTACTGCTTTTCCTGAGGAATTATACTTTATTTCATGCTAATATAGTTTCACTATGAATTTTGAAGTGCCACCTGCAGTTAAGATAATGTCAGCTTTATCAAGAATACACGTATCAAGAGATGCAGTAACAACCAATATTAATGCCCTGTGCATCTGGGTGAAAACCAAAATAAGAGTCATTATATTCATTGTCTTTTTTATGAGCAGGTTGTTCAGAAATTCTCTGAAGTTGAACAGTTAAATTTTTAAAATGAACATTGACTTATATTCCCCCCCCTTAAATATAGCTCTTAAAGAGAACTACATCTTTGAGAATTGAGACAACTCCTGGTATCCAATAAGAAAAGAGAAGGTAAACCACAAGTGACAGATCACCTCTGGCTGAGCTTTAGTAAAAATGAAACAACTTTTTCTAATATGCATATGGCACTTTTGCAGAAAGTTCACAGAAACCACTAGAGATTAAAAGGTCATTCTTTCCTTTTTTGTTTTCTTAATTTATCTACTATCCAAAAGTTATTGGAATTGCCAGCTTTTGTTTCTACTGTACCAATTGTTTATTTGTTCTCCAGCTTTCTGGACTCTTGATTTTCCCCATGTAGAGAAATTCAGACTACTCTAAGCAGAAAAGCATGTCCTGGGGTACAGACAAGGAGTAATCAGAAGGCAACCAGCTTGAATACAGCTATTGACCCACTCCAAAACAAAGTTCTCAAGATAAAAACTAGGGAGGAAACCCTGTCAGGAAATTAGCAACTGCATAAGAAACCATGAGATAGATGGACAAGAGAAAACAGGAGAGATGCTGTTCACAGCACAGAAAGACACATTGGCGGAGGGGAAGAAGAGATGGACAGACACCATGGACAGACGAAGTGATGAAAAGGAATGTTGGCCTTATTTTTATAATCTGCTGAAAGCTTGGTTTTGTGACTACTTGGGCAAATACAAGCATCTGACCATGCATGGTTACATGTCCATGTGTTCAATGAACACACTTCAGAGGTCTGCAGCCACTGAAGAACCTGTGTCACTTGGACATCAGAGACAGAAAGTAGACGATAGCATATGCTACCTGAGACTCTTAAGTTTACTTGAGAAATTTTATGTCCCAGTATATTTAAAGGAGTGTAAAACTTCAAATTTGATGCGATTTATATTGGTACACCATAACGTATATTGACTTGCCTATGGTAAACCTTAGGATGAGATGAATCACTCCCTAGAAGCATCTGCTTCTAACTACTTGTAGGCACTAGTGGGAGACTACAGTGACTGTATCAGATGCAGCCACCTACATTGCACTTGGTCAAATGAATCCCATAAAAATTGTCAGACCTATATAGATATTTAAGCATGTGAAGAAGCAGTGAGGCACCTAGAAGACACTTCAGCCTCCTAACCCCTGAGGATTTTTAGGTATTTCATCTCTTTAAAAGGTTAAACTAGATGGTTAGTAAATCTGATAGTGCCTTAATTCTTCAGAAATCATATTAAAGGAAAATATAGATATCACAAAATGTTCCAGTGGATCCATGTTTTCACTGTTTGTAAAAATTCTTAACATAGTGCTAAGAGTTTAGATAACTGAATTTTCACTGTAATTCCTCTCAATCTTAAAAATACTTGGAGATTCAGGTCAGGTGTCTCAAAACAGTCTTAACCTTCTTCTTACCACACATTTCATCATAGCATAATACTTCCACTTCTACATAAACTATGCAAAGCAACTTCTGGGGCAGCTGTTTACTTTGTTGAGTAAGAGTTGCCATTTGAGCCAGTGATTTTTTTGTAGTCATTAAGCATGTAATGTCATCACATGCCCTGCCCATATAACATTTATATTAAACCTCAAGGAATAGCCAAACAAAGCAATTCCCATAATACTTTCATCTGCTCCTTTCAAGCTTTTATATGCATATCCACACAACAAAGGCTGCAGTTGGACTAGGTCCCTGCTATATCCCAACTGCTGCATGGCACTTGAGCTCTCAGAGTCAGCCATGGAAGTAAAGCACTCACTCTCTGCTGTCCATTTTCTGCAAGTTCTGCTTGACCAAAAGAGGTGAGTGCAACACAGTTGAAATACAATAAGAAATGCCTTTAAATTACTAAATCAAAGAGAAGAGACTACAACTTTAACTTAACTTTTTTCACACTAAACTGCAAGGTTTTGAAGAAGCAATGGGGTGAAACTGAAGAAAAAAAGGACACTGGACAGATACTGCAAACAAACCCAATGATTTTTGGTTTGGGGATTCAGAAACCATTATATCCCTATGACATTATCGCCCTATGGAAGAGAGGCAGATGGGTAGAAGGCTTTCTCATTGTTCTTTGTACAAAACAGTGACAAAGATATGAAGTTTCCCTGGAAATTGTAGGAGCCACCAAAAGATAGTAGGAGCCAACCAAAGAAGCAAAACAAAGATTCAATAACATATAGTCTGAAGACTCAGAAAAAAAAAAAGTGCTTAAATATTATATTCTCAGTCCCTAAACTGACTATAAAATACGTTGGTGTCAGAATGTCATTCAAACCGTAGTTGTCTCAAGTCCTTTCGTGCTAGATGTCTACTTTCAACTACTGATCAAATAAAAATGGAAGGTCCCATTGCTGATGGAAGTGATTTTTTCTGTATTCACATAGAGTATGCAATAATTCAATCTTTTGACGCTATTACTTATTGATATTATTTAGAACTCATAAGCTATACATAACGATCGATACACATAATATTCCTGTGTTGAGAGCCTCTATCTCTCACTGCCAGTATAACCATGCATTTATTCAAGTTCTGAGCCTGCAGGACTCAATTCAGTGTGGTTGCCGGAAGGGAGCTGGTCAGGAAGTGGCAGGAAAGGGCAACACCTCCAACAGGAGTATTGCAGCTTCTGTGTGTTTATGGGTTTCTCGGTGCTTATTTCAGAAAGGTTCAACACTGCATCACAATAGCTTTCAAAGAGTCATAGGCCACTTCAGTTTTTTGGGAGTGAGGCTGGGAACAGACATGTGCACCCTCTCTCCCCACGTTTTCCTATCTCTCCCTTTTCTCCTGCAATACACAATATTTGCCTTCTATTTGAGACTTGCAATTCAAAGCACAAAATAGCCATCCTCTGTCTGTGTCATGACCTTAACTCATCTCCTCCTGAGCTGCTCAGAAGAGGCAAGAACTAGGTGTTCCCCAGAGAAGATGGGGTACAAAGGTGGGAGTAGAACAAACAGCACAGCAACACAAAGGGCTGGAGAAAGTGGTGCCTGTCCTGGCTGATCTGTCCCTTGCTTCCCTTCGCAGTGATCTCTCTTTCCCCAGCCCCTGCCTGACGACTGATCAGAGCAGGAGCAGACACCAGCAGGATGCCTGTCGCTGTGTTTGAGCACAGAGTTAAGGCACGCACCTCAGCCCTCATGGCTGCCACCCAAACCTGGTGTTAACAGAGGCATGAGCTGCTGCTGCAGAGTGCAACTGGGATTTGTAACAAGAGCCTGTTATGAGTGCTTGAGCCACAACTGCTGTGGATTCTCAGGAACATTCTCTGACAATTCTCTTCTTCAAACTGAACAATTGCAACCCTTTCAGGGTCTCCTCATATGATAGATGCCCAAATATCTTCTTCCTTGCAGTGGTCTTTGCTAGACTTGCTCCAGTATGTCCATGTCTCTCTTGATTTGGGGAGCCCAGATGTGGACTGACCACTGCAGATGTGCTCTAGTCAGGGCTGAGCAGAGAAGACTCACTCATCTCCCTTTGTCAAGTAGTAATGCTTGGCCTAGTGCAACCTGGCTTCTCCTGGCTGCCTATGCTACAAGGGCACTTTGCTGGCTCCCGTTCCACTACGGGTTCAACAGGAGCCCCAGGGCCTTTACTGAAAAGTGGCTTTCCAGCCAAACACCACCCAGCCTGTACAGGTGAGTACCCGGGGTTTCTTCCTCTGCAAGGGCAGGATTTGGCATTTCCCTTTGCTTGGCTTCCGAAGATTCTTGCTGGCTAAACTCTCCAGCCTTCTGAAATGCCATAGAAAGGCAGCACAACACTACGGTACATCTGGTGTACTAAAAATTCATCCTGGTTTTTCCACACCTGCAAATCTGCTGAGGGTCTGCCCTGCCCCATCATCCAAGTCATTACTGAAGATATTACACAACTATTGACCCCATTACCAACCTCTGTGGTCCAAATACTAAATAATATTTTTTTAATCCTTACATGCATACTTGAATTCTATGTTTGTCATTTTCTCAAAATATTCTTGATTTTAAAAAATTAAAACAGAAAATATAACCAGTGAAATAAAGCAGTCATAAAGATGTCTTTTAGGAACGACTAGGGCGCAGTTGCAAGTTAAAGGTCTAAAACAGAATATGTGTGGTATATACCTCTATTTTCCTCTCTGTCAACAAATTGATAGTAGAGCAAAAAAATTATTCCGTTAGAATTATGCCCCCTAGCCCTATTATTCGCACAGAATTATAGAGAAAATATCTTCACTAAATCCAAACTAACAGTGTTCAAACCTCAATCCTTTGCATTTTTTCTGTATATGCAGTTACTCTGCAGCGTTCCAGGTTCAGATAGCCAGCTTACTGTCTCTTTGTTAAATGGCTGTCATTGAAAAAACAGTGTTACTTGAGTCACATAATTCCAGTATGTGATTTCACAAATGTAAATTCACAAATCCCACAAATGTAGTTCTCATTGCTTCTGCACTCAGAAACTGCCGTGCGTCTAAGAACTGCAGATAAGAGAGTAGCTTTAGATTTCACTTGAGATAATCAGCCATAAACTTATTATCGCTTCACTCCTCTTCATAAAGGCTTGAGAGCTGACAGTCTGAGGAGATGAATGGAAGAAATCCACACAACATTCAAATTTATTCATTCACATTAATTTGATTGGGTTGTTCACAGAGGAAGGCAAACACCTACACTGGGATCCACTGTGTCTGAGCTACATGCTCCAGTTCCAAAAAGCTTAACACATTAGGGTGATGGCCACAGAAGGTCAATGCAAAGATATACACTGTTGTTTCCTTCACCTCAGTTCCTGCTCTCTCTGCTAGGTCTCTGTTCCCTCTCAGTTATCTGCTCTCAGCCATTGTCAGAGACTTTTGCAAAGGAAACTCCCAATCTCCAGGAATTTGCATCTCATTAATTTATTTGGATCTTTCTGTTGTCTTTGGATTTAATATTCCTCACACTATTTTTTTTTCCTTCCATGATTTTATCTAGTTCAGTTACTTTTTGAAGGTTCAATTTTTGGCCTGCATAATAATCCACAACAAAGAGATGCACAGACTCAGCATACTTTACTTGAGGAACCATCTCATCTACTTTGTTCTGAATTTGTTTATGTTTCATTTTATGCTGAGTAGTTCTTGCTTAGAAAACAGAGTGAATAAACTACTGGCTTAGTAACAGCTCACAGGAGCTCATGACCAGTACCATTTTAACTGCCTGAGCAGTACAGAGTACTTGTTATCTTATTATGTGGATTTGGTAAGAAGGTCAGGACTGCAAGAGCTGAGTACAGCTGCTTAGCAGTCCAAGGATTAGTAACAAGATTTTGGGAGAGACCGTGGAAATATTCCTTCTACTAACAAAAAAGTATATGTTCATGGGTGAACACTGGGTTTTCAACTGTTACAGTCTTAAATTAATTAGTAATTTTGTGTATCCCACTGGTAATGTTAGAGATGTTATCATTATCGGACATGGTTTAGAGGTGAACATCCCAACATGCTGGGATAATGGTTGGACTTGATGACTGTAGAGGTCTTTTCCAACCTTAACAATTCTGTGATTCTGTGATATGCATGCCTTAGAACACCTGTAGCAACATGACAGATAAAATACTGTAGGACTACTGGCCTATGCACTGACCTTTTATATGCATACAGACTGAAGCATTTAAAGGTTTATGTTTTATTACTAAGTCTTCCTATACTCACTGCAGCTTCCCACACAGAAAACAAGCAGAGGTGCAACTTCCTGGCACAGTGAGGTAACTCTGGCAATTCTTAGTTGGAAGCTAAATCTCATGTCCTTAGGCTGCTTTCAATTATAGCGAAATGGGAAATAGCACGGCATTGCTCCCAGGATAAGAATTTTATAAGTGGTTCCGTAAACATCCATCCCCACCCTCTGGCAATAAATAGAGAGTCCAGCCCCCTTCTTTCTTGAAAATGCAAGGACAGCTGTAAACTATATATATAAAAAAATATGTATTTTCTCATAACGAAGCTCACCAGCAAAAATAACTATATGGACTATATGGAATTCTAAAATTCCTCAGATTTCATCTTGGCAATTAGATTTCACCAGAGCCAAGCAGAAATGGACAGAGGAGAAGATGCTGCGAATCCCGTGTTTGAAGATGTGTGGCTGTTACATTAATTGCTGGGAAGCCAGCAATGCTCGCAGCCGTCAGGAGCGCTGCCGTTCAGCATTCCTGGCTGTTACAAGCTCTGTCAGGCAGCCGGCAACACTTGGAGCTGACATTAATCACCGACTTTGGGGTGCACAGCTGTTACAAGCAGTTCCAGCAACTTGGCGGTGCTAGTAACTATTTATTTCACTTAGCAACAAACGCTGGCATATGGGTGTTGCTTATAATTTCTAAGGAGCTTTTTGCCAGTGCCATTAACTTCCACAGTCAGCTGGGGCTATAGTAATGGGAGACTGAAGAAGTTTTAGGGCCGTTCCTAACAGTGCTGCCTAACAACACAAAGTACCTTTGGCTACAGTCACCGTGCATATAAACATTACCAATATGTCGTCAACTTTCCTAATAATAACCAAGTGCCTGATACCACCTGCAGCTGTGGAAGCATTAGTCAGCGCTTCAAAACGCTGCTGCTATGTCAACAACATGTATTGAGTTTAACAAGTCATTCTTACAATACCAGGAGTTATTCTGCCAGAGCTGTGCCGCAGCTAAGTCCCTCAGCAGGGTATATTAGCTCAGGCTCAGCACTGCACGAATAAAGTCACACAGATTTTGAACAATGTGAAAATATTGAAAGCTACACCACAGAGAATGCAGGATGCTGAGAACACAGACAGAGGCTCTGCTTCTGAATACCAGAAAATGTGTTTAATGCAGCAGAGAGACTGAGTAGAAGAATTTAATTCAGACATCACTGTCATTATTTGTGAAGAGATCTGTAGTGTTTTTTTTTTTTAAATCTAAATTAAAAATAAAAAGCAAAATGCTTTATGCCTTATAAACAAGTTGTGGATTTGCTCCATCCTGTCTCAATAGAGATGTCCAAGGAAATATTAGAGTGAAATAATTTAAATAATTTTCAAAGCAATATATTATGAAGGATATAGTATAATTCAATCCCTGAACCCTGTAATATAGAAGAATATTTCAACATAATTCTATCACAGATCAGGAAAAAACCCTGCCAAATCCTTTCTTAACTTCAAGTTTCATCATATCTGCAAATTCTACTGGGAAATCTTGAAAACTTTTTACTTTTTGTATTGGTAGAAGACAAACTTATCTCTAAATTAAAGAATTCCTGTGAAAGTATTTGCTTTAACCCTTAATATAAAGAGTGTATTACATGTGATTTCCTCATTTCATTTAGAAAATGGTTAAACATTTTCTTCTATGAGTGTTTGTTTAGCTTCATTTGGATTTTATATATTATACATCTAAATATGTGACATTAATACTAATGTTTTGAGATGCATTAAGATATCACATTAAAAGCATGTCTAAAGGCAATTTTGATTTTAAAAAACTGGACAGATTTTGAAGGACACAGTTTTAGTGCATAACTGACTCTGTTTTCATTTTTTTTCTTTTTCACTGCTGACTCCATCATAAACATAAAAGGTAAATCATGCTAAACCAGTTAGACCATATATTTTGATAGAGAACAATCTTTGCATCTGAAGAAAAAAAAAGAAAATTTAAACAATTTCTTAGTCTTGCATGGGGAAGTAAAAAGGTCTGAGCATATAATGGTTCACAAAGTTGAATGTGAATCAACAATGGTATTCTGCAGGGAAAAAGTCACGCTGCTGTGTATGAACAGGAGTGTCATCTGTAGTCCGGTGGGAGTGGACTTTGTCCTCTACTGCTGATATATGGCAATACAGCAGACAGCAGCTGAGTCTAAGGATGTATTGCTGCTATGAGTATCAAGAGGATAAGAGATCAACCATCTCTTTTGTGCTGTTTTCCAGTGGTTACGCACAAGATCAACATGGCAAGTCCAAGTGATACAACTACTAAAAGGGAAAAACTGAGTTGTGGCACGTAGTCAGTATAATATGCCCACCACAATATAAAATTAGACCTTGTTCATTGAAACCAATTTCAGCAATTGCAGAATACCACATAGTTAGAAGAATCTAGAGAACTTGTGCTCCAGTAATCCAAGCCCACAGAATATTCCCTACACACTTCATTAAACTGAAAACTTCTAGTAAAACCCCCTTTGAGACAGCAATGTTGTACCACAAAATGAGGGCATACAAAGATGAGAAACACTGCCAGTGCCCTTGACCTACGCAGAAACAGGGGATTTATTCTGTGAAACTCCTAATGACCTTTACTAGACTTGTTGAATCTGGTGGCCCAACAGAGGCGAGGCTGCCACGGCTCTGTGCCCCCAGGTCTAGCCAGCAGCACTGCTGGGCAGGTGTTCCCCATACAGAGAATACACACATACATTCATGCACTTGCACACAGGTTTTCCCTGTATAAACACAGCAACACAACCTACACACAGCCATTAAGTATTCCCAATCTCTCTGCCCTCACAACCTCCGTTGATGTAGGCCATCTCAGAGCTTTGCTCTTGGGATGTTTAGAAAGTTTTTTTAAACCTTAAAATCTAAATGTTCTACGAACTCTGTACATGCATTTGCTCTTTGAACAGAAGGATAACTAGCACCAGAGCTAATTGGAAAATATTCATGTACTTTCTCAACATTAATTCAGTAAAAAAGTTACAACATTTTCCCCCCAAGAATCTTTCATTCTCTTACTAATCTCTTTTGGGCTGTTCCAGTTGGAACATTTTGGCATGATTTGCACGAACATTTTGGCCAGATTGTTGCAGAATATTCTAATGATTTAATGAGGTATAACCCATAATGGTTCTAATTGTTTCCTGTTCCAATCAAGAACCTCTTGCCACAACTAAACTGAGCTACATTTTGCATACACATCACACTGGTGTTTTACAGTCACAGGTGACTCAAGCCCTGTGACTTTGGCAATTTTTGTTACTTGGGCAATTTTTGTTTGAGAAATTTTTTTTATTAGCTTGGAAATGCATGATGCTGCACAATGAATCCTTCATTATAATTTCTACTGCTGCTTCCAAAAGTGCATGTCTTTCCTCTGCAATTCAGCAAGAAAGTTCTTTTCAGTAATATGGTATGTGGCAGCTTTGACAACAGGATATGCCACCTCTCCCAAGCTGTTGAACAGCCACCGTGTTAATGGTTTAAGGGGTCTTTGTTATAAGGTATGAGTTTGATATGAGTTTGAAATCCTTCAGAAGGAGGGCAGTAAATCTGCATATAGCATGCTTATGACTCCCAACAGTTTTAAATCTGGTGAGATGTGTGTCTCTGTGTGAGCAGAAATGTGAAATGATAGGAAAAATTGAGCTGTGTTGGACAAATTTATTGATATTTATTGCTGTTATGGAGGAAGTGTAATTTATACGGATGGTCTAAGTAATAGTTTATTTTGGGGGATATTCTGATATAAATCAGAATAAACATTTTTCTTATTTACTAAAGGGCATAAATACAGCAATGGATTGGTACAAGTGGTGTGCCCTTTTATTTTATATTTATCTTTTATAATTTTAGCTTTGCAAATATGCACTTAATAATGGTTCTAGGTAAGATTCGTTGACTTTACCTGATTAAAAAAAAAGTTTATTTTCTCACTCAGTTTAATTGAAATAGCAAGATTTTACAGAATTACTGAAAATTGTTACTGTTGGAAATATTTTGTACTTTTTTTCCAAATCTTTCTGTTTTACTTTTTATATGTCTAATTTCATAGAGTCATAGAAAGGCTTTGTTTGGAAGGAATGATGTCGTGGTTTTGCTAGAC
>WBMZ01004354.1:4700-67293 GCA_013400975.1 Atrichornis clamosus | reverse complement strand
GACAGGGACAGGGACAGGGACCGGCCGACACCGACAGGGGGACAAGAAGTGGCATCGGCACCGGCACCGGGACAGGGAGAAGGGACCGGCACTGGGGCGGGGACATGGACAGGGGCAGGCACCAGGACGGGGACATGGACAGAGACAGGGACCGGCGCCGGCAGCGGGACAGGGACAGGCTCCGACATCGGCAGGGGGAAAAGAATCTGCACCAGAACTGGAATCGGGACTGGGACAGTGACCGGGACCCGTTCTTCCCGCCCCGCTCGGTCGCGCCTCCCGGCGGGGTGAGCCCGCCCGTCTATCCCGGCCGTTCCCGGTGCCGGTGCCGTCTGCATCGGCGTCGGGGCCGGTCCCAGAGCTGGGTCGGCACAGAGAAGGCAGCGTCCCGCCGTCTCCTGGTCCTGGCGGGTTCCCACCGGGCAGAGCTGGCGGGGGCTGCTCCGGGAGTCCCGGCAAGGTTCTCGGCCCCCGCTGTCGGTCCCGGCGCTGCACCCCTGATCCCCGGTCCCGGTGACCGGTCCCGGCGCTTCCTCCGACCCTCCACGATTGTTTCCGACGCTGCCCTTGCTGCCCGGGACGGTTCTCGGTGCTGCCCCCACCGCCGGGGCCAGTCCCGGTGTTTCCCCCGACGCCCGGTGCCGGTCCCGGCGCCGCCGCGGTGCCGCGGCACCAGGTGGCAGCATCGTCCCGGCCACCGGCCCCGACACCGGTGGTCCCCGCAGCCCGGGGTGCCGCACCGAGGAGAGCCCCCCGCCCGCCAGCGCGGGGTCCCGGGGGTACGGGTGCAGCAGGGATGGAGAGCCGCGACCCTCCGGGTAGGGCGAAGGGGTCGAGGGGCTCTTGCCCTCCCGGGAAACCGAGTCCTGGGCCTGGCAAGGAAGTCTGCGATGTGCCGGTGACAGCGGTGGTATCACCACGTCCCCGCTCGGCAGCTGTGGGGACCCCCGGCCAGCACCGACCCCTCCTTGGGAATAAAAGCCCTCGGTGCCCTCCCGGTCACCAGCACGGGGATGGGGACCAAGGCGTGAGAAAAGGGATGCAGAAGGGATGTAGGAGGTGTCCTGTCCATACCCAGGAGCTGAGCGGTGGTGGCAGGGCTGTCGGTGTCCCCAAGGACGTGTCATGAGCGGGTGAACGTCGGGCACCAGTGACCCGCGGCGTGGCTGGGCCGTGGCGTGGGCAGCGGCGCTCACTTGCCCGTCTGTCTGTCCGATCCCATCCGTCCGCCCCGCTGCCCTGTCACCCCGCGTCAGTGTCACGGCGAGGAGCCGCCCCGCCGGCGCTGGCCGGGGGTCCTGGCGGCTGCCCCTGACCCTGACGCGCCGTGGCAGCGGGGCGGCCGAGCAGATGTTCCCTGCCACCGGCACCGCGGTGCGGGGGTGGCAGACGTGACAGGCTCTGACAAGGTGCCAGCCCCGCTCGTGGGGACGGGGCTGCCCGTGGCGTGGCCACGGCTGCAGCACAACAGGGGACCCCCGTCCCCCGCTGCTGGCCCTGCACCAACATCCCCTGCCCCTCTCCCCCTGCAAACCGGGGCTCCCACTGGGGTGCAGGGATTTGGGGTCCCGCAGATGCTGGGTCCAAGTAGGACCAGCCCAGGACTACAAGTCCCTTTGCTGCTCTGGGTCACTCTATTTTGGAGGGTCCCAATCCCCCCTCCCAGCTGACACCCTCTGAGTGCCCAGACCAGTGCAAGTGTTGGGATCAGCTGTGTCCCCACTGTGTGTGTTGGCACCAGCCATGTCTCTAACGTGGGGTGCACCTGGACCGGTCACGACCCCACTGTGGGACCCGTCATGTCCCTCACGTGTGGTGCAGTGGGACCAGTTGTGACCCCAGTGCAGGGACTGGGGGATCAGGGCAATGCCCAGGAGGGCAGAGGGAGCAGCTGGGAGTGCAGAGGTGCCACACGCCAGCACAGCCCCATAAAGCCACTGGAGCTTCAATTTTATGTGGCAATAAAAGATAATGTCAGCTATAAAGTGCTAGAGCAGGTCCTGGCGTGCTGAACCGGGGGGGCACGGAGGGGTGGGCAGCCCCCAGCTCCCTGGGGACAGCCCAGCAGGGCAATGCCCACTCAGGGTGAGTGGGTTCCCAGGTGCCCCAGGGTCGGGGACACCCCCAGCGCAGTCATGGGCCGGTGTCCTACAGGGCCGATGCATTAAAGCTGCTGCTTTGGGTGGTTGTTGCTGTTTTAATGGTTTTATTGGGCGGTGCTGGGCCGGGCCTGGCAGGCCTTAATGAAGGAGATTGATGGCTTAATCGCCTGTAGCCATTACGGGGTAATTGAATGGTTGTGTACATATGATCCGACCGTCAATGCCGACGTGGCTCGCAAGCGAAGCGCCTGAGCTGGGGGGGACACACAGCCCCCCTGCACCCCCATGGATGCAGCGTGGGGGGAGCAGAGCCCACGGCCTTGGGGACCCCCATCCATCCCGGGGTCCTGGCTGTGTGGGTGATCCCGGAGGTCTCCAGGTCCATCCAGTGGCTCCGAGTCACCCCGTCCCATCTCCCTCTGACTCAGCTCCCAACCAGGGTACTGCAACCAGGTGCTTTAACAAGGCTTTTAATTAACAGGTCCCATCTATAGGCATGAACAGTGGTGTGGAAGTGGAGCGTGCGGGTCCAGCATGGATGGCAGCCCCACACTGGGGGTCACCACTGACCACCCTCCCTGCGGGAATCACCGAGGAGCAAACCCAGCAGAGCCCCAGGCGGGTCCCCGTGCCGAGGTGTGAGTCAAACTGCTCATTCTGCGTGTGACAACCAGGTGTTTTACAGTATTTGCTACCTGTGATCATCCATCAAAGCAATCGATAGCGTTCCTGCAGAGTTTTATTAATGATCTTGTCACCGGGCTGGTGCGGGGTGCCCGGGGTTGTCGAGAATGATAGATCATTAAGAGCTTTCGCTGCTATTTATTCTCCAGTGACCTTGTCTCTCTCCATTGTTGCTTGCTTAAGAGTTATGAATGCGAGACATGATAATTTGATATTGATCTATTTGGTAAGTTAAAAAATTTACTGCATCGTTGATGTTTTAACAAAGGAGCCGCTCGGTCCCTCCCGCCGGTGCTCGGCTCCACACGTGTGTCCATGTGCTGTGATGTGGGACAGGGAGGGGGGGCTGGTGAGCTCTGGGTGTCCCTCGTGTCCCCACCACAACTCCTCTTGAGCCTGAAGCACCGAAATCTGGGAGATGCTGCCGTGGGCTGGGTGTTGGGATGGACAGAGCGGGCGTGTGGCTGGACCCCTGTGCAGGTGGGGTGGGCTGGAGTTGCTGCAGTGGAGAAAGCTGTCCCCATCCATATTCCCTGCCCCTTTTTCCCCACCCCACTCTCATCCTATCCCATCCCTGCTCCCTCTGCCCAGCAACACGTGCCTGCCACGTCCCCTCCGTGTCCCCTCCATGATTGGCCCCCCACGTGTCCTCCCAGATTTCTGGGGCTCCAGTGACCCTAACAAAGGAATCGCTGGAATTACTTGTGCTCCTTGTTCCTCTGCTCTTCCTGCTGCTTCCAGAGCCCCATCAGCTGCTGGGAAAAGCTGGAGCTCTGTCACCTCCTCAGCACTGGGCAGGATCAGACCAGATGGACCCACTGGTTGGGGACCCACAGGGCATGGCCACTGTCCCCCGCTGGAATTATCGATCCCCTGGGTCTGGAAGCTCGTGTGTGGAGTCAAACAAAATTCCATGTATAAAGGTGGGATTTATCAATAGTGCACTATCATCTGGTGGTGGGGGATGCACTGAATAATACAGCCAGGATTTATGTGTGATTTTGTATTTATTCTTCATTTCTGCTGGGAAATCACTCCCTGTGAGGGTGGTTGTCCGGGCTGGCACAGGTTGCCCAGAGCAGCTGTGGCTGCCCCATCCCTGGAAGTGTCCAAGGCCAGGTGGGACGGGGCTTGGAGCAACCTGGGATAGTGGGAGGTGTCCCTGCCCATGGCAGGGGGTGGGACTGGATGAGCTCTAGGGTCCCTTCCAACCCAAACCATCCTGGGATTCTATGATTCCTACAAAGGGCTCCCACACAAGGAAACCCTAAACCTGCAGCTCTGGCTCGGCTCAGCCAGGCGGGATAAATCCTTCTTTTATTGGACGTTATTGATGGACAAGGCAGCAGTGAGTCCAGACCTGCCCCTGCTGCTCCCCTCCTCCTCGGGGGCAGGACCAAGCCCCCGGGGTGGGCACTAGGCTGGGTAGAAGCGCTGCAGAAGCTCCTTCTTGTTCACTTTGCCCATCTGGTTGCGCGGGATCTCCTCCACCACGATCAGCTCCGTTGGGATGGTGTAGGGAGCCATGGTGTCCCTGGAACACCGAAGTGCAGCTGTTACAGCTGAGCTTTCCTGGGACCTCCCACAGCCCTGAGGGCCCCAACCAGTCCCACCTGGGACCCCCACCCACATCCCAGCAGCCCATTTAAGCTCAGCCCTGGGCTCCCAGCCACTCTAGAGCTGTGTAGTGGGCTGCCTGCTCCCAGCAGAGAGCAGCTCATCCCAGGGGACTCCTCAGGAATGCAGGGCTTGTGTCCAGCCCTCTCCTTGTCCCTGTCTCCTGGGAGGGCTTTGACCCCACCACAGCTCATTCCTGGCCCTGTTCTGTTCCTGCCTGTGCTCCCTGGGGGCACCCTGGGCCTGGCTCATCACTTGCTGTGTTTTGGGGCTGGAGACGGACCCTGTTACCAGCAGCTGGCCCTGCCCGACACCTCCTGCTCATCCGTGGGGTCACCCTCGCTGTCCCCTCCCCTGCCCTTTGGGAGCAGCTCCAACCCTGCCACGCAGCACCCCAAAGCTCCCTGACTGCAGTGCCCCTCACCAGCACCCCAGAACACTCCCCACCGCTCAGGAGGGGACGCGGGGACCCTTCAGCTGAACTCGGTGACCCCTCCTGAGGAAAGGCACAACGCACAGCGGTGTGAGGAATGCAGGACCCCACGTGTTCCCGGTGCCGGTCCCCGAGCACCGGGGCGCCGGTGAGCCAGCTCCCCGGAGTGTCGGTGCCCTGTCAGCGATCCCAGCCACACATCCCAGCCCGCGGGGGGGGCTCTGAGCCCCGAGCATCATCCCGCGCCCTTTGCGGAGCACGGAGGGGGGTCCCTCCTGCCTTCTGCTGCCCGTGTGTCACCGACCTGGGGCCGTGCCCGGCCCGGCAGCGCCCTGGCACTGACTCGGACGCGAGATGCCAAGTCTGCCGAGCCCTTCAGCCCCCGGCCGGCCTCCTCCCCCCGCCGCCACCAGCACCCGGCCATATGGAGCCGCTAACTCGGGATGGCGCCTGTCGCCGGGAAGCACCATCGGAGGCGAAAGCCGCAAAATGAATCACTCTGAAGAGGGACATGTGTCTCCTGCCAGGGAGTGCGAGAAAAGGGGCCAAGCGAATGTAAGTGACATAAAAAATAAAGGGGAGAGACAGGGCGAGAGGGGGAGGCGGGCGGGGGCCGGAGCCGTGCCCGGAGCCGGCGCTGGGCAGGGAGCACAGCCGGGCCCCGCGGGGGCTTTGCTTTCAAGGGCACAAGAGCAACATCTCTGTCACACAGCTGGGGACAGCGGTGGCAAGAGACGTGCGGGAAACGCTCTGGGCGGGGGGCAGGCAGGGGAGTACAGGGGGGGCTGAGCAAAGCCCCCTGCCCTGCACCAGAGACCCTCAGAACAGCTTGGGGGGTACCCAAAGCCACAGGTGGGGGATGAGGGGATCTGCTGGGTCACCCATGTCCCTGCCAGGAGGTTTAGGGATGAGCAGCCACCTAAAGCATAATGAGGAAAGGCTGAGAAAGTTGGGATTGTTCAGCCTGGAAAGAGGAGGCTTTTTACACGAGAGAGACTTTTTACAAGGGCCTGGAATGCCTGGACAAGGGGGAATGGCTTCCCACTGCCAGAGGGCACGGATAGATGGGATATTGGGAAGGAATTCTACCCTATGAGGGTGGGGAGGCTCTGGCACAGGCTGCTCAGAGAAGCTGTGGCTGTCACATCCCTGGAAGGGTTCAAGGCCAGGTTAGACGGAGCTTGGAGTGACCTGGGAGAGTGGAAGGTGTCCCGGCCCGTGGCAGGGGTGGCACTGGGTGAGCTTTAAAGTCCCTTGCCACCCAAACCATTCCATGGTTCTACAACCCTCTGACACACCCCTGATGAGGACAGTGCTGGCTTTGAGCCTGCCTTCCCTGTGTCCCTCACTGTTCATCTCCCCTCCCTCCTCCCCCTTTTACCTGGCCCACTCCTTCAGGTCCTTCACCGAGAGCATCTCGCCCTTGCGCAGCCGCACGACGGCGCTGACCCGCTGCCCCCACACCACGTCCGGGGGCCCGATCACGGCCACGTCTGCAGGGAAAACAGGGCTGGATTGAGGAACCTGAGCAGCCTCCAAGAGCCAGGTGGGGAGGAGGGGGGTTCAGGTGTTGGCGGCATGGTGCGTGTGGAGGAAAACAGCGTGTGCTGACACAAGAACAGGGCTTTGCACCACGGAAAAGGCAGGAAGCTCCACGGCTGGAGCAATTTTGAGTCCGCGGGGAGGAAGATGATGGACAGAGTGGTGTGGAGCTGGGGGCACCCCTTCTGCCCTCTCGTACAGGGTCATGCACAAGGGCAGGGCAGATTTAATTACAGTCTCGTTTCCAAAATCAGATGGGAGCTGCTGCTGCTGACTCAGCTCCGGCCCTGGGAGAGCAGGAACAGTGGGATTTGAACGCAGTGGGAGGGAGCTGCAGGCCCTCAGCACCTGCTGAGGGCTGCCCCAGAGCTGTGTCCCACACTCTGGGCACGGCCAGGGAGCAGGAGAGCACAGACCTGTGATGTGGGGGTGTGCGAGGAGCTGCCGCTCCACCTCCAGCGCGCTGATCTTGAACCCCCCGTTTTTGATGATGTCCACGGAGGTGCGGCCCTTGATCCAGTACACTCCATCCTTGTACACTGCCGTGTCTCCTGGAAAACAAACAGCTCCATCAGAGCTCGTTGCCTGGATCCCTCTCCGTCTTTCCTGGCACGTGGATGTGGCGATGCTGCAAGGGGGAATGGTTTCCCACTGCTACAAGGCAGGGTTAGATGGGATATGGGGAAGGAATTCTACCCTGTGAGGGTGGGGAGGCCCTGGCACAGGGTGCCCAGAGAAGCTGTGGCTGCCCCTGGATCCCTGGAAGTGTCCCAGGCTGGATTGGACGGGGCTTGGAGCAACCGGGGAGAGTGGGAGGTGGAATGAGATGAGCTTTAAGGTCCTTCCAAACGAAACCATTCTGTGATTCCCCAAAAACCAGGTGAGGAACAGCCTTGGGAAATGAGCCTGTCCTGAGCAAGACGTTGTGTCCAAGCTGTCCTTCCCACAGGGGTGATCCTAGCCCAGCCCAGGTACCAGAGGATGTGCCAGCAGGGATGCAGCTTTCCACACCCCATTTCCAGCTCACCTCTGGCACTGCACAGTTTGCACGTGGTGCTGCAAAGGCCCAGGGATTTACAGTGTCAGAGCAAGCAAATATCAGAATCAGTCCTGAAATCCAGGCTGCTCCCCAAAAGAGCTGTGTCCCTGCTCAGCTGGCGCATGCCAAAAGCCTGAGCAGCTCAGCTCAGCCAGGGAATGATTAATTGTTCCTGTATTTGCCTGCCCCTTGGCACTCCGTGGATGTTGAAGGCTGTCTGCAATATTCTGAAGTTGGGGGAGAGTTTGAAACTGGGGCTCTCTGGGTGTTTGGCTGCTCGGGGTGGGAGGGAACTCGTGGCTGCTGGGATGAGCTGCTCCTGCACCCGGATCCTGTGACTGACACAGGATGGGACAGGGAACATTCATTAAACTGGGAGAGCCATGAGTTTTCAGCAGGGAGAGCAGGAGCTGCTTATTTATACAGAGAAGGTGAGGGGAGGGAATTCAGCCCTGGTTCAGTGACACACAGTTCACGTCACTCTTTGGAACAGGAAAATGGCCACATTTGGATTTTCCTCTGCTCTGATGGGGTGAAGGATCCCCGGGACAGGCCCAAGGGATGGTTGGGTCCGTGAGGCAGACCCGGGTAGGGAGGGGAGGGAGACTTCTCTGCTCCAAGGTCTGAAAGCCGAAGGGCTCCATGCCTGCCTGGATGACTTGCTCCCCTTACCTCTCCTTGCACTGAGAAAGGATGGAATTCTTATCCCTGTCTGTCCTTGAGTCTGGGGGGAGGTGTCACCCACACTGGGCTCTCTGGAGCCTGTTTGCAAAGCAGACTGCTGGGACACAGCTGTCACCAGGGCCTTGTGTCTGTCCCACTCCTGTCCCTGGCACGCAGGGCACAGACAGATCTTGCCTGGCTTCAAATCCCATTTCCAGTGAAGTCCCTGGTCCTTTGCTGGTGGCAGCAGGATGTCAGGACAAGTCTGTACCACAATGAAACACCTGAGCTGGCAGCAGTCCGAGCTCCCAGGGCCATGTGGAGCATCCAATCCGGCCCTGGCAGCTGTGCCCAGGCGATGTGGGAGCCCAGTGCTGGAGCAGGGCCATTAGGATGGGATCTGTGCCCAGCTGAGTGGCAGTCAGAGCCAGGCTGGCTGAGGGCATGAGCATCCCTGGGTGGCCTTTGCCATCATCCCTGCGTGGCCACCCCCAGCATCCCTGCGTGGCTTTCACCATCACCCCTGTGCCACCATCCTTGCTGTCCCAGCTCCAGCAGGATCACGGACAGGCTGCCCATGGAGCCGTGTCCCACGTGGAGAAGTGTCACTGCCAACTGCAAAACGCCCTTTTTGGAGGAAATGGACCCCCCAGGCTCTCCCCTCCCAGATGTTCCCCACAGAGCCAAGGAGAGGAGGAAGAATCATGAAGAAAAGGGGAGACCCCTCCTCGCTGCTCCCCTTCCATCCCTGTGTTCCCCACAAACACCACTGCTGCTTCCCACACGGATCCCTCCATTCCATCGGCATGGAGCACGGTGGGGGAATAGATCACATTATTATTGTCACTACTGTGAGCTTCTGGGAGCAGCTCTGTAATTCCCCCTGTCTGTCCCTTTCCCTCTCCCCTCCAGCACCAGGCCCTGGCTGTCACTTCCCGCGCTGACAGCCCGGAGCACTCCAGGGAATGCCATCCACTGAGGACAGCCCCGTTACCCTCTGCCCTGCACCATCTGCTTCCAGCCCAGCACATCAGGCAGCCTGTGCAGTGGCACAGCCAGCATTCCCTGCTTCCCAAGCCAGCAGGGAATTCCCAGACCAGGGAGACCAGTTAAAAGGTGCTGTCTTTGCTTAAAGACTGTCCCCAACTGTGCTGAGTGTCACTTCCGAAGCTGGCACTGCCCCGAGAGCCACAGCAAGGACTGTGCCCGTCTCCCCAGGGCTCCTGAGGTGGGTCCCTGCCCATGAGCCCACCCAGCCCTTGTGGGCAGCCCTGCTGCTGGTGTTGTGCTCCATCCATCCCAGCTGCTCCAGCTTTTCCAGCTCCATCAGGCTGCTGCCTCCAGCAGGTGTTGGTACTGGGGCAGCAGAGGTGACAAGGAATCCTGGGAGGGAACAGAGCTCCCTTTCCATGAGGTAACACCACTTTCCAAACTACATTTCTGCCCAACTTCCATCCCATGGGTATTCCCAGGGAGAACCCAGTGCACTGGTGCAGGGACAGGATGAATGCCACGGAAAGGATTCATCCGACAGCGGGTTCGACACCTGTGTGATCCTGCTCCTGCTTCCAGAGCTGCTGCTCTGCTTTCAGGAGACTGATGTCAGATGACTGACTGATGGGGATGCTGGACTCCAACAACACCCCATTCCCTCCCCATCCTCACTCCCAAAGCCTTTCCCTCCCCTGCCTCTGGCACGGGGATCACACAGCACACACCAGCAGGGTCAGGACACCGTGCTCGTGCTCGGATCCTTCCTGCAGCTCGGCGCCACAACCAGCATTCCCTCCCCTCAGCCAGCTGCAGCGGGAAGGGAATTTTGGCTGATGAGAACAGGACGGTCTCTGCCTGCCCGGGCCACTCCAACCAGCTCCTGCGACCACACAAAGCTGCCGTGGCAGAACCTGGTGGCTCCCGCCGGCGCTGAGGCCGGGGATTGTTGTTTCCCTGACAGCAGCCGTCACCGCTACCTTTGGATTTGTTTCAAGATGCTCAGTGGGCATCTGTTCTGTGAAATGTTAAAGGCTCTGCTGAGCTGCATATTGAACAGGCTCTGTGCCGGTGGGGGCTGCCCTGTGCTGGGGTTACAGGCAGTTCTGGGGATATTTATCTACTCCAAATCATAGAATTAGGGAACAGTTTGGGTTGGAAGGACCTTAAAACTCATCTCATTCCACCCCACCACCACAGGCAGGGACACCTCCCACTATCCTAGGTTGCTCCAAGCCCCATCCAACTTGGCCTTGGACATTTCCAGGGATGGAGCAACTACAGCAACCTATTCCCATCCCTCCCCACCTTCACAGGGAGACACAGAAAGAGACACGTGTGCAACGGAGACCAACGTTTCCCAACTCAAACCACAGAGATTTCTGCAATGAGGTTCTTCAGGTTGCAAAATCCTCATCGCAAGGACAAAAGGGCCCTTGGGACTCTGCCACAAGGGGCTGCACTTTGAGCACCTCCTTCACCGAGCAGTGACCCCTCGTGGGACAAACACGGAGCCGGAGCCGCTTCCCAGGACGTGGGGAACAAGAGCCTCTTTGCTCCTCCCTGAGCTGGGCTGCAGGATCAAACCCTCCCTGGAGCTCCTGTGTCAACACCCTCGCCCACGGATGGGGCAGCTTGTTCCTGGCAAACACAGCACAGTTCCCACATCAAAGGTTCAAACACCTGAACCAACTCTTGACCTAGAGAACACCTTTGGCTGGAGGAATGAAAGGCTGAGTGGGGAGCTCTGAGATAGCTGAAGTATGCATAAAAAAGTGACTTTTCAGGTAAATCATGAGGAGTGGTGACTTCAGCCTGGTCTAGATGCAGAGCCGGGAATGTCCCAGGATCTGCTGGAAAAACAGGAATATTGTTGCCCTCACAATGGGGCTCCATTAGTCCCAGACCTCAGCCCTGCACACGGGTGCTGAGGAGAGGCTGGCACCCCGGAGCTGCCCCCCAGGAGGAGGCCACCCCAGGCACACCACCCCTGCCCCCTGGGGACAGATGCCACCCGGAAGCCTGGGGGACTGTGTGGTAACACGTGTCACCAGCCTGGTGGCAGTGACAGCGCGGCTGCCACGCGCCAGCCGAGCTCCGGCACGCGGAGCCGACCCCGGAGCAGCGCGGCACCACGCTGATCTGCAAACTGTCACAGGCATTCCTGGCTCCTGGGAGGTGCTTCCCCATCCCACATTATCTCTACACCTATTGCTTGGTGCTTAGAGCTCCCAGAAGGGACGGGGCAGGCGTTTCCCAAGCGGCTCTCCGTGCCGCCCCAGCAGGTGGGAGGATGCAGCACGGACACCTGAGGATGTGCGCGCCAAGGTTTGAAACCAAAGCCATGCAGTCCAACACCACCAGCAGAGCCTGCTCTGGGAGCATCATTCCCAGTGGATTTGGCTGTTTGCAGCCGTGATGTGACAGACACAGGGCCTCCCTGGCTGCATTGCTGGGCAGATCCAGCCCCAGTAATGCCTGGCAAGGCACTCGTGCACACTGGCAGCAGGAAGGGGATGGCAGTGCCCTGGATTGGGGTCCAACCTCAGGCACAGCCTTTTGCTGGGTCCTGCTTGGGCACTGGCAGTGTGGTGGGACAGTCTGGGCTGGGGTCAGCTCCAGCCATCACTTACAAAAGTGAAGGCAGAAGCAGGGAGTGCATGAACACTGTGTTGGAAGCACACAGGAGGCACTGGAAGCACACAGGAGGCATTGGAAGCAGACAGGAGGCACAGGAAGCACACAGGAGGCAGTGGAAGCACACAGAAGGCAGAGGAAGCACACAGGAGGCATTGGAAGCAGACAGGAGGCACAGGAAGCACACAGGAGGCAGTGGAAGCACACAGAAGGCAGAGGAAGCACACAGGAGGCATTGGAAGCAGACAGGAGGCACAGGAAGCACACAGGAGGCAGTGGAAGCACACAGAAGGCAGAGGAAGCACACAGGAGGCATTGGAAGCAGACAGGAGGCACAGGAAGCACACAGGAGGCAGTGGAAGCACACAGAAGGCAGAGGAAGCACACAGGAGGCATTGGAAGCAGACAGGAGGCACAGGAAGCACACAGGAGGCAGTGGAAGCACAGAGGAGGCATTGGAAGCACACAGGAGGTGCTGGAAGCAGCACAATTGTGGAGTCAGAGGAAAAAACTTCAGCCTGGCTTTGTGTGTTACCAACCCTCGCCCAGCTTGAGGACATGGCCCTGAAGGACCGGATTGCTGGGACACGTGGCTGGATCCATGCCCCAGGGCACCCCACAGGATCTGGGCATGGCCCCCCACTCCTGCCACAGCTACAGCAGAGCAAGTGCTGCACAGCAGCAAACACCAAGAAACAGCAAGTCCCCCCTTTGAAAGGCAAATGATTCTGTTGATTATTTCACCCTCCTGCTATGGAGGCAGTTAATGCTCTCGAGCTCCAGGGGCCGGAGCGGCGCCGGGGATGCTGGTGGGCTCTTCCCCGCCGGCAGCAGGATGTGGTTTGAGCACTTTCAAATATTAATTAGACCTTTTGCTGTTAATGAATCACTCCTGATTTCTGCCAAGTCTTGGCTTTCATATGCTCCAGGCAGAGCTCAGGCCAGCTCTCCTCAGAGTGTGCGGACGGAGAGCAGGAATGTCTCACAGCCGCTTTTCCAGGGGACGCTGGCCTGAGGGGACACAGGGGTGACCTGAATGGCAGCTCCTTTGGGGACAGTCACCCCGTGCCACCCGTGGACAGCCAGCAGTGCTCCTTCAGACCACGCAGCGCCCCCTGCTCTTTTGGGAGCCTTTATGCTTTTTTCCCCCAAGCTCCAGGAGGAATTCCCTGCTGTCAGCTTTCTCCTGCCATGATGATCCCTCAATTCCAGAGGGAAGGGCCGGAGCAGGGTGCTCACTATCCTGCATTCCTCTGGAATTGCTGTTCTCACCAAGCTGGCATGCCTGGGGGACCAGCAAGCTCCCAGCTGGAAAACCCCTGGGAAGCTTGCAGGGAGGCAGTTGGAATAATCAGTCTTTGCCCTTCTCCGGTGCCTTTCAGCCAAGGATCTCCAAGCACACTGATCCAGAGGCTAATTAGGCAGAAACGGGAACAGCTGGCAGGACAGCAGCGGGATGCGAACGGCCTCGGTGGGATGTGGAGGAGCCGCCTCGGTGGGATGAGAAGTGGCCTTGAACACCGTGGAGCAGTGGGCAGGAGGTTCTGGATCTCTGCTCTACCATGGGATTAACTCCTACCTGCCTCCCACTTCCCTGAACTGGTTGTTCGTGCTCCTGGGCCATCAGGCGGAGGCAGAGCTCACCCTCTGGCAGAGACACACCTCGGTGATTGAGGGGATGATTTATTTTCCAGGCAGGATTGGTCCAACAGCCCAGGCAGGTGATGAAAAGCCTGAGTCCTGATCCTCACCACTTCACAGAGCAGAGCCAAAATCCAGGGGCTCAAACCTCCTTTGGCTGGCGAGGGTTTTGTGGGAGCGAGACTCTGACCCCAGCAGCCACAGCTGGGTGGGGACGTGCAGGGGCCCAGTCCGGGCTGGTGGTGGTCCCCCTGACCACTCAGAGGCAGCTGTGAGGCCACAGCTGGCAGGAAGATCCTCCTCCATCCTCCTTTCAGCACAGTTTTCCTGCCTGCAGATCAGGTCCAGCAGCAGTTCATGGAAATGCTCCTTCCCAGGCTTCAGAATCCTCCTGCAGCCATGAGCTCCATGTGCCCACCACGTTCTTCACACGCTTTCAAATTTCCCTGCTCTTTTCAGGGCAGTTCAGCATCTCAGCGCTCTCCTAAATCCATGGAAACGATTTTTTGCAGGTAGCACAGACACAGTGGGGCCGGGAAGCTGCTGAGTGTGACACAGCAGTGACATTCCTGTGGTCACTCTGCCTCTCTTCCCATCCCTCTGGACCCATGCTCCGTGTGCAGCTCCCAGCCCCAAGCCCAACGCTCAAAGAAATGTTTTTTTCCCATTCCCAGCGGCTCCTGTGCTGGAGAAAAGCCACGTGGGGTGAATAAATGATTATAAAGCGAGTGCTAAAGGCTTTTAATAGGAATTAGATAATCCATCCCCGCTGTGGCCAAGTGCTGACCGGGACAGGCCGCGGGACGGGCGGCCAAGCGCTGCGTCCCCGTCACGGACATCCACCTTTCCCTCCCCCCACGCCACGGAAACTGCATCCATAGATCCCCCATCTGCTCACATACATCACACACTTCACTCCAGTTTATTAGCTGGAATAAATCATAAATATTTCATTATATATCAACGGCGCTCGACTCCGGGAAGGCGCAATCCATCACCTCGACATTCCCTGCGACCTGCCGCCATGCAATAAGCTTTCCAGTCTATTAAACAAGATTGATACAGTGGGCTAGGGTGGACTGGGGGAATTTATTTATGGAGCACTGGGAGACGGAGGGCACGGAACGCGTGGGGCCGCACGGGTGAGTCGGGGCTGCTCCCGTTCGCCCTCGGACCCGGCGGCCCAACCACAACGCCTGGAGCAGCAAGAGGCAGAGCCCTCCTCCGAGCTGCCATGGGAATGCTGCTGGCATTAGGAGAATCATGGAATTATTTAGCTTGGGAAAGACCCTTAAGGCCATGGAGTCCATCCGTTCCCCAGCACTGCCAACGCCAACGCCACCACTAATCCATGTCCCCAGCTGCCACATCCACACGGTTTTTAAATCCCTGCAGGAATGGTGACTCCACCACTGCCCTGGGCAGCCTGAGCCAGGGCTGGACAGCCCTTCCCATGAGGAAAGTTTCCCTAATATCTAATCCAAACCTCTCCTGGCACAACCTGAGGCTGTTTCCTGGGAGAAGAGATGGGAGAAGATGCTGTGGTAAAGCAGGGCCCAGCTGAAGCAACATCCTGCCTCCGACAGTGACCTTCCAGACTATCCCCAACCCAGGAATTCCATCTCATCCACCCACGTGAGGCCTCGTCTCTCCGAGCCACATCTCCCTGTAGGACCAACAGCACCATCACTGTGAGTCACCCTCTGGTTGGATACTGGGAATTCAACCACGAGTGAGTCCCCAGCACCCGACGGATGCTTGGGAAGACACAACTCGCAGCGATCCGGGGCCTCTCCTGCACTGCTGGGATTGATTGGAGGCATCCCGGCTCCTGAAGGGGACTGACGCCACCTCGGCAGTGATGATGTATGTGCACACATCTATTTAATGAAATGCTAAATGAAAGCCTAAAGAACTGAGCAACTTTAGCTTGATTTATTGCATGGAAGTGGGGAATGTGTGTCCCTGCTGTCAGCCATCTTGGCTGCCAACAGAGGTCACGAGCACTAATTGTAGCTAATTAACAGTAATTAGACTTGGGAAAGACTGGGTCTCCTCTCCCCAGTCATGCCCATCCGCCCCAGCCCTCCAGCAAACACATTCCCTGGAACCAGGCTGCAGTCCCAGCCTTGTTCCCCATTTGCTTCCCCACTGCTTGCTCATGTTCCCAAATGCTTCAGCAGGGAAAGGCATCTGGAAAACCCTGGACTAGTCCAACAGTCTCCCAGCATCGAAGTTAATCACATGGAATATCCTGAGGTGGAAGGGACCCACAAGGATCAGTCCATCTTCTAAGTGGAGACAACCTCCGATCTCATTCCTTCTGCAGTTTCTTGGATCCCCTTTGGAGTTACAAGGGAGAAAGGTCCTGTTAATCCCAACCCAGCTGAAATCTCCAACTCCTGCTTTTCCCCTCCATTTCCAGCCTGCACTGCCCATGACAGTGAGACCTGTCAAGCTCCCAAACTCCAACTTGCTGCTGCCTTTGGAGTGTGTCACGGCCATGGAACAGCTCCTTGGGGCAACTCACGTCCATCTACCTCACCTGGACCAGCAAATGCCTTCCCTGGGCTCATGGAAGGTACTGTCCAAAAACAGTGGGGCTGCTCCCACTTCAGAGCACCGAGGGTTTGGAATGCACCATGATCATTAATAAAGCATCAAAGGCTCGTGAGGGGGAGAGTCGGAAACTCCCTCAAAACCCCACACGTACATTAATACCGATTTTTCATGAAGAAACCGCCACCCCAGCAGCTCCCAGGGCTCCTGCTCTCTCCCTGGGTGCAGGACAAAGCCCTTCCCAGTGTCCCAGCCCTGCCCAGCACAGCCACTGGCACTGGGAGAAGGGCCGGCACGGTGCTCCTGGATCCAGCTGCTATCCTGGCACCGGCAGCCCTGGCTGGCAGCAGCACCACAATCTGCTGCCAAAATCCTCCAGCGGGGCCCAGGAGCGGGAGGGAGGAGAGCAGCTCAGCAGCTGCATCCCCAGATATGTCCCTGTGGTGGGAACAGGCAGGTGAGCTCGGCATGGAGCTGCTGCTCTCCAGGCAGGCTCCATCTGGAGTGCACAATGTACGGCTGTGGAGATGCTGGAGCCAGTCCAGAGGAGGCCACGGAGATGCTCCGAGGGCTGGAGCCCCTCTGCTCTGGAGAGGCTGGGAGAGCTGGGAGTGTCCAGTCTGGAGAAGAGAAGGATCTGAGGAGACCTTGGAGCCCCTTCCAGGGCCGAACGGGGCTCCAAGAGAGCTGGGGAGGGACTGTGGACAGGGGATGGAGTGACAGAACATAGGGAATGGCTTTAAACTGAAAGGGGTTAGGCTTAGATGGGATACTGGGAAGGTGGGAAGAAATTTTTGGCTGTTAGGGTGGTAAGGGATGGGAACAGGTTGTCCAGAGCAGCTGTGGCTGCCCCATCACTGGAAGTGTCCAAGGCCAGGCTGGACAGGGCTTGGAGCAACCTGGGATAATGGAAGGTGTCCCTGCCCATGGCAGGAGTGGAATTTTTTGTTTTAATGTCCTTCTAAGTTTTAACGTCCTTCTAAGCCAAAGCATCCTGGAATTCTGTGAAACCCCATCTCACTCTGGTCTGGAGGACTCCTGCTGGGCAGGAGAGGGAGCATCCAAAGACACCAATATCCCGAGGGTGACACCGGCCGCTCCCAGACCAATATCCAAGAGCAATCAGTGGCTACCAAACTTTGCAGGCCACTGGCCACTGAGGCCGAGCAGGATTTGGCTGCTGGGACAGATTTCCACCTGCATGAAACGCAGAGGTAATTTACTGGCTCCCGGGAAAGGAAACCAATCCATTAGAAGGGAATCGCTGTTTGTTTCCGCACCTTGCCACGGACACCGCCGGGAAGCAGCGGCAGCAGGTGGATGTGCAGCACCACTCATTTACATAACAAAATTGCCAAGGAGATTTGCAGCTCAGGGCCATCCTCCCCTCTCCCTGTGCCCGCCTGGCTCCCACCAGCAGTGAGGGGGACAGACCCTCCGAGTGTCCTCACGGCTGCTGCCAAGGGATGCAGGGATGCAGGGATGCAGGTGCCTCCCTGTGTTGGTTCCTCGCTCCGGATTTGGGCAGGGGATGGGAATTGTGTCACAGCTCCAAGCTGCTTTGCAATCCTTTCCATCTATCCATATGAAGCCATGTCAGGGGAAGTTTAGGTTGGATATTAGGAAAAGATTCTTCCCCAGAGGGTGGTGGACACTGACCAGGCTCCCCAGGGAATGGTCACGGCCCCAAGGCTGCCAGAGCTCCAGGAGCATTGGGGCAACACCCCTAGGCACAGGGGGGATTGTTGGGGTGTCCTGGGGGTGGCCAGGATTTGTACTTTGATGATCCTAATGCATCCCTTCCAACTCAGGATATTCCATGATTCCATGACTGATCTGTGAGAGGCACTGGGTCATCTGTAAGCTGCCTGTTTCCAGGAGAAAGGGTTTAAAACAACTGACTCCCCACTCTCACAACTTCTCCAGAGACCCCTGGAGCATCCAGCACGAGGAAAAAAAGAAAATCAGAAATAAAAACCAAACAAAAAAAGCCCCAGCCTGGAATGAATTCCTGTCATGCTCTGTAACAGGGAACTTTGTATTCCAGAGGCAGCAGCGTTGAGCCTGCTGTCAGAGCCACGCTGGGAGAAAGGGCAAAACCCTGCCGAGATGAAAGAATGGGAAGCACTGGAACAGCCTCCCCTGGCATTTACACCTGGAAAAAAAATAAATCACTCAAGGGCATCTCACAAAGAGCTGTGCTAATAAGGCTCTCCTCCCCACGCTGTGTGGCTGTGCCGGCGGAGCGGGACATGGAGCGGTGCCAGGAATGCCGGCAGCATCTCCAGGTACCTGGGAGGTGAAAGGAGCAGGTAAGACAAGGCTGATTCACCCCTGGAACCCTGAGCTGTGCTCTCACCCACTCAGTTTCCAGCCAGGGGCTTGGGGACCTGCCAGGGGCCAGCCCAGGAGTGCAGCTACCCCTTGTCTGGGCTGATCCATCAGCAATTCCTTCTCCTCACACACGTATTTTCCAAAGGTTCCTCAAATTTCCTGCATCTCTCAGGCAGGGTGAGAAGTCAGGCTGATGCCCACTGACCCTCCCGGCTTGGGTGCACATCCTATTTCCCTCACCATCCAAATTCCCCCTCCACAACCCCGGCCTGGCCACTGTGAGTGGGCTCATTCCACCACACAGACCTTTCCCTGCTCCCGAGAGGACTTTTCTCCTTCCCTGAGCACAGGGAAGAAGGCAAGGCCGCATTTAGGCACCACCCTCTTGTGCACCGTCCTGCTGCACCGTGTCTGCACACAGGATCCCCCTGAGGGCATAAAGGGTGTAAGGCTGGTGACAGGCTGCTGTAAGGCTGGTGTGGGTGTAAGGCTGGTGCGAGGCTGCTGTAGGACTGGTGCGAGGCTGCTGTAGGACTGGTGCGAGGCTGCTGTAGGACTGGTGCGAGGCTGCTGTAGGACTGGTGCGAGGCTGCTGTAGGACTGGTGCGAGGCTGCTGTAGGACTGGTGCGAGGCTGCTGTAGGACTGGTGCGAGGCTGCTGTAGGACTGGTGCGAGGCTGCTGTAGGACTGGTGCGAGGCTGCTGTAGGACTGGTGCGAGGCTGCTGTAGGACTGGTGCGAGGCTGCTGTAGGACTGGTGCGAGGCTGCTGTAGGACTGGTGCGAGGCTGCTGTAGGACTGGTGCGAGGCTGCTGTAGGACTGGTGCGAGGCTGCTGTAGGACTGGTGCGAGGCTGCTGTAGGACTGGTGCGAGGCTGCTGTAGGACTGGTGCGAGGCTGCTGTAGGACTGGTGCGAGGCTGCTGTAGGACTGGTGCGAGGCTGCTGTAGGACTGGTGCGAGGCTGCTGTAGGACTGGTGCGAGGCTGCTGTAGGACTGGTGCGAGGCTGCTGTAGGACTGGTGCAAGGCCGGTGCAAGGCTGGCAGGGTGCTGGCAGCTCTAACCCCACCGCTGAGCAGAGCCAGCAGCTTCAGCTTCACCTGCAGGCACTTTGGGGAGCTTGGAAAGCACCACCCGGTGTGTCCCTTCCACATCCCATCCCCTCTCCCACCCCCTGCAAGCCAGGCTTCCCAACTGGGCAGCAGGTTTTGGCTACCAAATACAAAGATCCGTGCCTGTGTTATTGTTCTGGGCCCGCAGGGGTTGCTGCAGATGGTCCCTGCTCCAGCCTTGCCTCGGGCTCCTGTCAGACACCCTTATGTGGCAGAAGCCAGCCAAGTCCTGGGCGCCAGCATCCAGCCAGGAAAGGACTGCACCAAATGGAAACTCGGCCTTGGCAAAGCCTGGCAGCAGCCCAGGGCCTGCCTGCGCTTGGCAGAGGTGCTGCTCCTCATTTTGGTCTCATTTCTTCAGCTCAGCATGACCAGGAGCCTCTCCAAGCCCTCAGAGCAGATGAAGACTCCCCAGGCTGCACCTCCCGCTCCAAGGGGGCCACACTGCTCCGATGGAAAAGTGGATAAACCAGGCAAACCTTGGAAAGTGCCTGCAAACCAGGCAGCCTAGAGTTTGGAGGTTCACTCCTCATTAGCAGGGACTCCCGAGTGACTGCTGTGACACAAGAAGGCTGAGCAGGGACCCTCCCACTCCTCCAGCCTGAATTACTGCAGATGGGTTTGCCCAGAGGACCAGCCAGAAAAGAAAATGGGCAAGCAAAAATGAAAAACGCTCCTTTTTTTCACATTAGCATTTAAATATTTATGGAAATCCCCACAGACAATGAGATGAAAAGGAAAACTCAAAGAGTAATAAATAAGTCAATGCTCCAAGGTGTGGCTGCACAGCTGAACGTGGCTGGTGGAGCTTTGAAGAGTGTGGTAACCCAAAATAATAATGGTAATAATAAAAATATTAGAGAAAATCCCTCTGCTCCCTGCAGACCACTGAGGGATTGATCACACCTCAGCTAAAGGCAGGATCACCTCCTCTTTTCCATGCAGTGACCTGGAGCCTGGCCTTGGACACTTCCAGGGATGTGGGATGTACAGCTTCTCTGGGCAACCCGTGCCAGGGCCTCACCACCCTCACAGGGCTGAATTTCTTCCTAAATCCCTGGAATGGGATGGAACTGAATGGAATGGGATGAGAAGAACCATTCCAAGCAGTCAGGGGCTTGTTCCAGGCTCTCCATCCAGGCTGGGAGAGCAGCACAGCTCGAGAGGTAAAAGCAGACACAGAAAGAGAGGGAAGAGCCTGGATTTTGGAGCTGCAGGTGCCTGCTGTTCCCAGCGGCTCTCAGCTGGGGAGCAATTGCTCCACACCTCTGGAAATGAGCCTCAGTGCAGCAGAGGTTCTCAAAGAAGGGAAGGGTTGGCATCCAAGATGTTTGATACGACGACAGCAGAGCTTTGGAGAGTAAACAAATTCTGTGCCAAAAGCTGCTCTCATTTACAGCTACAAAAATCCCAAGTCACTCTGAGCTGCTGAAAACATCCGTTTCACAGCAGTCAAGGAAACAGAATCACAGAATCAGGGAATCACGGAATGGTCTGGGTTGGAAGGGACCTTAAAGCTCATCTCGTTCCATCCCTCTCCACGTCCTGATGACCCCAAGACTTCCAGCTGTCAGACAAACCTGGAAATATTGAATCCTCAAGGAGAAAGAATAAATACTCGGGCAGGAAGCAGAAAAATGGAATTCTCTCTCCAAAGTGTTTGAAGTATGTGGAACATTTGGAGGTGATAAAGGCTGACATAGTAGAAAATATTCCATATTTGTGTTTTTACTTCCAGAAACACCTCTTAGATGAGGGCTGGGTGGAAAAGTAGCCCAGAACACGCCTGGTCTGGCTTCTGCTCCTGTCTATGGATATCCAGTGGGATGTCCTTCCTGGAGCAGCACAAGGAGCTGTGTTTGGGGTGTGCCTGGCATTTCGGGAGGAGTCCTTTCATGCCATTTGTGGGAAGGTGAATCCAATCTAAGCTGCTCCCAAAGGAAGCAGGTGAGCACTGCCATCCTGCCCCACTCAGGGGCTGATCCCTGACAGACTCCAAAGGAAGCTCTTCCAGGCAGGAGCCCCTGCTCCGTCCGGTGGGATCACACCGGTAACTCACACAATTTCCACACATTATAATTAAGGAATCATTCCTTTAAAAATAGAATTTGCATGAGCTGGATTTGTGAGTAGGAAAGCCACTGCAAACAAACAGAAAACCTGCAGATTAAGATGCTAATTAGATGCATTTCTATTTTTAATCTGCCTTGATCAGGCTCAAGTATTTTCTCTTTCAGGTGTCTGTGCTCCACCCACGGATGTGAGCAATTCCCCTGGCAGGGAAACACCTGCTTGTCCCTGGGGATAGGCAAGCACTGGGAAAAGCCTGTGCCACAGGGATGGGGGGTGCATCCTGCTCCTTCTCCTTAGGGAGCAGCCCCAGCGGAGGGCTGGGTAGTGCCTGGCCAAGGATGACCAGGGCCTTTCCTACAAACACCACATTCCTCCGTGCTGGAAAACTGCAGGAGGCTTTGGCTCTCCTGTCAGAAGGGGTGGAAATCACAGAACCATGGGATCAGCTGGAAAAGATCTTTAAGACCATGGAGTCCAACCCTCAGCCCAGCAGCACCACCATGGTCACCACCACCGTGGCCCCAGGTGCCACATCCATGCAGTTTTTGAACACTTCCAGGGATGGGGACTCCTCCACCTCCCTGGGCGGCTCCTTCTTCCAATGCCTGACCACCCCTTCCATGAAAAAATTCCCTGATATTCAACCTAAACCTCCCCTGGCACAACTCTCATCCTGTCCCTGTTCCCTGGCTGCCCCCTCCTGTCAGGGGCTTGTGCAGAGCCCCCCTGAGCCTCCTTTGCTCCAGGCTGAGCCCCTTTCCCAGCTCCCTCAGCTGCTCCTGCTGCTCCAGTCTTGGTGGGGGTTCGACGTATGACCTTAAAAGGTCCTTTCCAATCCAAACTACTCCATGATTCTATGGAATCTCAAAGATCCAGGGCTGGGAATGGCAAGGATCTGCAGCTGGTGCCAGCTGGGGACTGGACAACTCAGTCTGAGGAGGACAGAGAGACATCAGGAGGTCCCTGAAACCAGTCTGAGTCACTGGGATCCTTCCCTCGACTGGGAATTCATGGCTGCAGCAAGAACACATTCCATTTTTGGAGCAAGCTGGGAATTCAGCGCTGAGTGGGATGCTCCCAGCTAAGCCAGGGCTTGTCTTTGTGCTTGGATTTGTAATCACAGTGGAAAAACAATTTCTTTTTTTTTTTTTTCTGTTTTCCCTGGAGCTCCAGGTTTCACTGCAGAACATCCAGAAGGAATAAACAGACACCAGGTCCACCCTGTTCTCCCTCTAAAGCCTTCAACACCAATATATGGGAAGAGTTTGGGGCCATAGGATTTATTATTAATGGAGTTCTGGGGCATTGGTGACCTGTGCAAAGGGTCCAGCAAAAATTCACTGATAAACCAAGACTTAACAATGTGAAAACCAGCTCCAAGGTTGTGGGGTTTTTTTAAATGCAGCTTAAAGAAAGAAACTTAAAAGATATGAGTCATCATTCCGAAATGTGCATCAAACAAGTTAAATAACTCTTACTTTCTTAACGACATATTAATCAAAGTGCATTGATTCTTGAATCAGATTCTACTCCCAACAAGCTCTCTATCTTCTCCATCCTGATGCATGCATTAAGGGAGTTTTATTCTGACAGATACAATATAGCAATCAATAAAATCTTATTATATGGAGCAGAGATACATGGATTTGTTGCAGGATTTATGCACTACTTTCAAACCTGGTGCTATTTCATGTCTCAGCCTTAACCTGTAATTGAAAATAAATCTCCCTGAATACACCGGATTCTAATTTTCTGGATGTATGGGCAGATGTGGATGGAAGCTGCCCTTCCCTCGGGGAGCAGGCTGCGTTCGGATCGCGTCGCTGCCCGGTGCACACGGCAGCCCTGGCAGATTCCTCTGGAGAAGAGCCCTGTGCAGGCAGGAAAACACCTGGGGAAAGGGGCTGTGCCTGGACACCACCCTCACAAACCCTCAGTCCCCCTCCTCATGCTTCCACAGCCACTGGCTGCCTCCAGGGAAAGGGATGACACAATCCAACAGTGCCAGAGCTGAGCCGCGCGGGCATGGCAAGGCTGGGACGGATGGATAAACATCAGGATAACAGGGATGCTGGTGTTTCTCTGCTGCTTTCCTCCAGTTCCAGGGGTTTGATTTGCTCATAGAATCATGGAATAGTTTAGGTTGGAAGGGACCTCAAAGCTCATCTCATTCCACCCCCTGCCACACCTTCCTCTATCCCAGGTTGCTCCAAGCCCTGTCCAACCTGGCCTTGGACACTTCCAGGGATGGGGCAGCCACAGCTGCTCTGGGCAACCACCCTCATCCTAAAAAATGTCTTCTTTCCCTCTTTGCTCCTCTCCCTCCTGCTGAGCAGCAGGGGAGTGTTTGGAGGCTGCCTCTCACCTGGCAGGGCCCGGCACAGCCGGGAAGGTCCGGCAGGGACAGGACACAGACGCCCGCAGGCGTTTTCCTTTGGGCTCCTCGTGGTCCCCGAGGGCTCGGTGCCACTTGGATGTATGACAGCAGGTGGAAACCCAGCAGTCTCCCTGGAAATGGCTGGAGGGGACTTTCATCTGAGCAGCTCTGTCAACAGCGTTAATACAATAAAAATAATCAAATTCACTCGGATGGAAATGAGAGATGGAGGGATCGGCAGACAGCAGCACAAATCCCAGGGAATAAAGAGGACGGGAGCAACAGCACATCCCCTTGCAACACCAGGAGCTCAGAGGCTTCTCAGAAGAGCCATAATCTCGAATTCATCAAAGCCACTGCATTTTTTTCCCCTTTTTTTTGGACAGGGCTCAGAGCAGCCCAGGATAGTGGAAGATGTCCCTGCCTACGGCAGAGGGTGGGACAGGATGAGCCTCATGGTCCTTCCAACCCAAACCATTCCGGGATTCTGTGAAACCCCAGCCCTGGGAGACTTGGCCACCACCTGCACCCTGTAGGTCACTGGTGGGGACACGCACGAGGGTCTGGCAGTGAGTGGAATGCTGGCATGGAGTCGGGAATGCCATCGCCGGGGTTTTGGGAACACCGTGTGCTGCCGTTCAGCCTCACCTTTAAACACTCACCTGGATGACCTGGAAGTGGCAGATAGGGCAGGTTACAGCCTGGCAGTGGCCAGGATTCACCTCTGCTGGATCCTGCTGGCTCCAGAGCCACCCACCTGAGCTTAGGGGGGTAATTCACCGCCCAGCTCCAATCCCTGTGACGGGACACAACCTCCTCCATTCCCTCGAGGGGTTTTTTACCACCACAGGACATTTTCCACCTCTGCGTGATCTCCAGAGGCTGCTGATGAGGCTGGGGCAGGCAGGGTGAGGATGGGGTGATGGGATTGCTCCCGGCACCAGCGGATAAATGAGGCTTGGGACAAACCCAGCCCCATCGACCTGACATCCATGAGAGACCGAGCAGGCAGCGGGAGAGGAAGGTGAGGAAGGCAGGGTGGGGGTAGGGAGGGGGAAGGCAGTTCAAGCCTCCTGCCCGAGGGAAGAGGGACATCAGGGAGGTCACCTGGCTGCTGTGGGGGTCGGCCAAGCACCCCCTGACCCTCCGCTGAACCCCCCACTCCCATCCCTGCTCCCCTCCCTTATTTGCAGCTCTGCGCTTTGCTCAGTTGGCGAAAGGGTTAAGTTTAATTTATACTGATTTCTATTTAATATCATTCTCTCCCCGTAGGAGCCGGCAGCTGTGAGCTGATTGTAGTCCCTCATTATGCAGTCTGTATCACTAATGGCCTGTGACAAAGGCATGCCATCTTCCCGGCCTTACCCCCGAGAGCCAATTAAACACACATACTCCCTTCCTGTTTGCGGCGCATTACAATGAAATTAAACTGAATTTCAAAATCATTTTCTCCTAAAGACATCTCTTTGCAATAATTAATGCACGCTATTCCTTTGCAGCTGAAATATTCATCAGGAGTGTTGACTAAAAAAATGTTGAAAGCTGATTGCCCTGCACCCCACGTGTGGGCTGGTGAAGCTCCGGTCCCAGCCCGCGGTACCCGCCTGGCTTGGGGACTCGTGGTGACACTGCTGGCTCGGAGAGGGAGCTCTGCTTCAGCAGAACAATTAGAATAAATCACAGCTTCTTCAGGAACTGCCAATAAATCAGGTTACACAGAAGGCATCAGAAAGCCAGGCTGACTCCTGCCACCACAGCACTGCCACCTCACAGTAAAGAGGGGAATGGGAAGTCAGAGCTGTGGATGTCATGGAATCATGAGAATCATGAGAAGCACAGAATCACTGAGGCTGGAAAAAACCTCCAGGATCGTCGAGTCCAACCTGTGACCAATCCCCACCTTGATCCCAGCCCAGAGCACTGAGTGCCACGTCCTTCCTTGGACACCAACACTTCCCTGGGCAGCCCCTCCCAATGCCTGACCACCCCTTCCAGGTAGAACTTCCTCCTGATGTCCAACCTGAACCTGCCCTGGCACAGCTTGAGGCCATCTCCTCTTGTCCTGCCCCTTGTTGCCTGGGAGCAGAACCTGACACTCACCTGGCTGCACCCTCCTGTCAGGTATTTGTTGTTGTAGCTGGTAGTTAATGATTCCATGATTCTATGACATGGTCCCTGTGTAAATTAAGCTAAATTCCACCCATGTGCCAAGTTAAATTCCTTGGAAACCAGTAAGCAGTGCTATTTTACGCTCAGGAGCAAGGAACACCCCCCATTACCTGAAGACTCACTGCAGCCAAGGCAGGCAAAGCCCTTCCTGACCCAGCGTTTGGAAGCACATCCAGTCGGCACTTCCAGGGGCCACCCCCAGTTTCCAACTCCTCCCCAGCAGCTGGAGAACCCTGTGGGCCAAAGCAGAGCTGCTGTGCCGCCGTCCCCTCTGCCAGGCGCTCTGGGAGCCATTCCTGTACCTGTTTTGAACCAGCCATCAGGTGTGAAGGCATCCGCGGTTTCCTTGGGTCTGTTCCAGTATTCCCGGAACACGGAGGGTCCCCTCACGAGCAGCTCCCCTTCTTGTCCCTCCAGGCCTGGTGTCACCTAGGGCAGGCACACAGTGAGTGCATCTCTCCACCACCAGCCCCCAGCAGGGGACACGCAGGACCCACCCCATGGCTCTTCCAGCCTTTGCCAGCCTCCACCACACCCTGCCCACTCTTCCGCAGGTGGAGGGGCCCATCCAGGTGGTTTTGATATTCCAAAGCACTGGGAATGAACATCGGTGTTATACGAAAACAAGGATTGCCATCCTGGGATTGCAGTGCAGGGTGATACATTCCAGCTGCTGGGAGAGAGGCCTCACATGCAAACATGCAGGAAATGTTCTTGGGAAAGGGATGGTGCTTTCTGTTCCCTTCCAGGGATGGGGCAGCCACAGCTTCTCTGGGCAACTTGTGCCAGGGCATCACCACCCTCACAGCCAATCATTTCTTCCCCATATCCCATTGAACCCACCCTCTGGAAGCGAGAAACCGTTCCCCCTTGTCCTGGCACTCCAGGTTCTGGGTCCAAGTCCCTCTCCAGCTCTCTTGGAGCCCCTTTAGGCACTGGAAGGGGCTCTAAGATCTGCCTGGAGCCTTCTCTTCTCCAGGTTGAACAATCCCAACTCTCACGCTCTCATGCAGGCTGTGTCACACTCCCTGCTCTGTTCAGAGATAAAAACCTTCACTTTCCAAAACTGTCAGTCTCACACTGATTTCTTTTCCCGGGGAGGTGGCAGGAATAACCCTCTGGTTTGTTCTCAGGGACATGTGGCTTCTCCCAGGCGCACTGGAACGGTTGTAGTGACAACCCTGTCCCCTGCAAACCTGCCCAGGTTTTCTATGGCAACACAACAAATACCCTGCTGTTACAGGAACTGGGGAATGGCAGGAGGGCCACAGACGCGCCTGCCATGGCTGGTGTCTCATCTCCTGCACATCCATCACTTGGCAATCAGAAGGATGCACCAGGCCAAGAGATGAGGCACTGGAGAGACCCTGTTACCCTCAAGCCCTTTGCAGGGAAGATCATGGAATCACGGAATGGTTTGGGTTAGAAGGGATCTTAAAGCTCATCCAGTCCTACTCCTTCCCATGGGCAGGGACACCTTCCACTATCCCAGGGTGCTCCAAGCCCTGCCCAGCCTGGCCTTGGACACTTCCAGGGATGGGGCAGCCACAGCTCCTCTGGGCACCCTGTGCCAGGGCCTCCCCACCCTCACAGGGTAGAATTCCTTCCCAATATCCCATATAAACCTACTCTATTTCAGTTTAAATCCACAACCATGGGGTGCAAAGCCACTGCTGGGATGGAAGGGCACTGTGAGATTGCCTGGACACATTGCTTCATCCCTCCTTGGAGAACAGCTCGGTAATGGGAATTCCCAGCCACTTTCCCAGCCACTTTGTATTTGAGCTGCTGCAACAGCTGAGATCCACCTGGGACCCCGAAATTCAGCAGTGCCAGAGACAAGGCCACGAGGGAAAGCTGTAATAGCAGTGCTGGAGTGCCAGGCAGTCCCAGGGCAGGGCAGGCTCTCTGCAGCCTCTCATGGAAACAAAGCTTCCCTAATGGAAAACGCTTAGAAAACTGCTTTTATGGCATCATTTTGAAGTGATTCCTTCCTGATGTCCTGTCCTGGAGGATGGGGTGACAGGAGGATCTCTGCACACACAGCTCTGGCGCCCAGAGCCCTGCTTGGGGATTAACTCCCTGCCTGGAAGATGCTGCAGGAGAGAAAGGTCGTTAATGCCAATAAGAAATTTTGCTGAGTGATGGCAAAGTGAGGATGGTGCTGGGTGAGTTCTCTGCAGGGGATCTGAAAGAGGGAGCCTGAAGTCCAGAGCATCCATGGACAGCACGGAGAAACCTGAGGTCCAGGAGAGCCTGGAGCAAAACTCCATCTGCAGCAAAAGAGCACAAAGAGGCACAAAGGGCCTGAAAAAAGGCACAAAGGGCACAGAAAAGGGCACAGGAAGCACAGAGTCTCTGTGGGCAAGTGTGGCAGGGATGTGGTGGGTGACGCAGAGGGACCAGCAGGGCTGTTAGAGGCTGTGTGGAGTTTTATGATGCAGCTCTTTCTCCTCACTCCTTGTCCTGCTGGTCCAGCTGTGGCATCACAAAACAAGCAGCTTCCCTGAGCACGTCCCGATGTTCAGGCTCCTCCCCACTCCCCAAAAGGGCTGGGGAGGCGATGGCAGAGCTAAGAACCTGCAAACAGTTCTCTGAGCTTCACCTATAGATCCTGCCAGGCTTTGGCTTCTTCTTGTCAGTGCTGAACACAAGAACAGGTGTAAATTTGGCTGCCACAAAGCCCTTCAGCCCCATCCTGCCCAGGATTCCACGGAGCTGGATACCTGCACAGCCCCAGGGATCAATCCTGCCCAGTGTTTACCTGCACACTGCCATGTCTGGTGTGAATCAAGCCTTGAACCGGCTCCAAATTTCTTGTCATATCAGCTCACATTTTGGCAGCGGCTCAAGCCACATCTTATCTCGAGCAGAGCCCCTTGGCAGCAGGCACCTCCCTGTTGTGTAATTTAATGATGTTATGGCTGGCTTGCAAACAGTAAAACAGAGAGGCCGTGACGTTATCTTAATAGGATTTTGCCTGCAGCACTCGGAATGTCCCCGGCCCTGCTCCCCGGCGCGGCACAGGGCACAAAGCGCCCCGGCGCCGGCTCCCAACAGCAGCAACTCCACTTCAAGGTTCAGGGCATTTACCTCCCCCAGCCCCTCGTGCCTGACCCCTCGAACATCCCACGGACACCACGCCGGCTGGCTCTGGGAGCGGGCATGGAAACACACGGCTGGGGTGGTTGTTTCCTTGCTCCCTCCCATCCTGGCGGCTCCTGATGTTCCCGCACGGCTCGAGCAGCTGCTGGAAGCATCGCATTGCTGAGGGCACTGATCTCCTCCTCTGCCAGTGCCATGTTTTAATGCATTCCAGCAAGTTTAACAGCCAGGCACAGCGTGGCCCTGAAGGTTGTTGTCTGAGAGCTCCCTGCTCTAAACCCAGCCGAGCTGGACCAGCCGGCACGCGAGATAAGATTCCATTTTCCACGCATGGAAATAAAAGGTTGTAATAAATCCTTTGAAGGCCCAAATCTGGGTGATTAGAAAATGCATATTTTCCCCCGTTCCCATTTTACCTCTTTATTGGGAGGGTTTGTAAAAAGCTGGGAATCCCCGCCTGGCAAAGGGCCCTGGGATTTGTTCAAAGTGGCCACTTGTTTTCCTGCGGTCTCTGCCCCACGCTCCTCCGGGAGCTGCGGGAGAGGAGCTTCTAATGGACTTTAATGGAATTAGGGGAGGCTCAGAGCGGCGTGTCCTTCTCTGGGAATCAGGGAAGGCACGGCAGATTCCTGAGCAGAAACATGTGGGAGACACAGAGACACAGAAAGCTGGAAGGTGAGGTTGGAGGAGGTAAGAGCGTGTTATTGGAATAGGGACTGGGAGGGAGACAGACGGGATTTTAGGAAAAAACCCAAATACCTTCACGTTGCAAACAAGAGGTTTTAGGGGGACACATTTAACTTCTACCAGATCCCCCTTCCCCCTGAGCCCCCCCAAATAATCACAGAATCATGGAATGGTTTGGGGTGGAAGGGACCTCAAAGTTTATCCAGTCCCACCCCTGCCCTGGGCAGGGACACCTTCCACTATCCCAGGTCACTCCAAGCCCCATCCAACCTGGTTTTGGACACTTCCAGGGATGGGGCAGCCACAGCTGCTCTGGGCAACCTGTGCCAGGGCCTCCCCACCCTCACAGCCAAGAATTTCTTCCCAAGATCCCATCTAAGCCTATTCTCTTTCAGTTTAAAGCCATTCCCTGTGTCCTGTCCCTCCATCCCTTGTCCAAAGTCCCTCTCCAGCCCTCCTGGGGCCCCTCTAGGCACTGGAAGGGCTCTGAGATCTCCCTGGAGCCTTCTCCTCTCCAGGCCGAACAACTCCAGGTGACAGGGACCTGGACTTGGCCTTGCTGAACTTCTTTCCTGGGGGAGCACCAAAGGCTGTGGATCAGAGCATCACCCCTCAGGTGGGACCTTAAAAGGGACCTGACAACTCCATGAAGCAGAAGCATTTGGACTTGTGGGGAGGAAAGAAATGCTCCTGCAGCCCTGCCTCCTCCCTGCTGCGCTGCTCGGCTTGGAAGTGCTTGGCATTTTTCCCCACCTTGTAAATAAATGATTACTGTGATCAAAATAATTAAGCAACTGAGCCCTTAAGTGACTAATAGAAGACAATAATTTATATATGTGAGGTTTATGGAAGTGACGGAGCCCTTTCAGCTGTTCTGCCAGAGGAGTAACTTTTCCTGCTGTTTGTTGGGGTTTTTTAACATATCAGAGCAGAGCAAATGATCTAAGGAAGGCCTGAGGGATTGATCCAGCTCCATCCCGCACCCCAGGGTTGGGCTGTGGAGCACGGATGTCCTGCCAAGCTCCTCACATCTCTGCTGGAGTTACCTGGCACCAGCACCTCCAGACACCTCCCTGTCCCTCCCTTCAAGACTTCAGTGGCCTAGAGTTTTATCCCAGAATCCCAGGATCACTGAGCTTGGAAAAGACCTCCAAAATCGTCAAGTCCAAGCTGTGCCTGATCCCCACCTTGTCCCCAGAGCACNTGAGAGCCACCTCCAGGGATGGGGACTCCAAACCTCCCAGGGCAGCCCCTTCCAAGGCCTGACCACCCTTTCCATGGAGAGATTCCTGCTGGTGTCCAATCTGACCGTCCCCTGGCACAGCTGAGGCCGTTCCCTCTCATCCTGTTCCTGGGAGCAGATCCCAAATCCCCCCTGGCTGCCCCCTCCTGTCAGGGACTTGTGCAGAGCCAGCAGGGCCCCCCTGAGCCTCCTCTGCTCCAGGCTAAACACAGCATCCAACAGCTCAGCCCCCACGGACCTGGAGAGACAGGGGAGCTCCAGGCTGGGCCTGGACTCTGCTTTTCCAGATCATTCCACATCCAGGACTAGTGTGGGAGGTGAGGACATGCTCACCTGCCTCCTAAAAGAAGCTGGAGATAATAACCTGCTTGACAGTGCCTTTAATCACCACCTCCCTGGGCCATATTGGAATGGATGTCCTAGGAGTGTGAGGCTTGTTAGAGCATTACCAAATTCCCAGGCAATCTGAACTTTCCTGCACATTCCTAATTAAAAATTCCCTGCTAAGTTGCATGTTTTTTTAAAGGCATTATCGTTCCTCGGAGCTCTGTGTCCTGCAGCATCTACACAAGCCTAGCAGGAGGCAATTTAGACACAGAACAATTTTCCTCCTGCTGGAAAAAGGCAGATTTCTGCTCCTCGGGGACACTGCACAGAGAGAGCAAGGAAAAAAATAAAACCCCAACCTAAAAACCCCAAGCTCAGGCTGTAATCTGTGAGGCCACATTTCACATCTGTTTTTGCAATGTTAACTTTTATAAAAGGGCTGGGAATAACACAATCCATTTACTTTTCATTTTGGAGGGCTATAAATTTAAAAGCAAGGCTGGTGCACAGTGGAGCTGGAACACTGAAACTTATTTTCAAACAACCCAACCCTCTACTTACAGCAAATGTTGCTCCACTGAAAACAAAAGTGATTGTCTATATTTTTAGGCAATACTGATCTTTCAAAGTTACCAGCCTGATTAGCTCCAGATGATCCCAAAAGCACCACAGAAAGTCTGGGAAAGGTCATTCCTCCCCACAGTTGTCCACGAACAGAAAAACTTCTTGATCTATATTAACACCGTAAATTAAATGCGTAACACTATTCCAGAGATGCCAACAGCTCTCCATGCTGCTGCTCTCATCCCTCTCGTTTGCAGGCTTCATGGGATAATAAATGAGCTGAGATGTCAGCACATCTTCCCACTGCCTCAGCTCCCCTCATTAGGGGAAGGCTCTCGATGTGTCCTGGCGCCGATTCTGGGCTCGGGGCCGGCACAGGGCCGGGGAAGGACTCAATTAGTGGCCCACCTTTGGCTTGGTTTCCATCAGCCTCCCCTAAAAGGGGAGGATGGGGGCTGTGATGAGCTGTGACTGCACCCACGCTGCCCCAGAGCCTCCAACTGCTTCCCGTGCTGAGCCATCCCATGCTCCACTTGGCTGGAGAACGCCAGGGGAGACACTGCCCCTCTTCCTTCAGCCTCCGCTTCAGCATCTCCCCACCACAGCCAGGACTCTTCCACAAACATCCCAAAGCTTCCCTCAGCTACAAGGAGGAACGGTCTAATGGAAGGTGTCCCTGCCCGTGGAATGAGATAAACTTAATCCTCCCAACCCAAACCAGTCTGGGATTCTACAGAAGCATAAAACAATAAAGAGATTGACAGAGATCCTGAGGGTGCTGTGACAAAGGGGAGCTCCAAGAAAACACTTGTGGAAAGAGGGTTATTGACAGATGGATTCAACTTCCATGTGCAAGGAAATATTCCCCTGGGATCAAGGCTGCCCCTGTGATGAGAAGTTTTCAGCTGAGAAAGAAGGGGACATGATGTTAATGTAATCTCTGTCTCTGCTTTTACCACCAGGAAGAAATAAAATAGAGCTATGGCCACAAATTAAAAAAAGATAATCAGAGGGCAGACAGAAAGATGGAAGGAGATATAAATACATCCGAGAATGGAATTACAGCCCGAGTTGATGAAGGAATTGGATGTGATCAATGAGAAGCAGCTAAAATGTTTATCCAGTAACAAAAGCAGCCTGGGCAACAAAGTAGAGACTCTTGAATTACTTGGGCAGGACACAAAACAGGATCCTGAGGAGATGAGAGGAATATGGGGAAGCAAAAATGATAACTGGAACACACACAAGTGCAGTGTCCAGCACTGCGAGGGCTTTGGAAGGAAGGGTTGGAAGAAGCTGAGGCAAATGGAAAATGGGAAAAAATGTTGTGTTTTTACCAAAGGTGGATTGTGCCAGAAGTCCTGAGGGCTGGGGCTGTAGATAGAAGAAAAGCTGCAGATTTAATCCATGCCTTCAACAACACATCCCCCATGAGGAGAGATCATGGAGCTCAGGAAAAGCTGCTCATGGGAGATGGAACTGGGATGCTGGAGATAAAGTTCACCATCAAGATACCAATACATGAGGATGGGATGGAGCAGGGAACAGGAGAAAACTGGAGAAGAGATGTTCTGGAAGTGCAGGAGCACTGAGGACAAAGAATGAATTGGTCTAGGCTGAGGTCTGGTCGGGACAGGAAGGGAACAAACCAAGTGTTCCTTTGGTTGTTCCTCTGGGACAGCCAGAGACAGGACTCCCTGCGCAGGATCCACATCCCCACCGGCATGTCCGGACCTGGCCATTTTCAGGAATGTCAGGCACAGCTGGCACATGCCCATCTCTGGCCTCAGGAGAAGAGCCAGGTACAGCCACACCAGCTCTTACGGAACACCTGGATGGATGAGGAGAATCCCACAGGGACACAAGTGCCAAGTACCCAACCCCACACCCCCACGGGGGTGCCCAGTCCTCCAAGACAACCCTGGCAGCCCCATGGGCACCTCCCCACGCTTCTCCAGAGATCTGGGATGAACAGAGCGAGGCGGAGCCGCTCCTGGTCCCCTCCACAGGGACATCAACGGCCGAGAGCTCCGCTCACAACCACGGGTGACAGTGCCAGCTGCCCCCAGCCCTGCAGCCCCGCCGGGGTGCTGGCAACCAGCAGCAAGCTGTGAGCAGATGGCACAGCCACGGGGGGCACGGGCAGCAGGGGACAGAGATGCTGGTGGCTTAGGGGAGGGACGGCCACAGCCGGGCCAGTTCCTGTCCAGGACGACAGCTTGCATATGGATAAACAACGAGATAATTACAACCTTTGGAAGGGGGGGAAAGCCCATGGCACAGCGTCCTCCTGCTGCCAGCTCCTGCAAGCCATCCATCCCCACGCTCTGAGGAAATCACTCGCCATAAAAGCCCTGGCTACAGCCCTGCCTCGGGTACAGCTGTGAAACCGTTTAGCTATTGATAGCCCCCCATTGTCAGGGCTGGGGTTTGGCTTTCCTGCGAGCCAGCAATTTGGGAAAGATAAAAAAAAGTAAAGAGAGAGAAATCCAACAAAAATGACAACCCAAAAACCCCAACAAACAAACAAGTAAAGAAGGAGAGAGACAATACCCGACAGCTTGCAGGGTTTCCAGGCCTCTGCCAGCTGGGAAGCTGAGCGTATGAAATATGCATTGCACTGAACAAAGCAAACTGAAACGTTCAGTGCTGGAGAGCTGTAACCCTTTCCTGGGCGCCAGAGCCACAGGGAGAGCTGCCAAAAATTCAGGGGGAGAAAAACCCAGGGGAAAAAGCACTCTGGGCCGTGGGTAAGGATTACTGAGCTGAAATGGTCAGATGGACTCAGGAGGCAGCTGCCTAAGGAAGGTGGAATGCTGAGGAACTGCTTCGGATGCCAGTGGCTCCAGGAGCAAGCTGTGGACGACTCAAAGCAGGCAGAGCTGCTGCTGTCCCTGACATCCACTTCCACACCTCTGCTCCCCAGGGATGTGTTGGAGGAGAAGCACTTCTCCCAGCACTCCCAGGACAGCATCTCTCTGGGGGACCACGCTCTGTGACCCCACACTCCTGCACAGGGGGCAGGTGGGGACACTGTGACTCCAGTGGGGCTGTCACCTCCTGCCCACGCTGGCCTGTCACAGGTGTCCCCAGACTGCTGAGCATCCTGGGCTGGAACAGACGGAGCAGTGAGTGGATCTGTCAGGCTGGAGCACCTTGTGTGGGTGCTGGCAGGGCCGGCGCAGCCTCAGGCAGCCTGATCCAGCCTGACCCACGTGGCTCCGGGACAACTTGGGAAACCAGCGCAAGGGGCACAACACCCACTGGAAGCAGCACAAGAGCCAGCTGAAAACTTGGGCAAACGGGATGCAAAGGAGCACCAGGCTCCGGAGAGGTGAGGAGACTGCAGGGCTGGAGCACGTGCGTGAAAGGAATCCAGCACCCCCATCCAGGGACGGGAGAAAGCAAAGGGAAGAACGGAGATCCAGCAAACTTTCAGCTAAGTAGATTATTGATCTTCAGGGTGTGCCAGGAACCAGCTCTGCAAATTACAGCAGTCCCCTGCTGCAAGCTCAGGCAGTTACGGGATGGCAGAGCAGGAACGCTCCCCAGCTCCCCGCTCCTGCCACCCACACGCCTCCCTCCCCTGTGCTCCTGTTTGGATCGCACGTGTCCAGAGGGCACCGGAGCCACGCCCCAGCCTAACGGGAGAGACGGTGTTCGCGGGGAACACGCAGCTCGGAGAACGCCTGCTGCGGAGCGAGCAGAAGGCAGGAACCTCAGCCCGACGCGAGCGGGGAAGGCGCGGACCTTGCGAGGCTCCAGACAATTCCCTTGGCGAAGGCGGCGCTCCCCGCTCGCCGTCGGGAGGGCTCTGCAGGCACAGCCGCCGTGGGAACGCCTCGCGGATTGAATCCCTGACAATGCCTCAGCCCCGGCACAGAGATCACCTGCTCGCAGCAGCCCGGGGAGGAGAGATGGCTCAGAGCCCAGCTCCTACCGCGGTGCTCAGCATCCCACTGGATCAGCCCCGTGGCGCTTGAGTCATGGAATATCCTGGGTTGGAAGGGACCCACGGGGATCATCAGTCCAACTCCTGGCCCTGCACAGACACCTCAACAATCCCACCCTGTGCCTGGGAGCGTTGTTCACACACTCCTTGTTCCTTGGGGCCGTGACCATTCCCAGGGGAGCCTATTCAGTGCCTGACCAACCTCTGGGGCAAGAATCTTTTCCTGTTACCCAACCTAAACCTGCCCTTCCTTCCACAGCTCCAGCTGTTCCCTTGGGTCCTGTCACTGGTCACCAGAGTGAAGAGATTGGTACCCGCCCCTCTGCTGCCCCTCACGAGGATTCTGAAGACCCCTGAGGTCTCCCCTCAGTCTCCTCTTCTCCAGCCCTCAACCAGCAAAAGGCTCAGAGACCTCCTGCGAGGGACGTGAGGAAGGATTTGTTCATCCTTCTCACAGGAGGCAAGGAAAAGGCCACAGGGTTATCTGGTGACACTGGCAGGGTGACACCAAGGTGCTCTTCCCATCCCGGGGACAGCCCCTCTGCCGTGGAGGAGCTGCTTGAAACAAAGCCAGGCCTTCCTCGGACTGCTGGAGCGTGATGAGCACTCGGACTGTCAGATCTGCCTTGTTTTAAATAAATTCCACTGACGTTGTGTCTCCTGACATGAATTATTAACCAAGCATGATGCACGCAGCGCCGGCAGCGGCGGCTGGGGCGGGCACCGAGCAGGTGAGGCTCTGCCTGGGACCGCAGGTGTGAGGCACTGGAATTCCAGCATCCCTGGGAGCTGAGGTGTTGTCACCACGGCTGCCACCTGCCCACCCACGTGGCCACGCCAGGAAAAGTCACACTCCATGCCCAGAGCACATAAAACCCAAACTCCTGGCATCTCCACGCACCCGTCTGTGCCAAGACACGCTGGGAGCAGGGACTGTTTTCCCCACCTGCTGACAGTCCCAGGGACACAGGCAGCAGGCTCTGCTCTGCTCCTGGCAATGCTGTGGGTGCCCTGGAGGGACCCAGCCAGCCGCTCTCTCCTGGGGTGGCCTGGACAGTTGGGACCATTTCTCTGCCTTCAGCCTGACGCAACTCCCAGTTAAACTGGGACAAGATGGGGACAGCTTTTCAGAGAGGGACCAACCCAGAAGCCAACGCCCAGAGACAAATTACCACCTCCCCACACCCTCCCCGGCTGATGACTTGAGAATTCACCGGAACATTCAGAAGGTCCCCAAGGGAGAGGCTGACGGAAAGCAAACCATCAGCAAGGGGCAGGGAGCCAGCGCCAGCGCTGGGGGGAGCTCCTGGGAGCCGGGGGGAGCTCCTGGGAGCACTGTGAGGGGTGCGTATGGACCTCAGCTGGAGGGTGCATGTGAGAAATCACTCGGATAAAGGGCAATTCCTCTGCCCCCAGAATAAACTCAAGCAGCCTGAAGCCATAGGAAAGAGAAGAGTTATGTGAATCCCAGCTCTCTGAAGCCCTGAGGGGATGGGGGGCCTCCAGCACCAGGCACTGATCATCTGGGCTCCCCTTCCCCGGTCACTCGCTGCAGTGAGGAAGGGGAACGAGTACTGAGCAGAAAAAATAACATTCCACATTTTTTCCTCTCATAATTCAGTAGAACAACATCCACATTTCATCCTGGAAGGAGCTGCACTTTGGGGATTCTCGTGTCTGAGACCTAATTTGTAAAGCGCCCAGGGATCCCTGAGGGCAAAAAAAGCATTATAGGATCATTATTAAAAGGGACACGTTATATTTCATGTCTCAGTTCCACACAAGTGGAAAAAAAAGGCCAAGAGCAAACCCTGGGATAAGGGGACAAATCTGTGAAACTTAGCACTCATCCAGGGAAGTGACAAAAATGGAACATGGGGAGTCTCCTGCTTTGCCCACTGTGCAGCCATGCCACAGCAGTGACACAGAGGAAAGAGCAGCAAAGCTTTTTTTTTAAGGAAAGCCACAATTCCGTGGCCCCTCTCAGCTGTCCCCTGGCTCATTTTACATGTCTGAGGTGGATCCAGCTCCTACAGCACCAGAACAGAGAACACAACCTGAGCACAACCCACCCACGGAGCTGCCCATGGTCCTGCTGGCTCCTCCACCTGCCACCACATAATTCAGACAAAAAAGGGTTTTCTTGAGCCTCTCAGCAGTGCTTACACCTTCAGTGTCTCTGGCACACCCTGGGAAGCTCCTCTGGAACCCTCAGCACGTAGGTGGCTGGATGGCAAGCCATTTCCCAAGGGAAGGAGTGAAGGAACCTACTTCAGGTTGGATCTCAGGCCTGCCTGTGTCCCACCCACGCGGTGTCCCTGCTGGGGCCACTTCTGTCACACACAGCATTCATCTGCTCAGCCAAGCCCTGACATCACCTGGGATCGATCTGCCGAGCGACACGACACCCACAGCGAGGGTGTGCAGGGGATGTGGCAGGAATGCAGACCCTGCTCAGCCCCTTCTGTGGGAAGGGACAGCCTGGACCTCGGGCTGGAGCTGCTTCTGCAGCAGGGAACACCCAGCACCCCAACACGGGGCAGATCAGGCTTCCCCATCCCAGATATCTGACTTCAGGCACACCAGAACTGCAGGTGGAGGTATCATGTGGAGCTCAGCATGGAGCTGGACTTCCTTGGAAACCTGAGGAGTTTCCCCCAGTGCTGTTTCAAAATGAATGTAACCCCCCCAGGCCACCAGTCCTGCCCTTCCAACCACAGAATCACAGAATGGTTTGGGTTGGGAGGGACCTTAAAACTCATCTCACTTCATGGGCAGAGACCTTCCACTAGACCTGGTCTTCAAACTGAGATAGAGCAGGGTTAGATGGGATACTGGGAAGAAATTCCTCCCTGTGAGAGTGGTGAGGCCCTGGCACAGGTTACCCAGGGAAGCTGTGGCTGCCCCATCCCTGGAAGTGTCCAAGGCCAGGTTGGACGGGGCTTGGAGCAACCAGGTCTAGTAGAAGGTGTCCCTGCCTGTGGCAGGGGGTGGGAGTGCATGGGCTTCAAGGTCCCTTCCAACCCAAACCATTCCATGATTGTATGGACAACACTTGTGCAGTCCATAAAGTACCACAGCTGCAGGAACCCACAAAAAAACTACAAGAAACTCTGCATCACTGAATTCCTGGGAACAACAGCAGTGCCGGCCTCAGTCCTCAGGGTTCCAAAGGGCTGGGAAGGAGAGAACTTTCCATAAGTGAAGAGCTTTCCAAAGGGAAGCAGCAGAGAACATGGCTGAGCAGTACCTGGGTGCTGTCTTCATCCCCCTGGGCATGGATGGTGTAGGAACGAGCCCCGTCCCTCAGGCTCTCGCTGGCAACGCGCACTTCCACGCCCGGGAGCGGGGTGCCCACGGAACCTACGGAGGAGAACGGGATGGAAACGGTGCACAGCCTCCGGGAAGTCACAAAATCAGGGATGCAAACGAGCAGCTGCTCGTCTCTCAATGGCATCTGCAGGCTGTGCTGGCACTAAAGGACTTCCTGGCGGGGGGTGTCCCTTCAGGAAGGCGTCGATCCCGCCCTGTGTCTGCATGGAAATGTCAGGACGGTGCCGTTTGCCATCCAAGGAAATGCCTTGGAAAACAAACGTGTCTCCAGCCCTGAACAGTCTCTCTTGGCCAGGCTTTGAAGAGATCTGCACAGCTTCGGAGCTCAGTAATGAAGATGTTGCTTTTTTTTCTTTTCCCCCCCCAAAAAAGCACCACAAAAGCTACCCAAAGCTGTGAAAAGAGAGAGCACAGTGATTACTCTGCTCCTCTACAACCTGCACCTGACAGGGGAGGAAAAGGCTTAACAGTGTGAGAATTGCAAGGGATTAGCTCAGTTTTAGGAGACATCAATACACTGGATAGAAAACATCACAGGAGAAAAGCAGGGATCAAAACCACAGCGTTCTTCCACAGGTTTCAATTTCAAAGCCAAGGAGTTTTCACTGTCACAACGACCACTACTGGCTCTGTGACCCAGAGCTCCCCAACCTGCAGCATTCCCACCCCCTGGTTTAGTGCCTGCTCCTCCTGGGGAGCACCTGGAGGCCCAGCAGAGAGGGCAGCTTTGCTCCTGTGACCGGTGGGATGGGCAGCTGCTGGCTCAGCAGGGCTCGCTCGGCATCGCAGCGGCACGAGACGGCTCCTGTGGCAAAACAAGGCCCTGTGACCTTCACCCCCTGTGAGCAGGGACAGGGACAACAGCTCAGAGCAGCCTGTGGCTCAGGAGGACTGGACAGCTTCAACTGGAGAAGGACTTTTCACAAGGGCATGGAGTGCCAGGACAAGGGGGAATGACTTCCCACTGCCAGAGGGCAGGGTTAGATGGGATATTGGGAAGAAAGTGTTCCCTGTGAGGGTGGGGAGGCCCTGGCACAGGTTGCCCAGAGAAGCGGTGGCTGCCCCATCCCTGGAAGTGTCCAAGGCCAGGTCGGACGGGGCTTGGCGCCACCTGGGATAGTGGAAGGTGTCCCTGCGCAAGGGATCCCTTTAAGATCCCTTTCAACCCAAACCATTCTGGAATTCTATAAATTGGCAACTGTGCTCTTTATTTTAAGGGATGATCAATTTCTTCCCCTGAAGAGCCTCCAATTGTTGCTTTCCAGGTCTGTCGGGATCAGCCTGACATTGGGAATTCTCTAGAGCAGGGCGTGCAGGAGCTGGAGCTCAGCCCTGTCTTCCTCTCGTCTCTTGTATTTCAGGCATTTGGGTTCAAGTGGCATTTTCCCTCTCCTGGTCTCCTTCTCCTCCTGAAGCCCTGGAGAGGTGCTATCCGTGACATCATGATTTTGTTTGCTACATTGGTCAGTTGCCATGGAAATGGATATGTCGTCGTCGTAGCCCAGATTTATGGCATCCCTGCAGGATCAGCCAAGAGCAGATGGGCTATGAGGGAGTGAGATTTTATTGCAGTGAAACTACCCGAACAATTAGCAAATCTGGCAAGAAACAAACACAAAGCGACGTGGCAGCTCCGTGATCCGTGGCTGCTCGGAACTGCCTTGGGCATCCAGGTCAGCCGGCACAGCCAGGCCCTTCCCTCACCACCAGCACCCTCGGGCTGCTCCCATCTCCTGGGCAGACAGTGCCAGGACTCAGAGACAGAGCTGCAGCAGGAGGAGGGAGCCACAAGCCAGACGTGCCCTGAGGTGCCGTGTCGAGGTATTTATGGAATCAGAGAATCACAGAAGTTGGATCCCACAAGGATCATCGAGTCCAACTCCTGGCTCTGCACAGGACAACCCTAAAAATCACACCATATGTGTTATAAACAGTCTTGTACCTGCCATGGAAGACTCCAAGAGGCCTCAAAGCAAGTAACAAGTCATGGAAAACACCCTCAGTGTTGCATGGGAGCTTGCTGAAGCCACCTTCCAGACTTCTATGGGAACAGTTTCTTCAGGGTGAAAAACACCCCGTGTGAACAGACTCCAACCTGCCCACAAAATGTGGCACATTTGTGGGCAGACACCTCGGAGTCAGTCCTGGAAAACTCATGGAGGGAGCAGAAACCGGTCCAAGGAACTGCCAAAGGCTCTCACAGACTTGGACTTTTTCGAACCAAGATCAGCTGGATGCCTTCCTGGGAGATGCTTCTCCCCTGCTGACCTCAACACAGACATGAGGAGTGATTTACAGGCAGCAGGATTCAAGGATTAGTGCCCACTTCTGGGCCCAGCCTTTGGGAATGAGACACCAGAGCTCAGCACATCCGAAGGCACAGAGAAGGGGATGTGGCCCCCACACAGGGCTTCAGATCACAGTTATTAACACAGCTCCACCAATTCCTCTCCTACTTGGCTAAAATAAGACCAGCATGTAAAGCAAGTCCCTGGGGGAGAGCTGTTTCCTTACGTTCTGTCTGGAGAAGGTTTTCTGGTATTTAGGAAAAATGACAAACTTGGAAATCAACATCTGTAAAGGCTGAAAAAGCTCACACCATTGGTTAGAGCTACACAAACCTGACAGGATTAATAGAATTCATGCAGAAACAATGACTAGAACTTCCCAGGCCGTCCACTGTGTCAAAATACACCCTGTGCCAACTCCAACAGGTCAGCAGAAGCTTGGACCCATTCCCAAAGGAACAGCACCGGAGGCCCTGGCTTCACCGAGACCACAACTGGGGTGGTCGGAAAGGGGTCAACACTCTGCACTGGCTTCCCTTTGTCCCCCAGCCATAATCCTGAGGGGAAACCGGGCAGAAATCCCTGCTCCTTCCCCTCTCCATCCCTCCAATTTGCAGGCTCCTGGATGTGAAGCAGCGCTGGCACCGCGCCCGCGGTGTCACATCAGGCAGGCAGGAGTGACACCACTCTTCGTTCACCGGCTCTCCTCTGTTTAAAAAAGTTGTCAGCTCTTCCCAGATAAATTTAATTGGCCCCGTGCTCTGTGTCCTTCGGTATCTGGGTAGCTCGGTGCTGTTCTGTCCCGGGAGGATTGAAACAGGCCAACGATAAGGCACTCAAGGATCTCACTGTCAACAATACACGGAGTCCCCGCTGTAGCAGCTATTAGCTGCCTCTGATCTAAACCTCCAATTAAAGTGGTGATTAGGCCCAGTGAGGCATTCTCCGGCCATGAATTATTCATCTCCCTTCACAGTAACAGCACCAGGGGGGATTAGAATGAGAGCTGGTGAAAACAGAGGCATTTTAAGCAGGGTTTTAACCATATACAAGCAAACATTTATCTTTCAAATCTTTCATCTTTGCTGCTTCTGGAAATTAAAGCCCCCACGCCCCCATTCCTGCCCCCCTGTGCTGAGGGTGGAGAGTGGGGACAGGCTGGTGACACCAATGGGGACATGGGCAGGATGGGCAGGGGCCAAGGACTCGACCTCTCCCCTGCCACACCAAGTGTCTGGAAGTGGGCAAGGGAAACCCCAGGATCTCTCCTCAGAGGCTCATGAACCACAGAGTCATGAAATGGTTTGCAAGGGACTTTAAAGCCCATCTAATTCCACTCCTCTGCCATGGGCGGAGACTATCCCAGGGTGCTCCAAGCCCCATCCAACCTGGCCTTAGACACTTCCAGGGATGGGGCAGCCACAGCTTCTCTGGGCAACCTGTGCCAGGGCCTCACCACCCTCACAGGCAAGAATTTCTTCCTAATATCCAATCGAAACCTAAATCCAAGTGTGAAGCCATTCCCCCTTGTCCTGTCACTCCACTCCTTGTCCCAAGTCCCTCTCCATCTTCCTTGTAGGCCCATTCAGGAACTGGAAGGCCACGATTTGGTCATCCCAAAGCCTTCTCTTCTCCAGGCTCAACAGTCCCAATTCTTCCAGCCTTTCCTCCCAGCAGTGCTGCTCCATCCCTCTGATCATCTTGGTGCCTCCTCTGGGCTCACTCCAAAAGGCCAAAGCAGCAGAGAAGGCCATGTGCTGCTCCCACTCCAGGAGAAATCCTCTGGCAGATGTCTCTGATCATCTTGGTACCATCACACTTGACTCCCAGCTGACTCTGGGATGCTCTGTGGTACCTGGTGACCTCCCACCCAGCCTCTAGCAGGGCACTGGATCAAAAGCTTTTTCACAGCTCCACTAAATTATGGCTCAGCTTCACCCATCTGCTTCCCAGCTGACACCTCCTGAAATAAATTAATCAAGCCTATTCAATTATAGCCTCCTTTCTGTACAGTCTCTTGCTGCTCCCCACCTTTGTGAGACACTTCTCTCTCCTCTGGGGGCTGCAGGAGCCCCTGGATGGGGCTGGAGTGACAGTCCCTGTCCCCTCTGCTTTGGCTGCACAAGAGGATTTGTCCCCAGGTCCCCTGGAGACCCCGGGATCCATAGGGATGATGCCTCAGGAGCACGGCCACCAGCGCTGGGGCAGGAGCTGCCCTCCTGGATGCCAACTTCTGTATTGCCATGTTACTTGCAGTCTTATTTCCTTTTTCTTCCAGTCCCCTGGGAAATTTCTAGAGCCTCCACTCATTTCCCCTGGTGAAGATCAATAAAAAGCAAATTCAAGCAGGCCACAGGGACAGTGGAATGATCCCTGCCCTGTCACCCTGTGGTGTGGGGCTCACAAACAGCCCGAGCTCCTGCAGATGGGAGTCTTGTTTTTCCTGCCTGCTTCCCTCTCCTGCCTGCAGGGATGGGGCTTCTGGAGGAAGATAAAACTGGCTGAGGCGGGGTGGGGGAATGACAGCTACCCTGCAAAAGTAAAACAGAGTTTGTATTTCAAGCTGTTCTCAGGCTGAGGAGTCAGTGAGGGGGAGTTCTGGCTTCTCCTCTCCCTGTGTGATCCCTATGCGGCCCAGCTCCTGCATCCCATGGGATTGGAGTGCTGTGGGAAGCTGTGACACCCAGGACACCCCCCTGGGGTAACACCAGTGCCCCGAGAGGCTGCATATGGTGCCATGCCTGCACAGACAGCCTGTGGGGAGGCAGGTGGCACAGGGTGGGCACACAGATGGCCACGCTCCAACCACAGGGAGGATGGGGGCATTTTATATTTGCAATGTCTCAGATCAATTTATTTCTAGGTTCCAGAAAGTACAGCTATGGAGAGGAATCACAAAGTGTAGCTCAGAGAAGGAGGGGAAGACAAGGAGAGAACAGGCCCAGAGCGTACAGCGAGGTGTGACAATTTTGAATTCCTGAAGAGGCAAGAAACAGGCACTAAAATAAGAGTGAGCAGACATCCTATTTTAAGTGTTCAGCACTGATGGGTTGGCCAAGCACTGCTGTGTGGAGAATCCTGGGAGACACCACCCAGAAATACAACTCCAGGGAGCAGGAGCTGAAGACACAGTCCCAGGGCTTCAATTCACTACGATTTTGGAAGTAATAAAGCATCACTCTGGAGTGTGCCAGCCTGGTCAGGCCAGGGCCCACCACTGTGAGCTCTGCACACCCAGCTTTGATCCCTGGGAAACCCACCAGCCACTTCCCACACAACCATGGCTTCCCAGAGCCAACTCCCCTCCCAGCATCCTTGTTCCTACCGTGGCCTCTCCTCACTCGTGTACATCCTCTGTGCAGAGAAAACCCCAGACCACTGCCCAGCAAACACCTCCAAACAGGGGGCACCCTCTGGAGACTCCTACCTGGGACTCGGACTCCATGCAAAGGGTTGGAAAGGGCCATCCCAATCTCAGTCATCCCGTACCTCTCCAGCAAGGTGTGCCCCGTGATGCTCCTCCACTTCTCCAGGGCAGGCACAGGCAGGGCTGCTGAGCCTGACACCATTAACCTGCACAGGGAAAGCCCAGGTGAGAGAGTATCCAAGGCCACCTCTGCTCCAGGGAATTTGCAGCCTAGCACAGAAAGTCTGTTTTACGTAAAACTTGCAGCCCCAAAAGCCTTTTAACCAGTACCAAAGATGTCCCTCATTCTCTGTCTGATATGGGGTTTAAATCAAGCCAGGACAGCCTCCTGAAAGAGACCCTGGAGTCCAAGCCTGAGCTGCAGGACGAAGTCCTCAGCCATGTGTGCCACAGGGTGACACACGTAACGAGCCCCTTCTGGCTTTCCCATGCAAGAGTGGCTCATAATTAAATAATGTCGCCCTTGTTCCTGTCAAAGAGACACCAAAGCACAACAACCAGCCCTGAAAGAGGTGATGCTGAAAGGAAAACCTGGAGGATCCAGTGAGCCACCAGCAGCGCCTGCCCACAGCTCACCCACCTGATGTTCTCCTGGCAAAAGGCACGCACGAAATCCTGCACTTGGGGCTGAGAGAAGTGCTCGTCGTAATATTCCATCAGCTTGGCATAGATGGTGGGCACTGCCATGAACACACTGACACAGGGAGCTTCGGGGCTGAGGAGCTTCTTCCAAACCTGGGAAGGAAGGGAACATACAGGGATACAAATACACCTTTGCTACCTAAGGCTTCTAGGAAGTACAAACAGCTGGAGGGCTGTTGTGTGCTCCTCATCCATGTCCAGAATAAGTTCCCAACTTTCACCACACCCTCATTTCCCAAAGCACAATGTTCGTCTCTCATCCCACCAGTGATCACCCACCCACTGTCACACTCAGGAGATGATGGAAATGGCATTTTTTAGTCCTGTCACGTCACAGCCAAGAATTTGCTCATGAAGATGGAAGCCTGTGGCAGAATCAGTTCAGTCCCTTATCGTGCACAGCTCTTCAAAGGCTGCACAAAGCCCCCAGCTTCCCAAAGCAAGGGAGCTCTTCTTTGGAAAGACACAGCCACACCAAACACACAATACACAGGTAGGAACCCAAGGATTCGAACCTCTGAGGCAGAAATGCTTTGAATAGGATGGCAAAGCTGGGAAGAGGGAGATCATGCACTGGAACTAGGAGTGGGAATCCATGAAAATGGTAAGTGGGTGCAGACAGATGTGTTCCCAGCGAGCTCAGAGGAGCCATCAGAACTCACAGGGCATCAGGAGACAGCAGCTTTTCAGGAGGGCCACTACACCAGCCACACTCTTCCCGAGAGGAATGGTCTCTGGGGGAATAATGTTCTTCAGCTGCAACTGCTGCTGACCTGTGGGAACTCTTCACGGGGGCAAATCCCAGCAGCCAGCTCTGCTGGGATGTGCATGAAGACCCACCTCTGGGATGAGCAGCCAACAACGGGTCGGAGCCATAAATATCACAAGTGGGCCCATTCCTCCCACACCTCGCCCCTGTTCCCCCTGGGTAAGCTCTTCCCAAGACAGGAGCAATCCAAAGCCATCAATAAATCACGGCCCCGCTGCCGGCGCCTCCTTCGCGGCGCTCCGCTCCCTGCCCCGCCGGTGACAAATGTATTCCCTAACAGCTCCTGACACTCCGTGCTTCCCGCACACGCTCAGCTGCACACGGCCACGGCAAGGCAGGGATTGATTGAAGGTGAGCCAGGGATTCTCCTTCATGCTGTCACTCTGCCCCTTCGCTCCGTCCTGCTCGCTCGGGCTCCGTTTCATCCCCTTCTCCTCGGCTGCGCCGGCGCCGCCTCCCCTGCTCTCGCACTCCACTGCTCCAGAACAAGCAGCTCCTCAAAAACCCCTCCCAGCACCGGGTTGTTGTTAACAGAGTCCCCAGAGGCACGTCCCCAAAGGCACCGTCCCACCCTACAGGAGGGAGCTCACGCTGCCTCCCAGCCCAGAGACGGCCCTCGGTGGGGACAGGTGAACGCACAAGGGGAAACCCACGGCACACCTCGGGAGGTAGGACATGAGCAACTCGCCGGGAAAAGGAAAGCTGAATTGGAGTGTGACTTCCTGAACTGATGGATGATATGACCAGAGAGGGAACATTTCACTCCCTGCAGAAACCCTACCTACCAATACAATCCCAAAAACCAAACTGGATTAGGCAAAATTGCATTTAGAGGGATCGAACATCTACCACACTCCTCCCAGCCTCTTTTTTCCCCAATATCTTTCCCAACTTAGGCAGCAGGATGGAGAAGGATCATCTCTCCAAAGCCAGGGCTGAATGGATGTGCTCTCCTCAGCCATTGCTGTGGGCAGGGAACAACGAGTGATTCCAAGCAGGGATCAGGACTGTGCCGGAGGGATTGAAGGGAGACAGATGCTCAGGGGTTGTTCAGTCCTTGCTGTGTGATTTTTTTTTGCCTTCCCAAGTCCCCAGCAGCTGTGGGAGCACGGGCAGACTTCCAGTCTGGCCATGCAGCAGAGTTTTTGTCACATGATTTTGGCTTTGAAAAAACCCCAAACCCATCACTCTAAACAGAGCAAGTCTCTCTTGCCCCCCAGAGTCCCCACACGCCTTAGATAAAATCCTCCCTCCTGCCCTCCAGCCACAGGAACAGCTTTTTCCATGTCAGTCCAACCGCCCCAGCAACAGCCTCTTCCTGAGGATAAGCAGCTGCCTTTGGATTTGTGCCACCAGCTGCTGGGGTGATCTGCTGACAGCCAAACCTCTCCACCTGCTCTGCTCCTGCTCAGCCAAATCCAGATCCTTCCCATGTGTTTTCACAGGACTAAGCCATGGTTCAGCTCCACGGAGCCCAAGCTGGCCGGAGAGCCTGGCACTGCCCAGCCAGCTGGAACAGCTACTCCTGGGTTCTAACTACAACTTCATGCTTTGAGAGAAGGATCTGGGAAAGCCTCGTTAGCTGGCACTAATCAATCAATCCCGTGCAAGGGGCCAGCTTTGCCCTTCCAGCACCCGGCATCCTCCGACAGCGCCAGGCGTGGAGCAGCACAATCCATCTCCCAGCTCTGCTATCCCACGTGTCACTGTCACCACGTGAATTCCCTGGGGACAGGGGGCTGGCAGCCCATCATTCTGTTTTGGCTTGCTCACCTCATACCTCAGGCCTCCAAGTGCTTTCAAAAAGCCATGGATTCGGGAGACAAACACGGCTCCGTGTGCCAGGGCTGCCGGGCTCTGCGGAGAAGGGAAGCAGCAGCCTTCCAATGGAATATGCTCAGGACATGGATTAAGATTCCTTTTAAGATAACTCAAGGGCTAAAACCAAAAAGTTTCTCACTGCAAGAAAGCAAGAGTGGGAACAGTTTCCCACCAGGAATAATGGCAGTGAATGCTTTGGGACAGGGCTGCTTGTGCCAGCAGAGAAGTGGGAGACTTAATGTTTCCAAGAGCCTTCCTGTCAGCATGACATTCCTGATTTTCCTCCCCTCCCACTGCTCAAAAGCATATCATGAGCTGGCCAGTGGGATTTTGCCATCATTAAAGGAAAAAAGAGGAGAAAATGACACCAGTGGGTACAAAACAACTACAGCAAGACACAGCTGGGAGATTTTTCCCACGTATTTTTCCCAGGACACAGATGGTGCATGAGGATGAAGGAAAACACAAGCTGGTCCAAGGGATGGTCAGTCCAGACAGCAACCTTCCCAGAACTGCTAAGATCTCCTGAAGGAATAGATGCCAGCACAGAGGAGAAAAGGCAAAAGCTTTTTCCCTTTACAGAGGGAGACGTGCAATGCCATGAACCAGCCAGAAACACCAAATCCAACACCTGGGAATCTTCTCATGCAAAAGAACAAGAGAAGGTGGCAAATCCAGTTACATGATAAACCAGGTAGGATTTTGCCTGATACAAGACTCCCAAAAGCAGCCAGAAGAACTGCAAGCTGAAAAGGAAGCAAATACCAGCATGGATTTTTCCATCAGCCCCCAAATGGATAACAGCCAGCCTGTGGTGCTGCCTCTATTGACAGACACAACAGCTCCTCTCTTCTCTAAAATTATTGTACCATTTTCAGTTGTTATTGAATTCTTTTAAAGCTTTTCAAAAGTAACAATCCCCCTAATGCAAGGTTAACTCATCCCTTTACTTCCCTTTTGCTCGGGGGGATGGGTCTGTGTTTTGCATCGACCGCTGCCACGTGGGAAGCGCCGTCGAAGAAGAGGGATGCCGGTGATTTTGGGAATGTCTGTGAGAGCAGCAGGCAGCCACAGGGCTGCAGCCAAACCAGCTGCTTGTTTGGTGAGCCCCTGTGCCAAACACCGAGGGTGGGAAGCTCCTGTAACTCAACAGCAGCAACGAAGGGACAGCAGGACCACGCACACACATCCGACACCAATTTATCCCAAAAAATCAGACAGGCACGACATGAGCACCAAGGGGAGCTCTGCTCTCTCCCAAGGACCGAGCCTCCAACACTTCACAAGCAATCTGCAGAGAGAGAGAAACATTCTTCTCTTCAAAGGGAAATCAGGCCCTCGGTGGCTGCGTCTCATGTTTGTTATAACCCAAAACTGTTTGCGCTCTGTGTGACTCTGGTTTTAATCATTTATTCATCAGCACAGTTTGATGGCCCCTCTGCATTCCAGGCTGAAGCTTTTAAACCCTTCCTATGCTGGAGGCATACTGAAAGGAACAAGTGCTTTCCCTGGGACCTGGAAATATAAGTAAATATGACAGGCTCTGGTTCCATTTTTTCTATTTCCCCACACACATCAAAAGCCATTACTTGGGAACAGATGCTGAGGACAGACGGCAGATCTGGGGAGATGGGAAAGAAAACCTCTAACTTTTTTAAGCCAGGTCTGTGAGAAGTGATCAAACATAATCCATTCACTAGTGACCTGCTCCTCCCTCCACCGACTCCTCTTTGAGTCTGAAATAAAATTACTCCTCTGAAGCCTCCCATTAACAGATGAAAAGACTTTCAGCCTCTCTCCAGCTGAAATTGGATGGGGGCCGCGATCCCCAGCGTGCCTGGTTATTGGAGCCCAGGCTCCTCTGCTTGGATTTGCTTTTCTTATAAAAATAAACCAAGAGCTGCCCAGAGTGATGTCTGCAGAAGTGACAGATCCAGGGGAGAGGCTCAGGGCAGTGCACGCTTCTCCTTCCCAGAGGCAATGGCGACTGCCGAGCCCTGGATCTCCCTGTGCAGCCCAGCCAAGGTAGAAAGCACCAGCACCCAGCCCAGCCTATGAACACTAGTGACAAGGACAAAGTTTGCTCCCAGATACAGCACAGGCTTTCCTGGCCTTCAGGAAGTCAGGGCTGCGAGCACAGACACAGCAGCACCCCTGGAGCAACACCTCCCACTCACCCTGTGCCAGGCCTGCGGCTCCCTCCCACCAAAGGGAAAAGGTGCCACGGGGAACCGAACACCAGGGGAAGCTTGTCCCAAATCACACACTACCTTTGGGCACGCAGCACTCCTACTTCCCTAGAAAGAAGGGTCCAAACAAGATGAGTTTGATGGTTTTGTGGGTGACATTGTAAAACAGGGTATGGTTTTTAGAGGGCTTCATCCTCGGAGCACCTTAAGTCAGACACGCAGCAAGGCTGGCACCGAAACAGCAGCTCCTGGAACTGCAGGGCAGGAAATCTGCATCGTGGCATATTTATCATGGAAGGGGTTGCAGGGCACAGCCAGGGCTGTCACTGCACAGGCAGCACATCACAGCTCAAAACCTGCCCAGCAGAGCCGAGCGGGCAGCACACGCCGCAACTGGGTCACCCGGAGTGCAGATTTCCATAAGCTTCTCCCATCACTCATCAGAGCAAGTTTCTTCCTTCAGGTTTTTGAATACTTTTATTTCCCACTCTGCACAAAAGGCTGGAAGACCTCCCGGGATCTGATCTCGTGTTTATCAATGCAGAGAGCTGACAGGGAACCTTTTGCCATTAGAACATCTTTCCCTTAAAGCAACATCAGGAGTGTCCAAGGCAAAGACAAGCTCTTCCCACTGTTCAAACTCAAAATGGATCTTCTCTGGCCAAAAACCACAGCAGAGGATCCTGCAAAGCAGACACTGACCTCACAACTTGCTCCAAAATGCTCCTGTCCAAAGAGTGCCCGGTCTGGAACGGGGACATCAGTGTGTGACTGTCACAGCAAGCACGGAGGACACGCGGCTTCCCTGGGTCTGTCCCTCCAGACTCACTGACACTTCCATGGAGCAACAGCCACACCACAGGCTGTGCTCAGCCTCAGCAGCCTGAGCTGGTGCCGGGAGGGAGATGCAGGGAGGGAGTCACTGGGAATGGATGCTCCAGTGAGTGCTCGGTGCAAGCCCCAACGCTCAGTCTTCAAAAAGCGCTTGGCCAGTAGGAGAAGGCTCATCTTGCACTCCTTCCTTAACAGAGACACTCCTCTCTTCTCCTCTCTTCTCTCTTCACCTCCTCCTCCACCAAACTGCACAAAACCTGTACAAACACAGCACCTTTAAAATCCCCAGTCCTGCACAAGAAACTCCTACTCCAGCATCTGGGACAGGCCAGCTGAAAAATGCAAGCAGCAACCGAGCAGCTGCGAAAGTAAAGTCAGCTTGGAAGCAGGCTATGGTGGGAAGATCAGGGATACAGGGATGCTGAGGCTGCAGCTTGCTCTGGCTCCACAGGAGGTTTCTGCCCTCCCAGTTCTCACCCTTGAAAACCAGTAAAACAATAACACCACAGCCAGCCGTGCCCCACACGCTGCTGGCAGGACACCCCCTCAGGCTCACTGCTGTTCTCTTGCCTGCTCTGTGCCCACCTGTCCTGGAAAGTCTCCCCTCACAGCCATCCCTGCCATTCCCGAGCCTGGAAGCACAGACAGGAGCACTGGCTGCTGCTCCGTGGTCTCCAGGCAGCAGCAGGGCTCCCTGTGCAGACACACTGCACCCCGAGGAGCACAAGCACCAGAGGACTGAGTACATCACGTACGAGTCGACTCATTCTGGAAACTAAGGGTCCATTTATAAACCCTTTATTAATAAATGATTAATAGATGCAGCCATATTTTTTAATAACTTGCAATAAAAAAAATGCTATGAAAAGCTTAAGCAAGACAGTCTTAACAGATGGTGCTATAAAGTGAATTATAACATGTACAGTAGCTGGTGCAGAGTAATGGATGTCCTCATTTAATAAAAAGAATCTGATTTTATGCAGCAACTTTCACGCTTGAGGCACCTCAGAGCACTTTAATGAGTCCTCGTGGCCCCAGCAGTAGCCACAGACATCAGATGCTGTTTTAGTGAGAGACAGGATGTTGGTCAGGACACTGGGGCTACTCCACAGTCCTGATTTTTAACCTTTCCTTGGACAGCTCCCAAAAACAGACGTAAAGGTCTGAAAGCTGCCACCTCCTACCCCTGCACCACAGGGAACGACAAGCAAGCCACGGTCTGGGGCTGGGAATGTCTTCTCGGGGAAAAAAAAAAAAGAGCATTATTCCCACCACCAAAACCAGACTGCCATCTGTATCCACGACTATAAGGCACGCCGCAAATTATGTAATTTAATAAACACTGTAATAATAAAGTATTTATTTTGTATAATGAAGTGTTAGTGATTAGAAACCAAACACACATCGGGCGTGCTGCTGCGGTTTCTCTTGAACCTTTGCCAGTATCACTCAAGGCTAAATATGTCTGCAGCAGGTTGAGAGTAAGTTCCTTGCCTTGTTTTGATCAGCCTGTCAAGTGTTTTAGCTGCCAGTCGAGTTTCTTTATATCACACTATAATTGGCTGCTTTCTCAAGGTGCAGCCAAGGAAAAAAAGCACACGGCAAAACTCGGGCTCCTTTGGCAAAATCCTCCACTGCTGCTTTGCTGAAAGCTGATTTCAGTAGCAAAGGGCATTTTGTAAACAGCTGGTGAAAATAGAGTGGAACTGAAAGGCAGCTTGCAATAAACTCCACGAGAAAGCCTTATTTACCCTCCCGTGCTCGCTTTGTAGTGTCGATCAAACCACTTGCAGCTCCCAGGGGAGGCCCTCGGAAAAATAAAGGGAATAAAAAAAACCTAGAGAAGCCAACGCCGTCCTTCAGAGCCCCCGTGCACCTGGCAGCCCTGGAAGGGCGCGCGCTGCCCTCGCCACGCCGCCCTCCCTGCCCAAGTTCAGCCCCAGGGTCAAGCGGCCGCCTCTGCGCTGTCCCCGCGTGCCCTTGGGTGTCACATCTGGGGGCAGCTTTGATCAGAGGGGGCAGGAGGGGGGTCCCGCTCCCCCCCTCGATCCCGACCCCATCCCTCAACGTCAGCTCATTGATTTGCAGATGTCGGGAGAGAGCAGCGGAAAACACAAGGGGACGAGGGACCATCAATCAGCGGTGGCACAGGACGTGGAGCACCGCGCCCTCCAGAGGCTTTGCTCCAGCCTCCCAGTGCCGGCCCTGCCTCTCACCGGCACCTCCAGCGCTGCTCCAGCACGGCCCCGCTGCTCCCCGAGCGTTTGGGGTCACCCTAAAGTCGGGGGAGGACAATTTAGCAGCGACCATCAGAGAGCACAGGCTACGGCAGCCAGGGACCTTCCTGCCACCTTCCACTGCAGCATCCCACCAATTCACTCTGGAAATCCCTCTGGGATTCTGGGGCTGTTCTCCCCTCAAGGGATCAGCGTTCAGCTGTCAGAGCCACCCTGACAGAAAGAAGGAAGTGCACATTTTCTGTGGCTGCTGCTCTGAGAAGCAGCAAAGAGCAGGGAAGGAGCGCCCGGCCCTGCAGTCGCTCGGTGGGAGCTGGGGCTCACCCTCACCTGGCAGCAGCACAGCCAGAGGCCTCCAGGGGTATCCCACACCTTGCCCTTTGTCCTGTCAGTGGGACAAGCCTTCCCAGCATGTGGATAGACACAACCAGGCAGAGCAGCCTGGCCAGTTACACAGCACAGGCTCCTTTTGCTTTCCCAGGGAATTCTGTAGTGACAACACACATTTCCCTTCTGCTCCGAGGTGGCAGCAGCACCTGAAAACCCAATTAGCCCTTAACAGCGACTCTGCAGACACCACCCATGACACTGGGAGATGTGGACGAACTGTGCTGGATCCCAGGAGCTGGGAAATGTGGACCCTGTTCCACCTTTACTGCTGCTTGTCCCTTTCCTTCCTCTCTTTCCATCACGTGCCACTGCTGCAGGGAACAAAGGAGAAGCAGAACACTGGGGCTGGTGTTTCCTGGCTCAGCTGGAGAACAACATTTACGTGCATAACTCCAGTAAGGTTTCCCTTCTGCCACCTTCCCTAAAAGCTGCAAGAAGGTCTGGATTTGCAAACTCTCTCTCACATCACTTAGTCCAACCCAGCAGCTCTGCTAACACTTGTTTCCTCACAGAGGAAGAGCCACATTTCCATGTAAGTGAGGAAAAACAGTATTTCCTTTACCTGGGCTGCAAAAACCTCAAAAGGCTGTGTTCCATCACGTAATCTAATACAAAACACTAAGGATGTAGGACTGGAAGGGGAGAATTTGGAAAGGGCTGCCCAGGGAGGTGGTGGGGTCCCCGTCCCTGGAGGTGTCCAAAGAACGACTGGACGTGGCACTCAGTGCTCTGGTCTGGTGACAAGGCAGGGATTGGTCACAGGCTGGACTTCATGACTCTTTTGCAACCTGAATGATCCTGGTATTCCATGAATGCAAGTTACTAAAAAAGCCAACACGCAGCACACCCCTACCACACAAGAGAATATCCAGTATTCCCATCTTTCCCTACACTAAAAAAATTCACAGCCCTATTTCTGGGTGGAAATGCTCTTGGTGGGTACATAGAAGGGCCCACCCACCCCCAGCCAGAGCCCCTCAGCCCAGGGCTGGGGAGAGGCAGCCCAGCATTCCCATTCCAACGTCACACTTAAGCAAGCTCCAGCCTCTGGAAAAGCACATCTACCCCGGACTGAGCATCCAACCAACACCCTTTGCTGTGAACCACACACAGCCAGTGGCTAGAGAGGCTGGAATTCTTTAGGAACTTATTCCCAGAGTTGCTCTAATTACAATGCACGGGGTCCTGCTGCTGGATTTCAAAGGCAAGGCATGATCCCTCCGGGCTCACCATCTGCGCGCTGAATTCCGGGAACATGATGCACGTGGCTCCCACCCACAGAGGACACAGCAGCTTATTGATCACCCCGTGGACATGATGCAAAGGCAGCACGTGCAGGATCACATCCTCCTTCTTCCACTCCCATTTTTCAACCAGCCCCGTGGTCTGCAGAAGAAAACAAACAACACAGCGTTAGGGCAGGAGATTCTCCCGAGGTGTTCCCGAGGTATTCAGGCCCCAAATTCCCTGGCAGGAATCCCACGCTTGCCTGGGAACAAAATCTTTCCTTTAGGATCAGCACGAGCAAAATTCCCACCACAACAGCAGAACATCTTCTGCATCCTGTCAGGACATGGCTCTAAATCAGCAAAGCCCTTCCCTGTTATTGAGAAATATCAACAATGATTTTAAGCAGGGCCTACAAAAATATTACCCTGCTGCTGCATATGCAGGTTTGGCAGAAATAGTAATCAAAAAGCTAATTTTCCCGGAATTCTGTTGCCATCGTTTGGACACCAATGACATCAGGCTTTTAGCACCTGTAAGGGATAATCAGTAGGAGCAGGAAATCGCTGATGAATAGAAAGCAGGTTTCATGTTAGTAAAAAGTATTTGTGCATCAAGCTTCCAAAACACTCTGCTCTGAAGGCATAATTATCTGCAGGGATAATTATCAGGTTTCTGGGTCAACAATGCCCTTCAGAGCCCAGTGCTGGCAACTGCAAAGCTTATTTCCAGCCACCTAAAAATAAAAAAAGCATCTGAACAGCGGAATTTGGTCGTATCCCTCACAATCCTCTTCCAGAGGGCAGGGAGCAGCTCTTAGGCTTTCTGCACAAAGGATGGGGACTGCTCAGCCCACTCCCCAAATAATCAGCATAGTTGTAAGGGAACAGATTCCTGGCCCAATATAGCCAAGCTCTGGCTCTATCCATCAAGGCTTTCATTCCACGCGGGACACTGCGGTATCCGAGCACCCAGAACAACATCAGCTCTCGGAGCCATCCCTGCATTCCCTGCCCTTTTTCCCTAATGGCAGGAGTCTAGGAGTTGCAGGCAGTGATAACCAAGTGGTGAGGTAGTCAGAAGGCTTATTCAAACTTTTAATTCCTTTTGGCTCCAAGAGCTAATGGATTTTTTGCCTTGGGGATACAGAGCTGAATAATGCACAGCCTTCGCACAGCACTGGGCTGCGCTAAGTTGTTTTCCAATTAGGAGCAAAGATTCTTCCCTGGTCACAGTGCAGAAAAGCAAACTGCAAAGAAATCAGGTTTTTGCAACAGGTCTCATTCCTTTTGCTTTCCAGAAAAACAGGGAGGAGAGTTCACCTGCCTCACGATGCAGCTGCAGCACCAACAGGCCAAGGTTCAGAGCTGTGTGTTCACCTTCCAAGCGTGGAGGATTGTGGAGCTGCAGCCCCGCAGCTCTCTGCAGGAATTTGGGAGTGGGAAGGTGTGTTTGTAACCCCAAATCCCCTCCGAATTCCAAGACCTTGGCATGAGCTTTGCAGAGGGGGAGCAGCACTCACCACAGCCTGCACGTTCTCATGGGTGCTGAGGACACCCTTGGGCCTCCCCGTTGTCCCACTGGTGTAGATGATCATGGCTCCTCTGTCTTTCCATGAGGAATAGCTTGACAACGGAGCCTCCTCCATGGCTGCAGGGCTCGTGGATCCATCACGACCAGACTTCGGAAGAGGCAGCACTGGGACTCCCAGTTTCTTGGCACTGGGGGTTATTTTCTCCATGTATTCCTCGGCTGCGATGACCAGAGCGCTCTGGGAATCCTGGATCACGTATTCCAGCTCCGGCACAGGGTGTTTCCTGTACAGGGGCACTGCTATGCCCCCGCTCATCCACGACGCCCACTGGGCCACCACATACGAGGCATCATTGGGACACAAAAACGAGATCCTCTCTTCTCTCAGGTCCCTGCTGGAGCACTCCAGAACCCTGCAGATCTCCTGGGATAAGCGGAGGCTCCGGCTCAGGAGGTCCCTGTAGGTGTGCTCACCGTTCTGGTCAACAATGGCGACTTTGTCACCAAAAGCCGAAGCCCTGGTGAACACAGGGGTGATGTCACGGCTGTAGGTGGCCCAGGCTGTGTGCAGAGCCCTGTGGGGACAGCCAGCCCTCTTCCCATTCCATCTGCAGCGGGACAGGTCCCGGATGAGGCAGCGGAGGGGCCGGCACACCTGGGGGAAGAGCAGGGGGAGCAGCATCCTGCCAGCACGGCTGGTCTGAAGTGATTCTGCAGAAAGCAATTATAGGAACAGATAAGTACGTGCAGGGATTACCCAGGGGGTTATTCCCACCAAGGGAAAGTGGCAGCCTTCATTTGAATAATATCCACTGTATTATTAATGTCCCTGCCTCCGACTGCCACATCCTGGGCAGTCTGAGCATCCCTGGGTCCTGCTGTGATAGAACAGGAGGCAGGGACCCTTCCCTGCTCAGCCTCCACATCCCTAAAATCCAGCTAACTTAAATTATAAACCAGTTTTCATGGAATCCCAGAACTGTTTAGTTGGAAGGGACCTTAAAGCTCATCTTGTTCCAACCCTGCCATGGGCAGGGACACCTCCCACTATCCCAGGCTGCTCCAAGCCCCGTCCAACCTGGCCTTGGACACTTCCAGGGATGGGGCAGCCACAGCTTCTCTGGGCACCCTGTGCCAGGGCCTCCCCACCCTCACAGGGAAGCAGAGCTTTAAGGTCTCTTCCAAGTCAAACCATTCTACAAAGAATCCTAAATCCCTCTGCACAGCCTGGAGCTCTGCAAGAAGCAGCAGCACCCTCTTCATACAGAGCCCTCAGCAATGGGGAGCTGAGAGGAGAGAACAGGGCTGTGGCAGGAGAGAAAGGGACTTGCTGCACAGAATCTAATCACCACCAAAATATCCCCGGAGAGATTCCATGACAAGAGGAAATAGCCAAAGGATGACAAGTTCTCACTCCCTGAGAGTGTCCGTGACACTTCCTTGACGCCGGCAATAACAACCTGATTTTTACCATTTTTTTTGATAAATGCCTATTAGTGAAGCAGCTCGGCTCAAAGAACCTCTCAGCTCAGCTTCCCACTGTGGCGAGGAGCTGGAACAAAGGGGATCCAGCCTGGCAGCTCCACAGGGAAGAGCTGACCAGGCTCGCCCCCAGCTCAGGCTGCACAAGTGTTTATTCTCCGTGAGCCCTGCGGTCTGTCCCCACAACTTTCGGAGCATTTCTTCCCCCCAGACACTGGCCCTGCTCAGATTTTCTTTTGCAAATCGACCTCAATTTCTGCTTCTGCAAAATGAACTTGTGATTTAGGGCGGAAGCATCTGGGGGGGCAGAGAGGCTTCAACCCCAGAGCAGGGCGACCGTGTGAACCCTGACATTTGCCACCAGCATGGAAAAAAACAAAGCAGGTCACAGGAGAGCTCGTGTGACATCTTTCCATTGCTCTGGAGAGACTAAAATGCAAAAACCAGACCTAATTCACACCCTAAACTGAACGCATGCCCACGGCGAGGTGTTAATGCCCCAGGTATTAAGAGGGACATGAACTGGAAGCAGAGGTTTCCCAGAATCAGCGTGGCTGATGCTCTCGGTGCTCTTACTGTTCCTTCAGCTCCTTCCAAAAATTCCATTCCCACCAGTCTATATTTAATGGAGCAATAACCAGCAGCACCTTCAGCCAGGCCTGGGAATTACAGATTTCAGAGAACTGGGGGTGTGGGTGTGTGCAGACACTCAGGACAGGGGGAAGTAAATCCAGGGGCTGTTTTCCTTCTCCTCCCATTGCTCAAGGACAACTGGTGACACAAACTCTGGCACAGCACACTTGGAAACAAAGTTAGTCCCTACAGCCCATGGGGAGATCGTGGCAGTGCAGAGATGAGGCTTTCCTGCCTTGGAAGGGAAGGTCCAAACCCCCTGGGAAGGGAAGGTTCTGGCCCCATCTTGGAAGGGAACATCCAAACCCTCACTCTCCTAATACTGAAGAAATGAAGGCAGCTGGAGGGCTCTCACCAACTCCCAGCACAACAAAACCAGTGCAAACTGGGAGCTGACCCACTGCCGGCCCCTGTCCACTTTGTGCCATCCCTCTCTGCACTTTCTGAACATAAAGGTCTTAAAATGCATTCCCTGGAGTAAAATGATCCATGGAGTCACTCTGAGATATTCCAAACTGAGTTATTATAGGAGTAATTGTAATTCTAGCTATGATTATAGCCTGTTGATGTAACTACCACTGCAAGTCTGACCTGCAGGATTCCGTCCTTTGCTCATTTGTAGGCACGAGAATATAAAGTTATTCCTGGCTGTTTCTACAACAGAGATGAAAAAAAACTTTACTCTTAGAAAATCATTAAAAATACTTTATTCTTAGAAAATCGTAAAATAACTTAGAGAAAGAGACTTGAAAAAGGTATCAAATAATGACTGAGAAGCTGATTGTTCTCCCTTTCTCACAATACAAAAAAAATAGGGAAATACTTAATCTTAGAAAAGTTTGGGCTGGAAAGGACCTTAAAGACCATCCAGTCCCACCCCCTGCCATGGGCAGGGACACCTTTCTCTATCCCAGGGTGCTCCAAGCCCCGTCCAACCTGGCCTTGGACACTTCCAGGGATGGGGCAGCCACCGCCTCTCTGGGCACCCTGTGCCAGGGCCTCCCCACCCTCACAGGGAAGGACGGGCTTTCTTCTTTTCTCATCTCGGAGCGGATTCCCACCCTCCAGCTCTCTGCCCTCAGCCTACTCATGGCACATCCCAGAGCAGAGCAGGAAAACCCCTCGCCCCGCAATTCCCGAGGTACCGCGGGCACGGACCGGCCGCGACGCGCCCCCGCAGCAGGCCCCGCACCCAGCGGGAAGGAGGGGCAGGTCCCAGTGCACCGGGCCAAGGGCCGCAGGCCCCAATTCGCCACGGCTTTGAGGCCATCCCGGGACCTTCCCGAGGCCTTCCCGGCCCCGCCGCCTCCCGCACCCCGTGGGGCCTCACCTGGCGCCGGGGGACCGGTCCCTCCGCGAACGCCTCCGGCGGGAACGCGGCGCCGCGACCCGGACGTTCCGCGCACGAACGTTCCGCCCCCGCCGCTCCGCACCTGATTTGTGGGGATTTGGCCCCAAACCGCCCACGGGGGGCGGGGCTGGGGGCGCCGCGGGGCCGAATGTCACTGTAGCCCCCTGGAATGTCACCACGGTGTCCTCGGATGTCATGGTGGGTGTATGTGACGTCATGGAGCTGCAGCTCTGCCCCGCGTGTCCTGGGGCCATGTGCCTAATTGGTAGAATTTCGGGATTTTGGCACGGATGAGGGATGGTCTGGACTCGTGGAACCTTCACGGTGTGGATAGACGTCTGTGGAGTGAACAGACATCTTGGGTACACACAGACATCCTGAAAACACACAGACATTCAGGAGACACATGGACATCCCAAGGGATGTGCAGACACCCTGAGGACGCACAGAAATCCCAGAGACACACAGACATCCCAGGGATACACAGACATTCCAGGGACACGTGGACAGCCTATGGACACCAGGACGTGCCAGGGATGCACAGAGGTCACTGGGTGGCACACGATGTGTCCCTCCCAGGCCCTGCTCCCATGCTGGAGCCGTGTTTTTCCGGCCGTGCGCAGCGGGACGTGAAGCGGCACGGCCGGGGTGACCCCCACCCACCTCCCCAGGTGTGTTTCCACGGGGCCGCGGCCGCAGCCGGAGGCGCAGCGGGGTGGGAGCGGAAATGGGGCCGGGAGCCCAGCCCTGGCGGGGAGAGCACCCAACGCTCCCGCACGGCCGCAAGCCCGGAGCCCATGGCACGGAGCCACATGGCACAGAGCCCCATGGCACAGCTCCTTTGGACAGTTCCCCCTGGCACAGCTCTCCACAGCACAGCTCCCTCCCCATGGCACAGCTCTTCGTGGCACAGCTCCTTTGCACAGCTCCCCATGGCACAACTCTTGCGCAGTTCCCGTCACGTGGCTCCCCACTGGATGTGTTGCACGGCTCCCTCCCCACGTCACATCTCCCCATCACATGGTTCCCTCTCCATCACACGGCTCTCTCCTCATTCCATGGCTCCCCATCACACCCGTCTCTCCCCATTTCATATCTGCCCATTTCCCCCTCCCCGTTGCACACTTCCCATCACAGCCCTCCCTCCCCAGTTCCTCACCAGTGCACAGCTCCTCATTCCATGCCTCCTCATCACACGCCTCCCTCCCTCCCCATGGCGCGGCTCCCTTCCCGCTCCGTCCCCATTTCTCCTGTCCCCATTGCACAGATCCCTCCCTGTTTCTCGGCTGTGGCACAGCTCCCTCCCTGGACACAGCGCCGTCCCCATTTCCTCCCCACAGCAACTTCCCCATCACACACCTCCTTCTCCCATTTCTCCCCATTCCACAGCTCTCACATTCCCTCCCCACCACACACTCCCTGCCTGTTCCACAGCTGCCCAGTGCACAACTCCCTCCTCATTTCACTCCCTTCCCATTTTACACCCTCTCCCCATTCTGCTCCTCCCAGAGCTGCTGCAGGAGGCTCCCAACACACCCAGCAGCTCCGGGTCGGCCCCCAGTGCCAGTGGGTGCCAATTCTTCGCAGAGGGTTCAGGGCAGCCCTGCAGGTGTGCCCAGCACCCGCCCCGGCCCTGCCACCGTCGCTGTCGTTCTCCACTCCACACTTCCCATCTGTCACCGGCCTCCCCCGGTCCCCGCGGGCTGCGGGGATTATTCCCCCCTCCCTGAGTGTGTGCCCGCAGTGGGCTCTCTGGTGCCAGCAGGGTGCCAACACCCCCGTGGTGGCCCAGGGGCTGGCGGGGACAGGGTGCAGGTGACGGGGACAGGGCTGGGACACCCAAGGCTGCGCGTGCCAGGAACGGCCCCTCCTGTGAGTGCGGAGATCCCCCCCGGCTGGGGTGACAGGGCCCTGCTCCCCCGTGGTGGCAGGCGGCGGGGCCAGCTGGCCGCGTGCACAGCAGATGTCACCCCGAGCCACCCTCTGCCTCTCCGGCCCCCGGCACCTGGTGCCCACCGGCCATCTGGAGCCGGCCACATCCCCGGAGACGATGCTCAGCCCGTGGCCACCGCCGGCCATCCCGGGATTCTGGGGCCGCACGCTGCTCCCCGCGGCCGGGAGGGAGGGAGCTGTTCCCTGGCCGCGCCGGGAAGGGGTCAGTCCAGATGTGCCATCACAGCTGGGAGCGGAACACCCAGTGCCGTGGAGCACCAAAAAGCCAAGACCCGGCTGCAGCACAGCCCTGCCCGCGCACGGCCCCGCGGCGCCGGCTGCTGCCCTGGTCCCCGGGGCACTGGGATGTCCCCAAGCTGCCACCAGGGTTTCTCACGTCCCTCCCAGCCGCAGCCCGCGCCGGCGGGAGGATGTTCCGCCTGCTCCCCGCCGCCTTGCTCAGCTCGGTGATTAATTATGGATCCAGCAGAAAGCTTTTATTGCGCTGGAGTTTACTTGTGGCACATCCGTATTTATTAAAAAAGAAAAAAAAGGAAAGTAATTACTGGAGTGGTGTAAACACCACAAACACTGCTGGGCTGTGGGGAGCTCAGGGCAAGTGCTGTGGCTGCCAACAGCTCCAGCCCAGTGCTA
>WBMZ01004353.1:0-46864 GCA_013400975.1 Atrichornis clamosus | reverse complement strand
CTGCCCCGCGCTCCGCTCAGTCCGGCCCGACCCCGCACCGGGAGCGCGCGGCGCGTGCACGGCGGAGGCGGGCTGGGGAGGGGCCGTACCGCAGCACCCCTTCGCGCAGTTTTCGCTGGCCGGCACCGCCGCCGGCACCGGCACCGGGACCGCCCTGATCGGGCATCCCACGGCCCCTCCGCTGCGCCGGCCGGGACCAGTACCGCACGCCCCGGCACCTGCACCGCGCTGTTCGCTGTGCCGAGGGGATGCCGCACCCGCCGAGCGCCGCGCAGTCCGGTACCGCGCCCTGCGGGTACGGGCACCAGCCGCACCTGCATCCCCCAGGCTGCCGAGTGCTGCCCTGTGCACGGCGCCGGCACTGCCCAGCTATCGACCCTGGGCGGAGGGCTTACCCCCACCGCCCCGACCGGGACACCTGCACAGTCTGGGGCACCCCGCACCACGCCAGTAACCGACTCCGTCTGTGGGGGCATCCCGGCACGGCCCCGGGCATCCTGCACCGTCCTGGGCATACAGAATTCTGCCCCACTGCAGTCTGTGCCTGCCCCAGTCACTCTGCATGGGTCCCTTCCACCCTCGCATAGCCCTGGGCCGTGCTTCCCTGGCACACCCTACAGCAGCTGGAGCACATTTCAACGCCGGCATTTTTCCCCACGGCCAGGGGAGCAGTCTCTGCCTCTCATGCTGCTCTGCAGTGCTCATCAGGTCCAGGGAGGTTGCAGCAGGTACCCAGTATGGGATGCCCCATCCCAGCCTCAGCCTTGGGGTCCAAACCAACCCTGGCACGCACCGGGCTGCAGGCTCAGCAGCCACAACCCCACAGGCTCCCAGCAGCACCGTGCAGCAAGACCCAGCACCTCCGTAATTCCCCTTCCCAGCATGGGGGTATTTTCCCCTCCCACTCACGGCCTCCTGGCAGGAGCCGCCTCTCCTACAGCCTGCCTCTGCCCGTAGTAATGTTTCAGTCTTGCCTGATGGGATTACAGAAATCATTTAAAACAGGGCATGGATTTGGGGCTTGATGGATGTATCTGGTTTCTGTCTCCCTCTGCCATGGCCAAGATAGCATAGGCTGCAATGTCTCCACAGAGCAGGCACCCCTTCCAGTATGTTTGTGTGGCAGCATCTAAAGGGCAGCAATTTATTTCGAGTCTCCCACACACCCCTGGCACCTGCACTGAACCTGTGAATGTGCAGTGACAGGGAGATCCCTGCATCCCAGCACAGGTTGGGCTTCACCTGCCCCAGTGCCTTCCAGCTGCTGCTGCAGAACAGGTCAGAGCTTTCCTGCCTGTCCTGCCCCACTACCTCTCCCCAGGACTGCTTGGGGGTGGCCAGCAGCTTGACTGATTGTGTTGCTGGCCTGTTATACACAGAATGAATATAGGGTATACCAATATAGCTCACCCTAGTTATATATATGGTAAGCTGCATATATATAGGGTGAACTGCAAGCTGCCACCTCATAAGCTGCTCACCTCATATGAGCTGACAACATGGTCCAGCACCAGCTGGGGTGGATGCCCAACCCTGCTCCATGCCCACCAGGGTTCATCAGCTCTGAGAAGCATCTTGAAGGGGGCCTGGACTGATGTTGGGCTGCCCTGCAGCAGGCAGAGCTTCAGGCATAGCTCCCTGGGTCCCACTGCACTACAAAACCAGCCCAGGATGGGGTGAAGGTGCACGGCTGCAGGGGTGCCTGGTGACCCACTCCCCACCACAAGCACTGCAGGAGGGTTTGGTACTCACACAGCTGCTCCACACCCAGCTTCAGTTGCTTGAGTGAGCAGTGATCGATTTTCTTGCACAACACCAGCTCTGACAGTGCCTGACAAGCCACCTTTGCCCAGGGCACGGTCCACGGAGACCCTCTGCGCCAGGCTGCTGGTTCGGGTGGGTGCGTAGGGCAGAGCCTGCTTCAGCCTGTCCAGCACCCCAATGCATCAAGATTCGTGCAACCTCGGGCTTCTCCTCACATGCTGGGCACGCCCGTGTGGCATCGCCTTCAGGGAGCCCAGCATCAAACAGCCACACGCCCACACCACCCCCTCCCTGGACTGGTGGCCACAGCAGGGCAGCTGTGTACATTCCTCAATGGGCAGTGTGTATTAAAATGCCCCCGGTTGCCTCTGGCTCTGTCACAAGCAGCGTTTAGCCACGACTCGGAGAAGGAGCAGAAGGGCTGGAAGCTGTCAGACCTGCTTAGAACGGCCGTGGCTCAGTGCTAATGTGCAGCACAGCAGCGGCAGCTGCAAGGCACGCAGCCAGGCCAGGCAGAGCACAGCTGCCCGGACAGCCCTGTGCTGTGACCACGTCTTGCTCTGGTCCCCACAGTCCCCTGCAACCTCCCGCACCCACTGGAAACTTCTGGGCAGGCACGGTGGGTTGTGTGGGAGCTTGGATACAGTGGCAGCCCTGAGTCTGTCACCACAACGGAGCTCTGGAGTCTTGCTCATCCCACACAGACCTGCCAAGCAGCTGACACAGCTGGGGGAAGCCTTTTGCCAGAGGAAGAGCTGGGCCAGCCCTGTTGCTGGGCCATGCAATAAAGGATCCCCTGGAAGCAGGCACCTGGCCCCAGAGAGGGACAAGGCATCCCCTTTCTCCCAGGAAGGCAGGGTGGTTCTGGGGAGCTTTCACCAGCTCCCCCGCTCAGAGCACACAGCAGGAGGTCAGCATCCGACTCGGTGTTCCCTCGCCGCAGCACCCCCGTCCCGCCGCAGCTGCCGAGCAAGGGACACCCCACCGACCCCTGCCCGGCAACCACGGCTGTGCAGCCTCCACTCCTGCCATCCGGCTCCGGCTCCGGCTGCTGCAGAGCCGTCCCCCTCCCACCGCCGGCGCGGCAGCGATGCAGAAGGAGCATCCAAGACGCCGCTTGGCGCAGGCTCAGCTGCCTCCCAGGGCCGGCAGAGGAGGGGGCTGTCGGCCATGACCGTACACACCAGGGAGAGGGGCACGTTCTGGGCAGCGATAGTGGCCAGTGTGCCCAGGCCGTGGCCCCTCCCTGTCTGCACCTCCGGCGGGATGGGAGGGAACAGTCACCCTCCTGCCGCAGCCACGGGTCCCTTGGAATGGGGGCCAGCCGACACAGTCATGGTCCGGAGCAGGGCTTCCACCTCTGCGGTCACCAAGCACAGGCTGCAAGCAAGCAGAATCCCTGGCACAGAGCACCCCTGGAGCAGGAGGAGATGTAGAACACAACAGCCAACTCAGGGCTGTGCCCCAGCCTGATCCTCATGGAAGGGGGACAATGAGGCCTGTGCATACACACATCTGTCCTCATGAACAACCTGAGTCCCGCCCCTCTATCAGCCCTGGCCAGCAACACCTCCCACCATGCCTGCAGCCACATGGCAGGAGTCTGGCACAGGTCTAAGGACAACAGTTTGGGGACAAAACTGGCAGAGGGTGGGTGGTGCCAGGCAGGCCACACAGAGAGCAGCCCCACATCTGCTCCCAAGGAGGAAGGGGCTCAGCTCCAGTTCTTGGGACAGCAGACACAGGCCCCTCAACCAGCACAAGGGGCACTGCCCTCCTTCCCAGCTCCCTGAGCTTGCTTTCAGACTGTGGCCTACCCTCCAGAACTGTTTATTTGCCCTGAGATGAAGACCAGGTGCAGCTCTCCGAGTTCTTGTGAGCTTCACTCTGTCCCCCACAGATGGGACAGAAGGAAGACACTGGTCAAGAAAAGCTACCACAGGGACCACAGGTCAAAATGCTGAGGAAGAAACAAGAAGAAAGGTGGTGGTGGCTTCCAGGTTCAACAGACCACAGGAGCAGCAGGCACCAAGACCAGACCTGATGGGAGCAGACTGCATGAGCCAGGGCAGAAGTTGAGAATGCACATTACCCACACAGAGAAAGCACTGTGGCTGTAAGGAAGGAGTTAACAGAGGAGCCTTAGTGCTTATCAGCCAAACCTTTCTGTGGTGAGAAGCAAGCAGCAGCACTGTGAGTGCACTCAGTCTGCAGCTCCTCCTAGACTGCAGAGGTAAGGAGCTTGAGCACCTCAGTAACTGCTGTGGTGGGGAAGCTGGGCTTGTTAGAGCTCAGAATTGCCCTCCAATAGAAGTCCCTCTTTGCTTTATGCCTGTCGTGGTGGGACATGTCACAGACTACTAGCAAAGCTCTTAATCAACATGCAAATCCTACAAAGCTTGCAAAACCCCCTGCAACTATGTGAACATCAGCTTGTGAAAGGAACAGGGAAGAAGCGCTTTTCTTCCCAAACCAAATTGTTTAGCCTTCACAAAAGCTGAAAATGCAGACATCAGTTCTACAGGGGAAGAGATGAAGACCATGTGTAGAGGGTGCTGCTGGGCTGTACTGAGAGGAGTTGCTGAGGAGGAAAGGCAGGCTCTGAATACACACTCAGTTTGCAAAGTAAGCTCTCTGTATTCATCCGAGAATGTCTGCAGTATGGAGTTCATCTGGTATAAATAAAGTACAAAATTTTACAATGTCTTAATCATTATTTTAACAAAAATACTAAAAACTGAGTAAAAACTGAAACCAAAGTGGGAAGAGAGACTATCAGCCACAAGGGATCTCCATAAACATTTGTAGAAATTGGATAGTAAAAACACTTTCTCTGTACAATAAAACCCTCCTGCTGGCATCTCCCTGTGAGACAGACAAGCAGCAGCACTGGGGCACAGGTCCAAGGACACAGGTTGGGGGCTGCCCCAGATTGTGGGTCAGGCTGAAGAGGCTGTATCCATCCACAGTGATGTCTCCCTCCTGAATCAGGCTCAAGTGCCACAGGTCAGTAGCGTCCAAATGGGTTGTTGTTCTGCTGTGTCTGTGTATCTGTTGAGGTCAAGACAGAGTTAGAGTCACAAGATCTAATTCAGAAAAGAGATCTCCCTCCCCACATCTCCAGTGACTATGAGAGGTGTCACAGGCCAGGAGAAAAAAATTACAACTGTTATGGAACTCCCTGTGCTGCGGATCTGTCTGAGTCTTTGGGTAGCAGCACAGGGAGGATTCCCACATTCTTTGAGTAAGAGACAAGTATGTGCCAGTCCTGATCCTGAAGTATCCCCAGGGAAAATCTCTCCATCCCTTATGGTTGAATTGGAGGACCATACAAAGGCCGTAAAGGTGGTAGCTAGCTGGGAGGACGAGTTTATGGATTAATTATTTCTGATTTTGAAAGAAAACAGCCCTATAAGATTATGCAACTCCTGCAGCCATACAAGCTGCTGAGCCAGTGAGTGTCACTCATCCTAAGGCACACCCAGAAACTCAAGTTAGTGAAGGTTTCAGAGAAAATTATCCTGGTTGCCCATCAGTATCTTGGTACAGGCCCAAAGGAGTTCCAGATGGCACGGAGGCAGGAAACATGGTAAAGTTACATTAAAGAACCTCATGAACTTCCAACTGCTGGGACTGCTGTTTTGTGATTTACAGTGCTCACAGTATATTTGAGTACTGCCTGATACAGAAAATTCTGTAGTTTCTTTTCCTTAAACCACATCAGCATGTCTGGACCCTAAGCCAGCGAGTAGAAGGAGATGAGTGTAACCTGGCTGCCTGCCTCCTTCTCAACTCTGCTGGACGTTCAGGGATGCCCTGGAGCCTCCTAAGGCAGTCTATCCTGGGCCCAATGCACCCTTGTCCCTCTCCTGCAGGCTGGTCTTGGTTTACCTCCTGCTTTCCACTCCATCCCTCACACTACAAACAGGAACTCCAGATGCTTCCAGTGGGAGCTGATGCAAACCCAAACAGGCAGCATGGAAGCTGAATGCTGGCACAAGGCTGCACTGGACCCACACAGCTCTCTTCGCTGTACAGAAAGGTTACAAAAATATGGCTATTCTGCTATATTCAGATTCTTAGTATGAGGTCTTCCTATACTTGGATGTCCTGGCTGGGATCCTTTGGCACAGACTTATCATTTGTGAATCACGCTAGTGGGAAGCTTAGCACATTAAAACTTCTGGGTTGGGGAGTTCTTTTTGGTCACAACGACTAAGAATTTTCCGTCGGGGAACAAGTATAAGCAATTTCCAAGTCCCCCACTGCACACATTATCACATCTGGCACAGTCTTACACTCACTGCAAAAAACCCCAAAACAGTCAACTGTGCAGTCCATTTCTGAGCATTTTCATAGCATTTCTGCCATTTTTACAGCAGAAAAGCCAGTAAGGTGACAGAAGACAATGATAGCAGGCAATTCAGAAGGCAACAGCACAGACCCTGGATTTTGAATCATGATCCTCCAGCCAGTAATTCAATCCAGATTATAGGAATACAGTGTCAGACTGAACAACATCTATGCCATTACCCTGTCTGTGACAGCAACCACAGAAGCCCACAGATCACCACAAACACAGCAAGTGTTCAGCTATGCTTCCCAGAGTATCCTTCCTGCCTCCAGGAAGTCTTGTCTGGCTCACAATACAACCACAGTATCTCTGGGTCAACCACCAACTGAGTGAGTGCTCCAGGATTACAGCCTCCCTGTGGCCCTCAGAGGTCACCTGCAGCAGAAAAAATACCCCCAAATGACTTTAAAGCTGCACACTGGATCCTTTCAGGAATGCTGTGTGGCAGTCCCTACAAAGGCTCAGCTCTCTCGTCCCTCTGCAGGCAGCAGGAGGAAGGTCTGGAAGGTTGCTCACAAGCTGGCAAGCACTGCCCACCTCACTGCAGTGCCCCCTTGGGCTGGTAGCTCTAAGTCCTGATGCCACCTCCCTGCCAGCATAATTTATGTCCTCAGATAGACAGTCTGGCTTGGCCTTGCTTCTCTACACCAGAGTACCTGCAATAGAAAACAGCAGGAAGGAGACTAGCAACAGGATCAAGAACACTCAGGCTTACTGGAAAGCTGTTGTTGAAGCTGTCGAACCAGAGCAGCTGTTTGCTGCTGCTGCTGTGTCTGCTGGAGGCCCTGGCGCTGGAACTGTAAAGAGAGAAACACAGTTACAGCCACACCACCTGGCTGGCAGCCTCAGCATTCACACAAGCCCTGGGAAGATCAGGGAGGGAGAAAGGAGGGGGATGCAGGTGGAGCAGTGCTGGATTTGTGCCGGACTATCACGTCCCTGTGCCTCTGAGGGAACACTCACAATGGGCTGCTGGGGGGGAAGAGCCTGCATCCCCAGCCCCGGGGGCTGGCCCTGCGCCTGTGGCTGAGGCACTGTGGACACCTGGGGCTGCTGCTGGGGCTGGGGCTGTGGTGGCTGGGGCTGCTGCTGCTGCTGTTGCTGCTGCTGTGGTTGTTGCTGCTGCTGTTGCTGCTGCTGCTGCTGTGAAGACAAAAGAGAAGGGACCATCAGGGAACTGTCAGGGCAATGCACACAGCACTGGGGCACAGCAAGGGCTTAAGGAGGAATTTTGTTCCGTGCAGTAAAACACCTTCTTACACCATTTTCCTTATGGGTACCTAAATTACTCAAATTTCATCAGGACCCTGCCCTAGACCGAGAAATGGCAAGAAATACAGAGACAGCAATAAAGTTTTCTGCAAGATGAGGTATTGGTAGATGACAGGAAGAAAATTCCCAGTCTACTGGTCATAAGAACTCAAGAGGTTGGCTGGTTCATCTTTCGCCTCCTAGTTAAGATCAGCAATAATGACTAAAGAGTATTTGCCTGACTTATTCTCAGATTCTTTCCAGAGAGCTCCTATAACCTCCCTACACAACCCACTCCAGGTCACAGTTACTCCCATTACTGAAGTTTTCCCTAATCTCTACCCTGAATCTCATACATTGTTTTAGGGCCACTTCTGGTCCTACAGCTGAGGGAGAAGAAGAGAGAAGTTTTTTTTGGCTTTCATTTTAAGACAAAAAATTTGGAGACTTACCTCTCCTGTTGCCTTTGTCTCTCTTATGCAACACACATAACTATTTCAGAACTTTCTTCTCAGTCATATCCCCCAACTCTTCAATCTATCTTACTGTCCTTCCCTGCCACTCATGACAGCTGGTGTTACATTTCAATAAAAGGATGTGGATAGGACTGGATTCAGTGCTCAAAACCAAATGTTTACAGAACTAGTTAGAGTGAGAAGAATATTCAGTGTGTTGGAGTCAAAACATACCCAGAAATCTGAAGGTTTTTTCATTTATCCTAATTTTCAGACAATTCTCCCATCTGTCAATGCAGTTTTTAACTCTAGATCAAAGAAGAATTCCTAGCAGAAATAGAAAATTACTAATGCTATCATAACAAACCCAACATGGTGATGGTAGGTACAGTTCCCATCACTGGCTCAAAAGGACAAGGTTAAAACCTTGAACAGACTCAGAAAATAAAAGTAGAGAAGACAGAGTACAATCAGGAGAAGGACAGTATCTTATGAAAGAAGGTTAGAAAAACCTGACCTATGGAAGCTTCAAGTGCTCCCTAGGAATGTACATTGGGCAAACACCAGTGAGAAAGAACAGCCAGTAAACAACAGGACACAGTGAACAATAAAAATTCATACAAGAACCAGTCACAAACACACTGAGGCTTGGATCATGGATTCAAGCCAAAGAGAGTGAGTTTCTAGAACACCCTTCCAACTTCCACCTTAAACCAGTTTGGTCACAGGTTCCTGACATGGATGCTGTGAACCTGGGTACACAAGAAAGCAGATGACTGACTAAATGAGCTAGGATACCCTTCCCAATTTCATGTCCTACCTTCTTGCAAAAGCTAACAACCCACGTAAGACAAACCGAAAGGCCACCCATCCTTTCTGCAAGCCACTGCATCATGAAAGCCAACTCTAGCACCAAGCACCTGGCGTATCTCTGGTAACACAGCAGGAGTCACATTAATGGGGTATCTTGGGTACTCTACCTTTGTGAGATTTTTAAGCCACCCAGCAAAGCCAGCTAAAAGCTGAAGGTGTACGTGAAGTTACTGAGCTAGGAGAAGTGTTAGCAATTTGTCTGAGGCATGTTCTTCTAAATATGAGTGATGGAGAATGCTAAGAGAAACCAAGTGAATAGTCAGGGGGTGCTACTTATCAAGAGGACTAAAAGCTGCTGACCCTGCTAGCAGCAGTTCTCTCGTCCAGTGCAAGGCAGCGATTCTCAAATACTGCTGACTGCAGCTCTCTGCAGGAGCCACTGTCTCGCTCAGGCCACTCCCTGAACACAAGGACTCAGCACTCTGTGCCATGTAAGGTCTCCCCATATTCCACAGGTTTGCTAGGCCTTGTCCTAAGGTATTGGATTCACCAATTAAACTGCTTGTGTTTTTCTGTCAATTCAACACATTTCTATTAACTCCTAGAAATGTATCTGTATTTCAGGTATTTAATACTCATAAGACCATAATGCAAATCCATGGAATACTCATGTCTCTTGACTCATGCCTGTGATCTTCTTTGAACCTAGAGAGCTGGGTCTAACAGCTGACTTTGGATCAGTTTTTCACCATCTGCTGTTAGAAATGGAGTACATGGACTGATTCATACCAGATCTTCTGTCACTGGAAACTGCAACTAATTCTTATTTTGATCTTGAAAAATGCAGATATGCTCCTAAAGATATCTTGAACAACTTTACCTGCTCTTTTGTGAACAGGGGGATTTTCACTTTGTTTCTAGCTTCTGCCACACTTGTACAACAGCTAACTTTCTGCACAATCTACTGGCTCAGATGGAGCAGGAAGAAGTGGGATACAGGCCACAGAGAACTGAACACACTTCCACTGCTACTAACTTCCTTTTAGCTCATGCTGGGTGACTGACACAAGGCAGTGCAGCAGGCATCTCCATCGGGAGTGGCCAGCTCTAAGGAAAGGAGAACTGTCTAGCAAATTACCACAGACAACCCCAACAGAGCTGACATCTTTCCTGACATGGAGGGGCAAAGGTAAGCAGCTCTGGGCAAGCCTCCTCCAGCTCCAGCAGCCCTCCTCCTGTCAGCAACCACTCACCCTCAGCATCTGCTGTTGCTGCTGCTGCCTCAGGTACTGCTGCTGCTGTTGGTCAGGAAGTATCTGGCTGGGTCGAATTCCTGAGGGGACTCCCTGTGGACCCAAATGGTTCATCCCACTCATCATGGGGGTCTGCTGTATTGACTGATGAGGAAACCTGCAAGAGGAAAGGACAAGCTCATGGAGTAAAGGATTCACAGGCAGGCAGCTTCTTTAATCTAAACACAACTTCTGCCATCAATGACACAGCCCAAACAGGCCCCTGCAATCCATGCTGTCTCTCTGCAGAAAGGTGAGGGACACAAGGGCCTCTCAAGGGTTTAATACAACCTGTTTTTCTAGAAACCTTAAGTAATAGTCATCATCCCACTGTTCTGTATGGCTTTTCTGCTGGATTTATGCTTGCTCAGAAACAATGGAAATCCCAAATCTAGCCCTTTGATGGTGACCTGCTGGTTAGATTTGAAACCAAAACTACAACTTTCACAGGTAATTTTTCCTCATACTTCCCTACTCTATCTTTCTCTGGCTGGTAATACTGTTTCCTGCCTACAACTAGCATTTTCAAATTTCATTCTATCTATCTCTCTCTGTTTCTTCCCTGGACTGAAATCTGGATAAAGATGTTCCTTTGAGGAAGCAAAGAACAACACAGAGAACAGGGGTTTTGCATATTGCTGTTAGAGTTCTCTGAGCAGAGCAGGCAAGCCTTTGATGAAATACACCTTATTAACATCCCATAGGTACCTCTGTGTGTTGCCCAAGGTGTGCCCATAGCCAGGGGCCTGCTGGTGCACGTAGCCACTTGGTCTCTGCTGCATCTGTCTAACAGGATCCACCAGAGCAGGATTAGAGCTGGGGTGAGAATTCTGATAGGGCTGACCAGAATAGGTAGGAGGTACCATTGTGCCTGACTGGGAGGGGTGCTGCTGAAGGCCTATGTGGGAGACATAAGGTGTGTAACCCTGAAATGAAACAAAAAGCCTTTTTCAGTTATGGGGTAAAAAAGAGAATATGGAAGACAGGTTATCAGCCTCCTGCACATACTGTCACAAGAAAGCTCATTAAGGAGAAGATCCAAGAGCTTTCAAGGTGTAGCAGCAAGAACAAAGCTGCTGCCCTGTGCTGGAGTCAGATTCCAGCCCTACCTGCAGTCGTTGCCACTTACCTGGGAGGGCTGCAGCGCTCCGTAAGACGGGGTTGGAGCCATTTGGCGCACGGGCTGCTGGCCCATTATGCCCTGGCCCTGCTGGAAGGCAACAGAGAAATGCTTTTTCCAACATCTCCCAAGGGCAGGAAAACTGCTGCTCCCTTCTCAGCAGCTCCCACTAAACCAGACAAGTAGCTTCACTGCTTAGCCTACAAGGCTGCTGCACAGCAGGCACACGTTCGTGACTTCTACTTCACCCTGACCCAGGACCTGCCACTCCCCAGCCAGGACAAGCCCCTCACTGCCCACTGGCCACCTCACGGACAGCCTCCTCCAGCTGTTAGTGACACAGGCCCACAACGCAGGTGACAGCAGAGCAATAGACACAAGAAACATCCTTCCAGAGCAGATACAGAGACAGGGTTGGGCAGTTCTGGCTAAAAGGGACAGCACCAAACAGCCTGGTCCACACTATACTGTGGAGTCAGTAACATCACGAGCACAGCTCGAACTTACCAACTTTGCTTGAAGCTGCTGCCGCAGTATCTGTCCCTGGGACACTGGAGGCTGCTGCCTGTACACTGCTGGCTTGTAGGAGGGGTCAATGCCCATCATGCTCCCCATCCCTGGAGGCAGCACACCACTGTAGGGAGGACGACTCTGAACCAGTTTTCCCAGTGGCATGCGTACTGGTCTGTAGGATGTATCCAGGCGAGGGCCACCTGCAAGAGGAAGAGAAACAGGCAGACTAGTCACAAGCTATTGTTGCACCTCATAGATCCAGAATGACTCTTCACCATTGTATCCAGACATGACAGGCAAAAGGAGAAAGTGTGGGGACCCGTATATGACTGTCTCACAGAAGAGATTTCCAAAGAGGTGCAATGTTCAGCTCTCCTGTGCACCTACCTGCTGGAAGAGGCTGATTCTGGGCATAGAGACCCACTGGGGATTGCCCATATGCCAGCCTTGACATAGTGCTTCCTGACTGGTGATGCAAGAGATCAGTAGGCATACCAACTCCGTATGAAACCCCTCGGCTAGGGCCCAACACAAAGTCCTGCAAAGGAGTAAGAAAGATCAATGTGCACTAGGAATTCATGAATGGATGAAGCATATGAAAGGGTTGCAAAGTCAACAGGAGGAAGCCAGGGATGCTGTCTGAGCTGGGCAGACTCCTTCCCTCCCATCAGGGACTAAGGAAATGTTTGCCTTGCACCAAGCTAGAGAGAGCAGGATAAAGTTCCAGTACTCCCAGCTGAGAGGAAACACATCACATCTTCACCATTACAACACTCTCAGGCTCCTCAGGAAGACTCTAGGGAGTGTTCTGTGACTAGGAGTGGTGGACATGGGACAACCACAGCTGCTGGACACTCCATTACCTCCGTTTTGCTGGCAGATTGGTTGCGTTTCTTGGTTTTGCTCTGTTTCTTCTTGCGTTCCTCAGTGGAGGCAGCAGGATTGGAGCTTGTTTTATCAGCCTTGGCTGGTTCTGTAGTTTTCTTCTCTGGCTCTAAAGCCACAGGTGTAGGAGGCTCTTCCTCTTCAGGGGGCAGTGGCAATGGTTCCAGGTAGTAACTGCGGGGCTTGGGTTTCAGGTGTGTATGATACAGAAGAAGCCTCTGCTGCTCCTCAAACCTGGACACCTTGCGATCCACCCGGACTGTCCCAAACCACCCCCAGGAGAGCGGGGCCGAGTGCTTTAAGCCCTCAAAGAGATCCCAAGGGGAAATCTTCTGCTTTGTGGAGACTTGCAAACCCTTTAAAGCAAAAGAGATAAGAACCTTCAAGTCCCTGTTGTTGCTCCTAGGAGGGTACAGGAAACACTATGCTTTCTTCAGGCTCTACTCCAGATCTCTCACTCAACAGTCTGAGCCCCTGCTAATGGTCCTTGCTCCTCCAGGTGCAGAGCAGTCATTTCTGAAGGCCTTCAACAACATCTAGTCTCCTTCATGCTATCTCTGCCAGTCTCCTGCACACTGGCACTGCCCAGTAACTTATGTGATGGCGATTATGTGTTTCTCTTTACACTTTATATAACCCTACGTACAAACCCCAAGTTTAATTAACATCTCAGGCCACAGCAGCATGTATCACCAAGAATTAATACCCCAGCTTGGCCCTTTCTGGACATGGTTATGTGCCAGCTTGTCTGCATGCAGCCAGACACTTCAAGCTTGTCAGGGAATGAGGCACTGCATACAGATGCCTCCCAAGCTGTGCAGACTTAAGGCATCAGAGGACAAGGTGACACCTGCACTCAGGAGCTGTGATACAGACAGAAATGCTTCACTTGCCTCCTTCTTGAAGATAGAATCAAAGCCAGCTATTTTATTGCCTTTAGTGTCAATGAGGGATCCCTGAGGTTCACACGTGATGACATCCCGGGTCTGCTTGGGAAGTGGCAGTAGCTGTCGCACCTTCTCCAGGCTGTCAGACTGACGGTCCCCCAGCTCTTTCTGCACAAGTGAAAGAGAGAAAACTTGAAGAATTGTTCAGGAAAAACCACACAAAGTTCACCTATGCCTCCTCTGGTATTGGTCTCCATCCCTGCATTCTCTCTCCCCTTTGCACCCTTCAGTCCTACAGAGTCATAGGGGCCATCCTCACTACTTCATCTAAACAGCAGCAACACGACAGGTACCGTCCATGAGGCACAGGTAAATCTGCACATCTGGACAACTACAACACTCTCTGCTCCCTGTACAGGGCCTGGTGTTCCTCACCCTGAGTTTCTTGACAAGATTCATGTATGCCCGCTTGTTCTCCTCCATGCTGCCCTGAGAGATGCTGGACATATCAGCAGCCAGGGTGCCATTGATGAGAACACTCAGCATGTCCAGCACGGTGGTGAAGAGCTCACTGTTGGTCAGAGCAGAAATGTCAAAATCACTCAAGAAGCTGATATAAAGCCTCTGCCATCATAGCCACATCAAATATTACTAGATTATCAAGAGTACTGCCCACATTTAGAAGTGCCAGTCTTCAAAATAACCTCCCACACTAATTTTCCTTTTCCTTATACACAACACTTGAGTTTTACTCCCACTTAAGTGCAGTATCACAGATTAAGACTGGACTCCTCTCCATCCATTCAGCACCTCTAAAAAGCAGACTCAGCTCTACGCTGCGTATCTCTCTGCATCTGGAAAGCCAAGTTTGCCCTGGATATGGCAGAGTGCATTTAGATATCAGGACCTAAGTTGTAGCCTGCTATTACTCCAAAGTCTCTTTCAACTGTCACTTCTGACAGTTCATCTAGAGAGACAGGTACCTCACGTGAGAAACAGGAGGCTAGCAACTGCCTCCCTTGGGAAGCATATAGACCAGAAGACCCAGAAAGTTACTTGTTTGACTGCATGTCCACGGTGCCACTGCTGATGATGTCCAGGAGAAGCACGGCCCATTCAGTTGTCTGTTGTGTACTGCGTTGGACTGTGTCAAACATTCCCCCCACCTGGCAGACAAAGGAATTCAGTCACAGGGACACCAAGAAATACTGAGACTTAGAAGTGAGAAAGGAGCTTAAACCAGAGCTTAAAGGAGCTTAACTCCTACTGAGAGCTGAAGGAGGCTGCTGTCAGCAGACAAACCTCAGATGCAAGTAGTAGTGCTGTGGACTGCAAAAGCATTCAAAGGGAAAGGCACATCTATAAAAGAGACCAAGTCTTTGGATTTCATTCTGATGAAACAGAGTAAGGGAGTTTATCCATGCACCCAGTCCCACTCAGGGCTCAAGACCTAGAAGCAGCACAAGTGTCTCTCCTATTTCCTTGCCTCAGGACATATATAGTCCCTTCAGTGTGTGCTTGTTCCAAAGGAAAAAAAGGCAGATAACTCTTCACCCCATATGGTTAAGCTCTTCTTCTGCAACTGCTCACCAAATTCAGCCGCAGTTTCAAGGCCTCGTGCATCAGCTGCTTGGCTTTGCAGTCATCTTGGTACTGATCTTCTCGCCAGTTTGTAACAATCTAAGAAATATAGGAGAGAGGACAGACCTCACAAGCTGTATGCTGAAGCTGAGAGAGCAGCTTGTACTGCTCACTGCCTGGTGACTCAGAAATGGCCAGCTCAAGCTCCCTATGCCAAATAGGGTAAGACAGGCAGCATCCTGAGGCCATGCTCAATAGCCTGTCTGCTGGAGGGCTGAGCTCCTGAGGAAAGTGAGAGGAGAAGCAAGACACCTACCTGCTGGACCTGACTGTACAGAGAGGTGAGGAGGCCTTCCCGCTGCTCATCCTGTCCTTTCAAGCATGTCAGGACCAGTGATAGAAATGGCTGCTGGCTCAGCAGGGACATACTGTGAGAGAACAGAGAAGGAGCTGTACTGCCAGGCTGGGGGATCAGCACAAACACTGCCTGCCCTTTCCCCTGGACTCACCTCTTCTGCTTCTGGCGGTCCCGCTCTTTGCGGGACGATGACCCCAAATGTTGTCCTTTCTCCAATTCTTCTCCAGCAGCTTTCAGCACGTGGCCCTGCACTGATGTTGGAAGCTTGGCAATGAGAGGGGCCACCAGCCACACTCCTGATCTCTCCAGGGAGCTGTGACAACACAGGAGAAGAAAGCTGTTTGCAATGCAACTTATGATTCAGACTTGTCTACAACGGAGCTGCATGCTGGCTGTACACCTACCTGAGGATGGGTTTGGATTTGTTGCTGGCAGGTGTAGCACTTGTTGAGCTACTGATATTGTTGACTCCATTACCAGCACAGCTGGCAGAGCTGGTCTCTGCTGACTGCTGGAATACCTCAATGGTAGCCTTGGCTATATTTTCTAAGAGGGAATTCATCTCCTGGAGACAGGCAAGAAAAAGACAGTCAGGTCCTTCTTTGACAGCACCTGCTGCTTGCACATTTCAACACTCAGTACAAACCCAGTTTGCCAACTCCCCCATGGCTGCTGCTCTTGGGGTCTCAGACTCATTGCTTCCTGCTTGTGCTTGGCTTTCACAGTGACTCCCTCAGTGTTTACTTTCTAACTATTCCCACTTCTGCCAGGCCACCTTCCCACCAACTCACAAGCCACCACTTCATGCACCCCTGCATGATCCCCTCTGAGCAGAAACTCACATTGCTTGCTGTCTGTTTAATCATGAGCTGCAGCTCCAGCGAGGACTGCCTCATGGTCCACTGGTCCAGATTCTGCAATGCACACACACACACACTTCATGTGATTCCTTATCTCAGTTCACTCTGCCAGCCCACACCCTCAGCTCCCACCATCATGAGGGTCAGACCTCTCAGAGCTGCATTTACATGAGGCAATTACTAGGACACTCATGCTGCCAGGAGCCTGCACCTGTAAGATGCGCTTAATCCTCTGCCGCTGAGGATTTTCTCCTTCCTCGTTGTCCAGCAGCCGGTGTGGATAACAAATCAGCTGCATCAGCCTCTGGGCCTGTGTGCTGCTCAGGACAGGATCCTGCAAGTCATTGCTGTCTTCACAGAGGGACTTCAGACATCGTTCTCCTACCCACTCCTGCAAGACGAAGGCAGAGTCAGCACAGTCAAACTGGTGTCTGATTCCAAACCAACGCCCCTGCTTTCAGTCTCAGAGAGATGCATGGAACACATCAAAATCATAAAAGCCTTATTAGTATGCAGTTATGCCTGATAATCATTTCTCTTCATGAACTGTACTATCCTGATTCAGCAGGCGTCAGGCACAGCACAGCAATCAGAACAGAGGAAACAAACTTTGACAAGTCAGCAGTAATGAAACACAGTAGTTGCTCGCTCTTTTGAGAAAATATTGGTGTGATTTAACAGTACACAGTCACTACCATGTCCAGGCTCTATCAACACTGCCACTTGGGCTCAGAAGATCAGAAGGGATCACTTAAAATTGTTTGGTCTATTTCCAGCACAACAAAGCTCTAGAGCTGTCCTAAATTAGGTAACTCAGGATTGCAGCCAGCAGTAAACCAGAATATGTCTTGGGGAAAAGCACACCCCTTAATTCTCAAATAGTAATGGAAAACACACTCCCATACTTAATAAAAACCAATTTACTTCTCAAACTTTGGAAAATGACTGACTGGATGCAAGCCACTTATAAAGTCACATATCATGAGAAGGTAGACAGAAAATTATTATTGTCAGCCTCTCAATTTCAGTTGATGCTCCCTAAATGTATGATAATAATAAGGGCAGCAGTTTCCAAAACAAACATGAGGTAGGCACTTCATGCAATTTACAGTTAACCTGCAGCACTTGTTAGTGCAGAAGTTTCTCATATTTAAAATCAGGCAAATTCATTACATTAAAATCAACAGAGGACTGCTATATAAGCACTTCTGCATCTGCAGAGCAAGCCTGATCAGTGAATTGTTCCACTGAGAAGTGACAACAAAAGAAGAGATGAGGATCCAGATCATTATGCACAGGTGCTGATGCTAAGCCAAGAAAACTGGAAAGGCCCTTCAGCAGTGGACAGCACTCCAAGCACTAAAGCACAAAGATTGAAAAGGTTAAATCTCTGGTTTGAAATCCTTGTGAAACCACAGCCTAGATCTTCAACTTCCTCCCAGATAAAGTTTGCACTTTGCCAATATATGTTATTTGGTGACCTCTCAAGTACCTATTGCATTTCTCCCCTTCAGTGCTGCTATATAATAATCTCTTGATTATAATCTTCTCTTCCTTGCCCAGGTAAAACGTGTATCCTCAGGAAGACTTTCTATCACTTGCTCAGCTTCCTACAAGAACTCAGACAATCTCCAATCCACTTTATGGATATAAACAAGTAAGAAAGACATCCTGGAGGGAAGGGATGCCATGCAGAGGGACCTGGACAAGCTTCAGAGGTGGGCACTGGAACCAGTTGCCCAGAGAAGCTGTGGATGCCCCGTATCTGGAAGTGTTCAAGGCCAGGTTGGATGGGGCTCTGAACAACCTGGTCTAGTGGAAGGTGGCCCAGTCCATGATCTTTCAGGTCCCTTCCAACCCAAACCATTCTATGAGTCTGTGAAGAAAGCTTTACATTAATTATAATCTGCTCCTTTTCCCCATCTCCTCATAATGAAGTCTATCATAAAATATACACCTGAATCTGAGACTGAGAAATCACAACCTACAATTTAAGGCATTGATAGTGTGAGTTCTGCAGTGCCCACTGCACACATTGGAGGTGCTGATATTAAACACAGCATTTTAGCAGCCCTTTACAGCTGCAGTCACCCTGCAGGATCTCTGGCACAGTTTGGTGGTAACTCATGGGTGTCTACTGGAATGCACATTCCTACATAACCAGTGCAGTCAACAACTGGAATGACTAGTGACACCTGACACTGCTACTCCCTGCTGCACACAAACACTTTCACTTTCTTTGAGTCCATCCTATATAGACTTTGATTAGCAAAAGAATATCTACTTCTGTAAATGCAACAGTCAGGTTTCAGTAATACAAAGAATGTTGAATTTATACTTAGGTGGCTCCAAGTCTTTTTTTGGTAGGCTGCTAACATTGCTATGCAGTGAGCCAATTAATAAACAATAGCATGAGGACAACACAGCATTAGTGTTGGGTTTGCACATTTGTAATATAAAATACAGGTTTCAAATTGTAACACTGCATCTTTCCCGTTGACAGAATAAACTTCCAACCAAGGCTAAGGACACCCTTCAACATCCATTTCCATACAGTATGGTAACATCCACTCCACTCTGCAACCTTATTAGCCAGGTTTCAGCTCCTCAATTGTCAGTTTTCCACAAAGGAACAGAAATACTGGTGCTGTCAGATTAGGCTACGCAAAAGGCTTTTGTTGTTCTTTTCATTAACTAAACAGGGCAATGCAAAGCCCAGGGATACACTGACAGCCTAGCTGCAAGTAACACTTAAGCTTCATTCTGAAAGACACCATTTATCATTTCAACAAACTGTCTTTCTCGTGCTGATCTTCTTTACCTCTAGCACACATCTCAGCACACCACTCCCAGCACTCCCCTCCTTGGACATGAGCCCTGCACGTTGCCAAAACAAAGGCGATGTGCAGTCCCTGCACACTGCAACACCTAATTCTTGAGCACTGTTTGTCTCTGTATTTTGCTAACAGTGAGCAATCCTCAGTACTGTCACGTGACAGAAACACTGCAGGTTCTTCACTGATCTTTCAAAGAAATACCTGCCAAACACAACCTGAAGAAAGGCATATGGGATATATCCATCTGCAGAAGGGAAAAGGACAAACCTAGAGATGGGACAGACTCACCTGTTGACATATACTCCTCAGTACATACTTGGCATAAATATCCAAGCTAGCTGTTTCTACAGTTACTACCCGACCACCAGCCTTCCTGGTGCCCAGCTCATCATCCATGAGATCATCAACACCACCAGGGTGGGAAAAGCCGGAGCCTTTCAGTTCTGCATCTCCTAAAAGAAAAGTACAAGTATCACCTAAACAATGCTAACCACAAAGCCTGACTCAAAAAACACCTTGAGATTTTGCAAACTCTCCCTGGGATCAGTGACCTCTCTGCAGCCAAGAGATTAAAAGCATGTTTACAGCTCATCCAAAGGGCTACAGACAAACCACATATTCACCAGAACAGATCTCCTCTGGCCTTCTGTACAGCCAACAAGTACAATACAGTGCCTTTCCCCGACTCCCCTGAAAAACATTCTTACAGGTTCAGGCTAACACAGGTACACACCCAGAACAAAGACAGCCTTCAGCACTGCGAAGACTGCTCCATCCACAATGCGATTCTGGGAAGCTGCCAGTAAGTGACGGTCACAGGAAGAGCGAATTCCCACAGTGGGTTTGTCTGCAAAGAGGACAAAGGGGAAAGGCAATACTCAGCAAGAGAGAAAGGCACAGGCTCCAGAGCTGCCTGAATTGTGTGCCAGCAAGTATCATAAAATCCAATCCAGAAAATCCTGAGGCCAGTTCCTTTCCTAACTGTAACATGGGGTCCATTTAATTAACTTTCAAGAAGCATAGTGCCAATCACATTGTGACAACTGAACCATGAAATCCAAATGGGGTGCAGTGCCTGTGTCATGAACTCCAAGCTCCAACCCTAGACCTAGTATACAGGCTGGATTTAGAAATCTGAGCTATCAGGATACTGGTGAGAAGCCAAGAACAGAGCTTCCTGGAATGTTTCCATCATCAGACAAAAAAGGAGTGCTGTAAAACAGCAGCTTCTGGCACCAAGTTAAGAGACTATACAAAGCTCAAGACATAAAAGAAGAAGTGATCATTACTCTAATGGCTTAGTGACAGTAAGGCCACCTCTACTGGCTGGTTTCCTGACTCCAAGAACCTTCTCCCCAATACGCCTGGCTACCATGGAGTGACATAAATGGAAGGATACTGTTCTTTGTCCTCTGCAGAAAGCAGTGCATCAGGCTTTGCCTGCTTTGTTCAAAGCAAGCAGGTTATGATCTCTAACCATAAGGTCTAGTGTCTCCCTTCTTGGGGTGCAAGAGCCTCAGTACTTTCATAATAAAGAAAGGCTCTAGGTTCATTCACTTACTGGCGTCCTGCTGGCATGGGTTCAGCTGTGGAGTCTTAAACAGATGGAGTAAAATCCGGCAGGTCAGACGTGCTCCTGGTTCTGAGTCCTGTTCACTGCAGGCTATGTAAAGAAAACAGTCAACTGGGATTTCTTAAGCACCAGGACAGCTGACTCTCAATCCAAAAGCTATTCACAGTGCACTGCCCTGGAGCAGCCAGCCGAGAAGCTGCGGCAGCCTTATTGTATTTACAAATATGGAGCATGTGCAGCAATTAACATGCAAGCGAGAAAACCCACCAGCATTATCCCCAGTGACACGCACTGCATTCTGCTTGTTCCAACTTCACCGTGTCAACAGTTTGGATGCTGCAATCCCCAAAGCAAAGCTATGAAGGCTGGTGGCAGAGTAAAGGCAGTGGCCCAGGTGCTGCAGGCCCAATGGGTCAGCTGGCTGCTCTAGCCAAAAGGCTAAGCTGAACCGTATCATCAGTGGGAGGTGTACTGCTGGAGTTCAGAGTACACTGCTACACTGGTCACACAGTGAGGCTGGTAACATCTCTCCATGCTTATTTCAGCTTGCACACAAACTCAAGAGAGCAAGGCACTGAAAAACCTTAGCACAATCAGTTTTTGGTAGAAATCAAAAGGCTAGAAATTTTCTAAAGCATAATATTCAGTTATTTAGCAGAAAAGAAGTACTGGAGGCAGGTTTCACAACTATGGGGTTTACCAAGTATCCATTAAGCACAGGCCTTTGGGCCAGAACTGAGACTAAGACCAGCTTTGTGCAGGGATGCACTTACCAGCATTGAGGAGTGAGGGGATAGCAGCACAGCGAATCAGGTCCTCCAGCAGCAAGCACTGCCGGGCAATGAGAATGGCAACAAAGGTGGCCAAGGAATCATGGAAAGATAAGTCACTGACCTGAAAGAGAGGAGATCAGCCAGTGATCACAACAGCCTCTATCTCATTCCCTCTGTCAGGAACTCAGCTTGCCTAGGAGCTGGGGAGCAGAAGGGCCCATAACCCCTGGTCAATGTCCATGATCAGCCCAGGCTGCAACAAACACCAAAGGCAGCCCCCAGTATTCAAAGCCTTTTCCCTGCCCTCAGAAGACAAAGCCTCCATCCCTTGTTCATTTTTGACTTCTCCCAAGGGATCCCTCCACTCCTGCTTCAATTCCTTTTCCCCTTTTGAATGTTTGCACTTGCATCAACATTGCAGAGGAGATCATTGAAGCCACAGGTCCCATTATTGGAGGAACAGCACAAAGCTTTGAGCACACCCAGCCACTCGGCACTTAGAGACTTGCAGTAGCCAGTTAGCTCAGCACACAGGATAGCAATGTCGTTCACCCTGTTAAATAAATAATGAAAAAAGCAGAGGGTCAGCTTCGCTACGCATGCATGCCATCAGGTTACCCATTTTCTAAGGGACCCCAGCCTTGTCTCCTCCTTCTTCACACCCCAAGACAGCCAAGATATGGCTACTGGCTTCCTTACCCTCACCTAAAGCATGAAAGTGGTGCCTCTCACCTGTCTGGATCGTGGTGTCCCACACACACATGCATTAGTGCATTACAGACGAAACTGTAGCGGTTGGCTGGGTTTTCATTGAGGCTCTTGCCCAGGTTGGTGTATGTGAAGTTATGTGCAGATGGATTTTCAATAGTGTCAATCATGAATTCTGGTTCCCATAGCATGTTGGAGTCAGATGGCTCAACATTGCAATAGATTGTGTTCTTCACCTTGGAGCAGAAGTCACTAAACAGGACAGAAAAGAGATTAGGAACACAAAAAACTAAGCTGCCACTGAACTCTGGAGAGCAAAGACAAATGCCCAGGCAAGAACATGTTGAAACTCAAGATCACAGTGTACCAATAAAGACTCTCCCATTTGTTATTTTCTATTCATTCCTTCCTGCACTTGTAGTCTAAGACACATTGAACATTCAGTTTATTTTCCATATCCACTAGAACTTTACAAAACTTCCCCCTCAGTACTCCTCTTCTGTGGGGAGGAGAATCAGTTCCTCTTAAGTAAGTCACTGCAAACCTCTGGTGATTTGTCCACTCAGCCTTCTTTGAGCCTAAATCCACTACATGCTTTTTGGAGTTCGCTGCCCCAAACCAAAAGGTGCACTTGTACCATGACATCAACAGTGGCCTAACAATGTTCTCTGGTCTGTTCTCCATTCCTTTCCAAACAATACTTAACATTTAATTTGCTTCTTACGTTACTGTACATTAAAATGACACTTTCAATTACATATCTTTCACAGCTCAAAGATCCTTTATTCAACCAGTAGAATATATCCATCACCACACAGAATTAAGAAAGGAACAAAGGCAATCCTATGAGCATTATTCTATATTTAACAATATTGAACTTCATCTGCCAATTTATCACCTGGTCACCACCAATGTACCCTACCACAACAACCTGCAGCCAACTTCTATTATATGTTAATTAACAGTTACAAGAAAAATTTTGATATCACCACTCACATTTCTGATCCATAGAACAGCACAAGCACTAGCAGAGTCATATGGAAGTCCTCAGCCACTTCTTGTCTCCATCCATAACTTACTGTCTGCTTGTTAGAGGATATTCCCTTTTACCTGTGGCCATTTACTTTAAAGCCTTGCTGAAGAGCTTTTGGGAATATCACGTTCCTCATTTCTGTACGTATGACAACTCCTTCAAAGAACTCTCATGTGACAACCTATGACAACAGCACTCCCTCCTGCTCTCAATTCAGACCAGAGAGAGACTTTTAACACTCTCTGCAGCCAGGAGTTTGGCCAGCTGATATCAAGGCAAAAGCCATTCTCACAGGCCCTCACTGGGGTGTAACACCACAGGTCAGATGTCCCCACAACACACCTGCACTGGAAACACTAATAGGAGCAGGGGCTGTGAGAGAAGACAAAGTGAAGCACTGTACTGGGAAACAAGGCTGTCAGAAGAATTACCCCTTCACAGGATCAGGTAAACAAAAAGCCTAGGAGATCTGTGGACTCCACCTCTGGGTGGCTAAGGGAGCTAGTGGAGGGACAGTTCCCAAGAACTACAAAGGACAGAAGCCCACAGTGTAAAGTAAGCCCACGGGACAGAACCTGGGGGCAACATCAGCAGAGCAGAACCCAAACAGCCAACAGGGGCAGAAAAAGGAGTGTGAAGTAGCACAGCAGCCAACACAGAATCAAGCAGAGGAGGTTGAGAAACAGCCCAAGAAGTATTAGGGAGCAGAGAACCACCTTTAAGATGAACTACCCAGTAATCAGTTTAGTAGAAACCAACCTCTCTACATCTATCCTCCAGGAGTGGGGTAAGTACAGACCTGTGGAGGTGCAGAAGACTACTGAAGGTAATTTACCAAAAGCAACTTGATGATTAAAGAGTCAAGATTATCCACTGAATCATTGAGAGAATCTCAGGGACAATCACATCAAACAAGATCAAAAGCACAGTTTAAGTCAAGGTGCTGTACTGGTCAGTACCCAGTGCATATCAGCTGCATCAGACTCACCTAAAAAGCTCCCCAAATTTACTTTTGAGATGACTGCAGGAGGTATACAGGTCGTAGAGATAGGCCAGGATGCAGCGCTCTGCTGAGGAGCCATCTGAGCGGTTCATGCCGTGTTTCACCACCCCACACAGACTGCAAAGAGACAAAAAAAGCAAGTTGAACTCTCAGGCACAAAGTTGCCGCGTTTCAGGAAGGACAGAGATGTCCCTGTCCCTTATGAACCCCCAGGATATGCACTGCTTCCTTCCACACAGTGAGGGGAAGGTGCCCTTACCCTTCGAAGACCTGGGCCATCTGGTCCTGGTTCAATATAAGGCAGGAGTGGTAGTGCCGCAGCACAGCCACGATGCACAGGCACAAGCTGGTGGTATAGCTGCCAACAAGGTCGGAGGATTTCAACAGCAGTTCTGCCTCCACCACGCTCAGTTCATTCAGCAACTGCACCCAATGACAGAAAAACCCTTCAACAGCCACAGGGGTAAGGTATGGTCAGAAAGGGAGGAGGCACACCAAACCCACAGCCTATAGGACCTGCCAAGGAAAGGCACTGCCAGGCATTTTCCGCTTAGGGATGCACCCCATAATAGTTGGCACCATGTCTCAGGAGGTACAAGGGACTGTCAGGGCTTGGATATCAGACAGTGATTGGGATATAGCCACAAGCAGTATCAAGCAGCTGGTTTGGTAATTCTATCCTGCATAAATCTCACTCTGCTATCCTTTCCAGGCTAACAGCCTAAATTCCATCAGCAGGGCTTCAAGAGACAACTGGTACAGGCTGCAGAAACAGCAACAGGATGTTAGCAGGATCCAAAAGGCAGCTTGAGCTGCCATGTGCCAAGGATCTTTCCAGGGGAGCAAGGTAGGCAAGGTGCCAGGGACAGACAATCCCCTTCTCACTCAGAACAAGGCCCTGATGCAACCAGGGACAGAGATGCAATGCAAATCCTTTGGAAACAAGCCCAAAGCTTCTGCAAGAATAATCCTCAGAACAGAACATGTAAGACTATCTGCCACAAACAACCTAATCCTAACAAACCCAGAAGCACCACGAAGACCATCTAATCTGACCACCTCCATGACACAGGTCAGAGGGTCACCAATGACCACCAGAGCAGGCCAACTATCACAGCACAGATCTGCTGCTTTTCAGGTGGATGAATCCCTCCCCAGGAAGCACCTGAGCACACTGCCCTTACCTGGATGGCAAAATCGATAAGACCACTGATATTGAGTGAATACTCCATCAAGTCAAATATGAACTGCACGTGCTGTACCAGAGGCAGGTGGTATGACATTCCCAAAGCAAAGCTGGTGATCTGTTCCAAGACGTTACGAGATACCTGCAAGTGCAAGACAACACACAGGATTATCTTCCCTTCCAGAAGTCCCTCAGTGGGCCCATCTCCTTTCTTCCCTCCAGGAAGCTGCTCTCAGTAATGCAAAGGGACACAGTCAAGACTCAAGAAGGACAGAAGTCTTGAAATTTTCATACCTGAGATGTGACTTGGTGCTGATCAAAGTGAGAAAGGTGCTGGAATTTTGCAAAGATATCTTCAGCTGTTGGGAATGCTTCTGGCTTACTCTTTTTCCTCTTCTGGCCTTCCTCTCCACCTTCCAAAGTTGAAAAGGTCAGAAAACAGTATTAGGCTACTTTCCTCACCAGAGGACTAGACATCAGCCATCAACTCCTGCCAGTTCCTTGGCAAGATCAGCCTGTCATACAGCATAGCCAAAAGGCCTGAGTCCTAGACCTTAAGCTGGTGAGGACCATCTTGAATTAAAAAAAAAAAACTGTTGAGGAAGGAATCTCTAACCTAAGAATGACAGTAGGGCGAACATCTAGCTTATCCCAAATGAAGGTATCCTTTGGAGTACTCTTCTGCCTTGATTTAGACATATACCTATTCCCTGATAAGAACAGGCATTCTGGACTGGAGGTGTTCCGCCACAAAAGTTTGTCAGACAACTCCGCCTTTTAAAGCATCTTCTTCCTACCACATTTCAAGTTGCCTTTCAGGCATCAGAGTAAGAAAGAAAAATTGTAGTCAGATTCTCAGCTATTGGACATCAGAGGCTTTCTATTGATTTTGACACAGTTATCCAAATTACCTATCCTACATATTTAGCATGTGCTTGAAGCATAATGGCATGATGCATTTAACAAAGTCTTTGCCAAATATGCACAGGCAAAGTATTTTTTGCTTCTTGTGCAAGGATCTACATGCAAGAACTAAATAAAAATAATGTGTGAAAAATTGAAGTTTTGGTTAGAGTCTCACTCTGAACCTTGTATGACTCAGGTCTCTTCTGAACAAGAGTTCAATTAAACAGATATTGTCAGCAGGAAACCAACTGCCTTACTTGCTGGTTAATATGTTTGCAAACAGAGCACCACTCCAGACTCTCATTCACTAGTACCTCTCACCACACACTGTACATTATATAAAATCCTTACACTGAGACTCCAGACAAGGGAGTCAGTCAACTGGAAAGATGCTCGTATTTCAGAAAGGAGTGTCTCAAGCTCTACTAACCTGTCTCTGCAGTGCTCTTTCTGTTTAACACTTTCAGAATGTCTTTGGTTATTTTCTTGATCGTATGCCGAGCATCGTCCCGTTGTTTTCCAACCCCAAAGAGAACCACCAGCCTTTGGTTACACTCATGACTGCATGACTCCTCCTGGGGAACCAAAAGAGACAACTGCATTAGCAAATAGGAGGCCAAATGCTTTAATCTTGTTTCACATCTGGATCTCTTAAAGGAAAAGGAAAGCTTCATTTCAGAAGCATCTCTGGGAGTAACCAAGCAGCATGACTGCTCCTTACCCACCCGTAACAGAGACACACAGCAGCCTCACAACCAGAGCACAAGGCAGCAGCAGAGGAGCAGTTACGAGCAGGTCTCATACCTGAGGAATAGGAAAGTGTGTTGCATACTGGATGTGCCGAGGCTGGTCATACAGGGATGCTAGCATTCCTTCCACAGACTTATCCTTCAGCAGAGTTTTTGCTTCCTTTTCAGGATCTGGTTTTTCAGGGGAAGGGCTGGCTTTAGATTCACAATGCATTGGTGGAGAAAACATCTGAGGAAGAAAGCAAGAAAATGTAGTTAGGGAACATGGTCATGCAAAAGTAAAGACTGCTGAAGGAAGGTACATCTGCTTAGGCCTAAAAAGGAGCAGGAAAGGGGAGGGTTGCAAAAACATCCAGTTCTTAGGGCAATAACCAAGGTAACGTGCTAAGAGACTACTCCAATTTCTGCTTCTAGTCCATGTTATATATTGAGTCAAAACACAGTAGGAATACAAGAGGAATAATAAATTCATGGCTTAAAATTTTGGAAACAACCCCTTCCACAGAAGTGAGGATCCTGGGAAAGCCATATAGCTTTACATCACACTTGCCTAACATGTACCTTGAACAGTCAGAAATGGCTGGATGAATATACTCAGGGTTTCTTCAAGCATCACAAGTTAATTTTATTACTAAGTGCTTCAAAGTGTTCTGCTACTATGAACTATGCCCACAAATATTATGAAGAACTGTAAATCTACAGAAGTACTGAAGGCCACACAGTATGATGAACGAAGACCAGCATCTTCTCCCAGGATCAGGAAAACCTCTGCAACTGGTCACTCCCAATCTGGTGCCATCATGGTCATTCATTTCCCATCCACGTCCTACCCTGCCCAAACACTGGGCTGGCAGTGGCCAGAGTGTAAGAGGTCGCAGGGAATGACTGGGACTCACCAGCCAGCATTAACAGGTTGTAGAGACCTTTTACAGTGCCAGCTGCCTCACAACACAGTCATTTCCAGTAGAGATACACAAAAGCAAGGCACATGCTGTTCCTGAGCCCAGCTACAACACACTGACCCTATTTACTGAGTAAGAGGTAGAAAGTGGTGGAACATACCGAAAAGTCTGTCTTTTCCATGTCATCAAAGAGCATGCTGGGGTTGTGGTCAATGTCCATGGGTTCTGAAAGACCTGTGTCCTGGGAACAGACAGAGCAGCTTCACATCTCAGTGATGCATCAGGGAACAAGACAGTATTTGTAGACTACAGCATTGATGTCCATGTTGGACAGTGACAGCAATATGCCAACACACAGAGGATACCTGGCAAATTGAAGCCTGATACACCACAAACATTATGGACAGGCTTGACACAGCACCTCATGATATGCTGCTCTGTTTCAAGCCATGCAACATTTTCCTGCGATCTGCAGGTCCCTTCCAGTCGCTTAGAACATAACCTTGAACTGAAATGCTAAGGAAATAGGTTGGGGGAAGGAAGAGCAGGAGTCAGTGGTACGTTCTCCAGCAAGTAATAGCAAGGAGGCTACAATGCTGGTAAAAACAGGCAAGCACAACACAGAGCCATGTACAGGAGGATCATGGTGCTTGTGCTCTCACCTCCAGCTTGATGCCACTGCTTCCCTCTGTCTCCTTCCTGTCATGCTCCTCAGCAGGGTCATCGAAGGGTGAGGGCGGGCGAGGCCCATGAGAATCCATGGCAAGATCACCCCGGGAGATGAGCGTGCACATATAGATGTTGTGAGAGAAGACATCGTGTCGGATTAGCTCACAGAACAGCAGCACCAGGTTAAAGAACTCCACCTTCTCGTTTTCCTTCCCAGGATCAGCTGAAAGGCAACACAGTCAGGGCTATCAGGGTAGTTCTGCACCACCGTGAGCAACACCAGACACCTAACCTAGGGCGAGGAAAGCATTTCCTGAAATCTCAACAGTGACTGATACATAGTTCTGAGATTACAGCAGGGACTAAACACAGAAAGTCCAGTTTCAAAAATTAGCAAGTAAGTCAAAAGCTCTTCAGTGTCAGCCCAGAGGCATTGGACTTTAGCCTGGAAGTGCTATTCCTGGGTGTACAAACAGTTGCCTGCATCATTCAGAGCTGTTATACTGTTCCCCTTAATCTGTTTGTAGAATTTCCACTGAGAACCAGAGCTCTGTTACTAGTTAAAAACCTCCCTCTAGTTCTCGGCCTGAAGTAATTCCTGATTAAGTTATACTCATTTATCCTTGGCCAATGCTCTGTTAACGGAAGTGCTTCTGCATTATTCTTCTGTCATCTGGCCCTGCAAGTTGCTTTTCCTCCCTCTCCAAGGTAGGCTCTAGATTGCAAGGAAGCCAGAGAGAGAATTCAGAAACATCCAAAACGTACACACAAGAGAATAGCACAGAAATTAAAAGTTTGCAAGAGAGGGAAAGCTGGAAACTGGGAGACCACATGTTCTTATTTACATACTTAGCATAGGAGCTTGAGTGTCAAGGAACTGCATAAGGACATCCTGAAAGACAGGAGCACTGGCTGCCGAGAGAGAGCCTGAGGAGATGGAGCCCTTCTCATCCACGACTTCAGAGTCCCCACATCTCTGCAGAAAGACAAAAAAGTACTGACTGCTGACACAGAGGAGAAATTTCCTATTCATAAATCTCAAAAATAGAAGTCTTCAAGATAATTTTTCTATCTTGCTCTTATAGTCAAGCCACCATACAGGTTTCTGTAAGCTACTTCACAGTCTCCCAATTATTCCAGCACTTCTGCACTGCAATCAGCTGTCCTCAAATGCATTCAAGAAATGGGATATGCACCACCCACAGGCTCCTTTATGACCTACATTGGGTCATATGGAGCAAATGCCATAATTAGCAGCACCAGTGGCAAGAGGCACTGTGCCCATCAGCCTTTGCCTTTGCCTGTCAGTGTAATCGGAGCTAGGTAACCTCTGCTCTCCCTTACTGCTCCCAGCCTTCCAGGAATAAGGACCTACCTCAGCCTCTATCTCTGCTTGACGCTTCTCCAGGAGTTTGGCTACGACCATGGCCCTGTGGCGTCCAGAACGTTTATAACTGACAGCCCACTCGCACAGCAAGGCCACCACTGCATCATCATCTGGGGAGATCTGGTGAGATATAACACTGCAGTGAGAACCTGAGCCAAGCAGAAGAGGGGAGCAGATAAAACACTGGGTTTACTTCCCATAGAACACAGCCTGAAGACTGTTACATTGCCCTCTTCCTAATAGGGAGGGCAGACACCAAGCTAGAGCCCTCCTGCTTTGACTCCATTTTGCAACATGAGGTCCACAGCCCCTGACAAATCTCCAGACTCTGCTTCAGAAAATCATCTCTCTTCCAGCAACACATCTATAGAGTGCTAATCACAGCACTGAGCGAAACACAGCTTCTAGACAGCATTATACAAAGTATACAAACAGCCAGTCCTGCAGCTCACTTCCAGGAACCAATGCAGTAGTGGATGCACTATGGTCCTACACATCATAAATACATTATCCCCCAGGCTAAGAGAAACCTGAGCAGTGAGCTCACAGGCTTCCAGGAATGAGTAGCCAGCCCAGAATTTGACCAGGCTAGCACTGACTCTGCTCAGACACATAACAAGTCCTTACCACCTACGGGGCATCCAGACTGCCATCTTTCATCAGTCAATTCTCTCAAGATTACATGTCTTTGTTAGACCTTTCAGAGCACAGGGTCCCTCTTCTCACTTTAACACCTCCCTAACAAGGCTGCACAAAATCCTTTTCAAGGGAAATCGTGTCTCTGGGCCAAAAGCCACTACCTAGTCAGCTCTCTGCAGACACAGGACAGTAACAGTGGGATATAAATAAGAACACAGCCACATTCAAGACCAGGGCCCAGCAGCAAAGTCCCAGAGCACCTCATGACTGTCTTTGGTTGGACCCAGCCCAAATATCCTGTTATACAAGGAATCCAAAGAGTTGCTGAAGTCAGATCTTTCAAAGCTGTGACTGTCCAGAACTTCTAAGGTATGCAAGACACGGCCAATAGTGAAACCTAGAAGAGAACAGAGAAGAGAAATGCGTATTTGGCACCTGCTACAACAGACTCTAGAGCAACACCAGATGTGTTGCCAAGGTCAGCCGAAGTCAGAAGGGCCTACACCTCATATCAAGACCAGTTCCACAGGGGAGAAAAGATGGGTTGTAGTTGTAGGTGATTCTCTTCTAAGGGGAACAGGGAGTTTGGACCCTTCATCCAAATGCCAGATTGACACTTCTCTAAGGGAGTCTGCTGCACTCCTGAAGCCTGAGTTAAGGACATCACATCATCAAACTTCCTAGCCTGATACAGCCCTCAGACTATTACTCGTTATTAGTCTCCCACATAGGGAAAGATGAAGTTGAAGGTGTAGTCCAAGGATGACCAAAAGGGACTTCAGGACCAGTGCAAGGGATTCTGGAACACAGGTTACCTCTTCTATCCCTTCAGTTGCAGGCAATGACATTGGAAGAAACAGATGGGCCCAGTCTATTAATACATGGCTCTGTGGCTGGTGACCATCAAAATACTGGGTTTTTCTAACAATGGGATGGCCTACACAGCACCAGGCATGCTGGACTGTTCAGTGTACGAGGAACTGGTTGGACAGTCACATCCAGAGGGTAGTGGTCAAAGGCTCAGCGTCCCAATGGCCATCACTGATAAGTGGTGACATCGACAAAGATCAAGTACACCCTCAGCACATTTGTAGATGACACTGATTTGAGTGGTTTGGTTTACAACCATGGAGGATGAGATGTCATCCANCATCCAGAGGGACCTGGACAAGCTCGAGCAGTGGCCCATGGGAATCTCATGAGGTTCAACAAGGCCAAGTGCAAGGTGCTGCATTTGGGACAGGGCAACCCCAGGATCAATCCAGGATGGGGGATGAAGGATTAAGAGCAGCCCTGCAGAGAAGGACTTGGGGGTGCTGGTGGATGAGAGGCTGGACATGACCCAGCCATGTGCACTCACAGCCCAGAGAGCCAAGTGTGTCCTGGGCTGCAGCAAAAGCCCTGTGAGCAGCAGGTCGAGGGAGGGGATTCTGCCCCTCTGCTCCACTCTGGTGAGACCCCACTGCAGTGCTGCCTCCAGCTCTGGGGTCCCAGCACAGGAAGGACACGGATCTGTTGGAGTGAGTCCAGAGGAAGCTACCAGGTTGATTAGAGGGATGGAACACCTCTCCTATGAGGAATGGCTGAAAGAGTTGGGATTGTTCAGCCTAGAGAAGAGAAGGCTCTGGGTGATCTACCTGTGGCCTTTCACACTGAGGGGGCCCTACAAGAAAGTTTGAGAGAAACTTTTTACAAGGGCAGGACAAAGGGAAATGGCTTTAAACTGAAATAGAATAGATTCAGACTGGATGTTAGAGAAATTTTTCCCTGTAAGGGTCGTGAAGCACTGGGACAGGTTACCCAGAGAAGCTGTGGATGCCCCACTCCTGGAAGTGTTAAAGGCCAGGCTGGATGGGGCCCTGAGCAAGCTGGTCTAGGGGAAGGTGTCCCTGCCCATGGTGGGGGAGTTGAGACAGCTTGATCTTTAAGGTCCCTTCCAACCCAGGCCATTCTATGATAGGTTTCTGCGAGCTCATTGCTCAAGGAGAGCTGTACCAGTCAGGCAAGGGTCCACCTAGCTCAATATCCCAACTCTCACTGTGGCAAACAGCAGATTTTAGGGGACAACATCAGAATATGGCACACAGACAAGAGTATAGTTCCCTGGTACACATTTCCAGCTTCCTGTAACAGAAACTCCCCCTATGCCTAGAGAAATGGACTCATGTAAGATTTTGCACTGGAAAGAAGAAGAGTCATGTATTGCTGCTGACAGTAAATACACACAGTACCAAACACGAAAAATCAAAAAGAATAGCCAGACTGGAATTCTATCAGGGCAACACATGGAACAGGGGGAGAGAAACTTTAATCTACATCAAGTTACCTGCTGTGGTTTCTTGGCACTTGTCAAATGACCAGCGGACCTCCACAGCCTGGCCACGTTCCTTTATCTGCTGCTCAATTTCACGCAGCTTTGCCCGAACCTACAAACAGCGGACTTGTGTAAACGTACAAAAGGATGCCTTAGAAGGCATCCTGTGAACAAAATTATCAGAAAACAGAGAGCGTGACAGCAATTCTACTTAAGGTTGGATTTTACCTATCTTCCAAGGACATCATTGTCTTGCTTATAGAAGAATGGAAACACTTAATTCCTTGGGAGTGAGACAGCTCTGCTTATCACACAACATGAAAAGAAAACTCTGAAAGAGCTGAGATACAGTTATTATCCCAGACCACAAAAGCTCCCTTTTTTGAAGGCTGCTCACCTGCTGTGTAAAGGCTGAGTTCCCTCCTGGCATGGGCAAGTTGGATGGGGCTATAGGCAGGTGGTCCAATGGAGAGCCAGTCTTTATCCTGCTATCAGTCAAGGAATAATGCCACACAAGGGCACTTGGGCAACACAAAATTATACTCTGCAACAGACAGAAAAGTCAGTATCATCGAGCAAATTAAGGTCAAAACAATTAAGTTACATTACTCGCTACAGAACTAACCACTACTTTATCCTACTGCACAGGTATGCATTATCCTGTATACAACATATTTACTGTTTGGGTGGAGTTTTTTTGTTCTAAGCTCTGAAAGACCCTTTGGACCATACCAGAGTAGAAAGTTGCTGCACTGGGTTTCTCAACCTAGGTATGCTTAGGAAAGCCAAGACTAGAGGTCCACGCTATCCGAAAGCAGCTACATGTTGCTGCAGAGGTCTCTGCTGCTTTAAAACTGAACTTATTTTCTACAACTCACACCTCCAATGCACAGTCCTCACGGTCCAGAAGCAGTATTTACATTAGTGACTTACAGCCCTCAAGGAGAGTAAAGTCCGAGAAGAAATATGAGGTAACTGACCCAAACTAATTATACTAAACTGTTTAATAATCACAAGTCTGATTATAGTGACTTAAAATAACAATACCATCCTATACGCATTTTCATTCTTTTATGATCTTGTACACTCACATAAACACAGACAAAACTTCAGTGAACAATTCCTATGATATTCCTCTACAGCTTCTGGCTCACAAGGCTGTTTTAAACACTCAAACCAAAGAATCCACCATATCTTGAGAACATTTGAGCCATGATTAATTATGTATACTGTTAGAAATGCATCTGTTTCCAGCCTGACTTTATTCAACTCAAATTTCTAAACACTAGGTCTTACTCTGCCTTACCCTTATCCACTATCTGCAGATCAGATCTGCAGATCTATCAGAAGAGCTCTTCTGAGACATACTAAATATCAGACCATCATTAACCAATGTCAACTTTTTAAGCAGGTTGTGTTCAAACTCCAAATCAGCTAAATCTTTGAGGTGTATATGCTCATATATTTTCCCTAAAGTAAGCTCCGCAAACAGAAGATTTTTACATTAAAAAGACATGTTTTATCACACAGAAAATAGAAAAAAAAAAACCCTCTAAACTTCTTCAACACAAAGTGAACAAGACTTAAGAATGCAAAATGGTTATATATAACCCTACATTGCTCTCTAACCCTTGCAGAAAGATCCTTACTTCTAGCCAACTGTATTATATGAATTTTCTTTCTCGCTTTCTTTCTCTCTGTTTGAGAGTTGGCTGGCTGCTTCTTGATCCTGTCAGGACTCCTTCATCTCAAGTTTCTCTCTTGAGCAGCAGGTTCCCAAGCTTTGTGTTCTCCTCCTCTCCAACTCCTGCTCCATTCTGCACTCTCTGGAACCTCCTCTGCTTTAACAAGCTTCTTTTCTCCCCAGAAGGAACAATCTCCACTCCTGCTGCATGGACCCACCTGACCTAGTCACTCTCCTCTTGAAGGAGAAAAACACAATCATGAATGAATACACACACTGAACAGAACTCACCTATCTCTTTCTGACACAAGGACAGTAAGGACTGAATCCCACAGTGTCACAACAGCACCTGCTCTTCAAACATCAATCAATAAGGCTTTGGCAACCTTGTCCTTTTACCACAATCCCAACTATAAAGATTATGAGTTTAGAGCAGTTACTTTTCACAACCAGCTGTCACTCCTAAATCATTAAATTCTTCCATAAAGTGGGAGGGGCTGATTCTTGTGTGTGATGGTTGTTTGGTTGTGGGTTTTTTTTTTTGTTCTATGGGAACCTTTTTCTGATGAGGGAATGTTTATTTTAAGAGTTGACAAAATTACAAAGCACTTTCCTTTCTGGCATAATTTTCTTTCCTGAATGACAACCTGCTGTTGGTACACACAAGATGAAATAACCCTTTCTTTCTCATTCCTTCTTTTGTAAAGCTTTCCCAGCCATGCGAGGCACCTGTGAATAGAGCAAAAGGCTCTATTCCAACCCATTTTTCTTATGCAAGTCAGACAAGGGCACTGCTACAGCACTGATGTCTGACACAAAAGCTCTGTAACACATCAGCAAAGATAAGCACGGCTTGATATTTCTGTACTCAGGAAGCTGCTGACTCAGACTGTAATGATTTTTCTGTGATGGCACACAATGTAAATTGTCCCTGTTGACCCCAGAATCACCATTACTTATCCCTACCTGAAGGATGCAGCTGAGCCCATACACCACTGGCCGGTGCTGTGGGCACAGTAATAAGTCGCTGAAAGGGCTGGGAGGAGGATTCCCTGTAGCTGGCTGAGGGGTGGGAGTTGAAGGAAGAGCATTCCCTGTCGGGGCAGACAGGATGTGTGGTGGGTGCCCACCAGCACCATCCAGCTGCATTGCAAGCCTGCGGGTGCAGAAGTAGGCCAGACGTCTGGACAGGTATGCAGACTGCACAAACTCTCCAGAGTACTGCAGGGAAGAGGGAGGGAGGGGAAAACATCCTTGTCACAAGCAACGCAAGAGAAACCCTTGACCTTCCCAAAAGTACTAGGCTGTGTGACACCGCCTTGAAGAGGCAGTCCCTTTTTACAGAGAACTCCTTAGCATCATGGATCACCCACTGGCTACTAAGCATCAGAAAAACCCTTGAAATGCTCTCTAGCAATGACTTCATGTATAAAAATGTACCCACACCCAGCCTTCCCCAAGCTTCAAAGATTTGCCCAGAATCTGTTGCAACAGAAAGAAAGAAGCAGTTTCCATGTACAGGTGCACAATGAGTACAACTATCACAGCTGCAACATGGGTAGAGATTACCAAGTCCAGTGCAGGAAAAAAGGGTAAAGGAGAATAAAAACCAGAAGAGAGCAGGACTAAAAAGATATCCTTGCATGAGCTAGAAGGAATGCTCAGTGTCACTCCCTGGTGTTCTTGGTGCAAAATAGCTCATCATCCCCTTAGGTGATAGGAAGGGGACAGACAAAGTGGAAGTCAGCACTCTCCTAAAACAAGCTGAGTGCAGATTTCTCACCCGCAGCAGCAAAGGTAGGAGCATTTTCAGAAATTCATCTTCTCCTGACCGTATCTTCTCAAAGCACTCGAGAACCCATGTCAGGAATTCATGCCGGTCCAGCATGCCATCCTGCACACAGATAAAAGCAAAGAAAATGGATGAAAGTTGAAATAACCTGCACTAAGGTAAGGTAGAACAGCAGCAGCTTGCTTTCCAACACTGGAAATAACTCTGGAAGTTTTCACAGTTCTGTGCTACCCCTGTTCTACTACGGAGCTCGGAACTGCATCTAGTCCTAGTGGTCTATTCACAGAAAGAGAATATTTTGTATAAATAAAATCCTTTTGCATCCACTCCCCTTGCCCTGCTCTGGCTACCCTGCCAGCAGCCCATGCCAGTCTCTCACCTGGAACATGAACATAGCCAGTTTCTCATTGTAGTCCCACTGCTTCAAAGCCTGTTCCACCTCCTGGGGCATTGGTCCCGATGGAGAACCACAGCTCTGCCCTGGGAGCTGTCTGTAGAACTCTGCAATCTTCTGCAGCTGCTCTGACAGGTACTTGGTGATGATCTGAGTCCATTCTGCAGAAGAGGAAACAGATCAGCAGTGACCACTGTGGCAAACAGGAGCACAAAAGAACCAGGATGGTGCATAGGTGGAAACCCAAAGAACCCAGAACACAGCCAGGGGAACTCTCTTAGGCCACAGCAATTTGGAGCAGGCCAGGATGCAAAGGATGTTGGATTCAGCAATGCTTAATGAAATTGGAGACACAGACATGGAGCAACATACAAAAAATCACTCGGAGATGTATTTACTCACTCGGGAAGCTGCTAATCAGTCATCACTAAATTGTAACATTTACAGTCTTTGTATGGTAAGAAAAAAACGAGTTAGGCAGCAAAGAAGCTCAGTAGAACTTAACAGTGAGAAGAAAAAGGTAGGCTCTCAGAAAGTATTTATGGTTGCTAAGAATTATTTTTCAGTGTACTCTCACAAGTGAGCCTGCTGTTCAGACAGTTATGCACATCAGAACACAAGGACTTATCAGCAGGAAACAAGCTGACATGGATTTCCAGGCTACCTGTTACTAATCAAGAGCAGGCTGAGAAGGAAACCCCTGGTGATGGACAAACCCAGTGCTTCACACAAAGTGCTTACCAATGAAGGGATCAATGACATGACGCTTTTTCACCTTCGTTTCCGTGATGGCAGCATAATAGGCACAAGTCATTTTGATGAGCCACGCTGCTCTCATTACTGGAACAGTGTACTTGGCCAAATAACCAAAGACCTCCTCCTTCTTGCTAAAGATGGGCACCTGTAACAGAATTAAGAGGGATAACTGAACCAAGTACTTGGATAGGAACTACTCTGCAGCACCTACACCTGCTGCAGGTGTGAAAAAGGTAAAAAGGTAAGAGGTACTGTGTTGTTCTGTATCTCAGAAAACCTACTGCCAGAATTCACCTGTCAGAAAGCAACAGTATCAGAGCTGCATTTCAATATAAACAGAAACAAAACAAACTGAAAGACAGAAAACATAATTACATCACTGTAAAGCCATGCCCTGATTCCTGCAAACGTCTTGGAGGCTCTCCTCCAGAGAGCATATAAAGAACTATGAAAGATACAGACTAAGTATGTAGACTAAGACTGAGTCAGAAACAGAGTACCTGCTATACACACTGAAGACAGGACTCTTTATTTTGTATACAAAGGAGTGTTTACAAAAGTCTTATAATATCATAAACACCCAATAGAAGACTGTGAGAACCAGGGAAATGAGTGTCATAATAAGAAGGAATTAATTAATTCAAGATTCAAAACTCAAGATACAACATAGGATACCAGTGAAATCATCAGACTGTAGGCCTATAAACCAAGAAGAAGTAACCTATTACAGGAAAAAGTACAGCTGCAGGACTCATTTCCACACGATACTCTGGAGAGCAAAAGTACGTGTGTTTTCACAGGGGAATGAAACAAATTCGCAAAAAACAGGCCCATTTGGTAGGTATTTCCAAGTTACCTGCTGTGCTTCCTACATTCTTCTCAATTACTTTCTGATGCCTCAAAGACTACTTGACTACTGAAAGTTGCTCTTTCACGTCTGAGTTCATGAAAATTGATGGGAGCTCATTGCAGGAAAACTGGGGAAAACCTTGAAAGATTAAACCTTTCATGACGACCTCTGAAAACTGCCAGCCAAAATGCAAAGAAGGACTAACTTTATAGTCAGATTCTGGGAAAATCTGATTACTTTATTTTCCCCCCAGGACTGACTCAGACTGCTACTATTTCACAACAGGGAGTTATGTTTTTCCACAATGCATACCAGATTCCCAAGTTCCCTGTTTACAGGCCTCCTTGAGAGACAGTTATTACCCCTTGCTACCAGGAGATAAAATGGTAAAATGCCAGAGTAAGATCCTTCTCTCATACTCTACAGAATTCAAGGTTGCAAGGGAAATATCCACCCCTAGACCCTAGGACAAAGAAGTACTTTAGCCTGGCTGAGACTAAGTGACAGCACACGTATTCTCCTCAGCTTAAAATGAGAAACCTGTCACTGCAACAGAAGTCGGGGGTGTTACTTAGGTGATTATTTTCAGTAATTCTTCTTATGACTTTTTAGAACTTGAAAAAAACTCACAATAGAAACGTCGTAATCTACATAACAGACAAGAGGCAACAGTGACAGCTCTTCTGAAAAACAACCAAACCTCAAAATAAATCAGTCGTCTCCTACAAGCCAAAAGGCAAAGCTGAACACCCCTCCAAATAACAGACAAGAGACCAGTTCTCTACTGGTGGATGACTACAGTCAGGGCACTACAAATCCTGAATCTGCTCCTCAAGCTGAAAGCGTCACAAGATGTATAGACAAGAAACTTCTCCAAACAGTAAAAAGCATCAGAAACATGCACAGATTAGACTCTCTCTCTCTCTGCCCTGCTAGGCTACCTCTTCTGTAACATACCTTCTTAGCAAGATGAGTGAGGGGCTTAGTTCCAGCCAGATCTGTGAACCAGTTGTTTATGGCACTCTGAGAACGTGCTGTCACCAGCCAAAAGTTATCCTTCTGATTGACCTGGGGTTTCCGTCTCCCTGTGTCTGGCAGTGTGTTGCAACGTAGCTTTTCTGCAATAATACTGCTAAAATTTGAGCTGATCTGGAAGAAAAAAAAAGGAGGATTCACTATATTTCACAGGTCAAAGACCTGTTCAGAGCGCTTAAAATCTCATTTATTATTTCTACCAGGAGTCTCACCAGTATCAACTTTTGACACACAAAAAACTTGCCAATAACTCCTTTGTTATACTTGCAGACATGAATGTTTCTAGACAACTCACACAATAACCAAGTAGGGACTTGAGATGGACACAACCCTTTAAAAATACTTGTCAAACCAGACAGAAGACTTCTTGGACGGAAGTCAGCCAAGAAAAACAAATATCCTGTGCTTACTGATTGCCTTCCAAGCCAGGTCATTACTAGCTGTTTTGTCAGGAGTCAACATCTTGATTTCAGAGACTGGAAAAATGGGGTTGAAGCCTGTTATATAACTCCCATTTTTAAACTTCCAGATGTTTCAAGAAATCATACTTTTCTTTTACCATGGCCATCATGTAACCAAATCAATAAGAAGTTTCCCTCTCCTAGTATCGTTGCTTTCTGCTTTAATTGCAGAAGTCCTAGATGTTGGTTTAACAGAGACTGCAGATACAGACCTGCCCCTAAGGTGCACTGTGCAAGACAAGAACCCACTCTTTAAGAGGTGGGACACAGTTCTAAATGAATGCATAACTTGGACTCTACAGAAACGGAGGGTCCTAAAAACACCCAGTCCAAAGGGAAAGGTCTCCAAGTTCTCGACACAGGGAAGGAACGAGACTCAGGACTGTCCAGGACCCAGTAGCCTGCCCTACCAAACTTGCCCCTCGACAGTCGGGACGCCTCTCACCTTCGCCGGGTTGAAATTGACATTTTTGGCACTGCCGTGCTCGTCCCCAGAGACCGCCGGCTGGTTATTGAAGCCTTGCTTGACATTCAGCGCAGTCAGCTCATCCTGCGGGGGAAGGACGGTCAGCAGGGCCCGGCATGGCCCCTCTGCGCCCACCGCCGCAAGCTCTGTCCCCACCGCGGGGGCTGAGCGAAATGAGGCCCGGCTGCTCCCCCGACCTCCCCCAGCCCTCGCTGCCAGGCACCGCCCAGGGCAGCGCTGGGACACCGGGACCGCGGCTCCCTTGGCCCGGCGAGCGCCCCCCAAGCCCGGGATACCCAGCGGGACGGGCCCCCCTCGCCCAGCTCCCGACCCCCGCGCAGTTAACCCGACGCTTCCTCAGGTCCGCTCCCGGCGGTCCCACACCCCCAGTCTCCCCAACACGCCTGGGCCCCGCACCTCCTTCTGCTTGGGGTCCTGCGGGTACACGTCGGGCGGGCCGAGGCGCGGACGCTTGAGCGGGCGGTGCTCGTAGCTGAGGACGCCGAAGGCCGCCATGGCGGGCCGGCCGGGCGGGGGCGGCCGGGCCACAACAAGGGCCGCCGGGGCCGCCCGCGCCTGCGCGCTGCACGCTGCGCCGGGGCAGGTGGGCGCCGCCGAAGCTGGGCCGAAGGAGAACGGAAAGATCCGAGCGTTGCCGGAGAGGCCCGAGTGTTGACGAAGAAGGCCGAGTCGGAGCGACCCGAGAGGCGCCGGGAGGGACCGAGCCAGACCGAGCGGAGCCGGAAAGTGTCGAAGAGAGACGGGGCGGCCCGAGGGGAGCGCGCGCGCCCCCCGGCGGAGGCGCCGCGTCGACGGCGTGTCCGGATGGGGTCACGTGACCACATCCCCCAACTCCAACTCGCCCTCTACCTTCGGGCGCCCCCGGCCACCAACACCCCCGGTGTGGCCATCACCGCACCGACACCAGCCCCCGCGGACAGCCGCCGTACTGTTACACACACACAGCTCCGCTGGGACTGTCTCCCCGCAGCAGCCTCCGGCGACTGCCCCAGTGCCTCCCAGTGCTGCCCAGTTCTCAGGGAGCCAGCCGGGCTGGGGGTTGGGATCCCCATCCCAGCCATGCTCCTGGGGGCAGCCCAGTGGCGGTGATCCCTGCAGCATGGGGGGTGAGCCATGGGCACATGGCAGGATGAACTGGGGGGTTCCCAGAGAGGTGAATCATGGGATCTGAGCAGAAAGGGTGGCGGGGTCTCAGTGTGGTAAGCCATGTGGTCCCAGTGGGATGAGCCATGGGGTCCCGGTGTGGTGAGCCGTGGGGCTCCGTTGTGGTGAGCCATGGGGTCCTAGTGGGATGAGCTGTGGAGTCCTAGAAGGATGAGCCGTGAGGTTCCACTGGGGCGAGCCACAGTCCCCATCAGAGTGGCCCATGGGGAAGTACACGGGGTGGGCTCCCCGGTGCAGGCGGTGCCGTGGGGCAGGAAGCAGTGTGGTGCGGAAGCCGGCAGCCCTGCGCCAGGCTGATCACACACATCCCGTTGTCAGCCCTACCATGGCGGTTCCTGGAGCCTTCCTCATGCCTGTCCTCCTCCTCCTTCTCTGGGGGCCGGATCCCTACCCTGCTGCTGCCAACAGCCACCCAGGTAAGGGGGCACATGGGGAGGCCACAGGCCCCCTTTGCCGGTGGGGATGGGAGATGGAGCTCCCCAGTGATGGCGGGCAAGGAGGACAGGATGTGGGGTTGTGTGGGCTGGCATGCTGTTGTGGCGCACACCAGAGACCCTGCCACCCCTCAGTGTGCCCCAGGACCTGCAGCACCCATATGGCCCCTTGCAGTGAAGCTGCCAGGAGGGTCAGGTTGTACCAGGGAGGTATCTGCTCCCACAGCAGTGTTGGAGCATTTCTGACACCACCAGCCCCCTGGCTACTATTCCTGCAATGCTCCTGCACCATCACTCTACTGGCAGATCCTATCGGTCCTTGCTACATGTGGATGCTGGCCAGGGTGGCAGCCAGTGGATCTGCACCAGCTGCCCTTTCCTTCCTGGTCACCTCAGTAGTGCTGCACACAGGAAGGGGATGGGAGCCAGAGGCTTCTCTTTCCACCTGCACACTCATCCCAGCCATTGTTTTCTGAGAAAGAATCCACTCCTTGGCTGGCTGTCAGTAAAACAACAGTGGAAATGCAGCCCCTCTGTATCCCTCAACCTCCTGGGCTGGTGGGAAGGTGCCCTCCATCTCCATGTGTGGAAACAGCCAGAGCACAGCCCATTTGCTCCATCCTGTTACATTACAATCCAGGAAAGCCCAGCTTTGGCTTTTGCCTGCTCCTGCACAGCTGGCTGATGAGTTTCTTTGGTTCACATGGAGGAAGACTCATAGGGATATGCAGGGACCCGGCATGTGCTGTGTCTTCCCAGTGCACCCCTGGGCCCTGGCACAGCTGCCCACCACTGCGATGCCCAGCAGTGTCTGTTGCTTGCAGGGGTGGAGTGTGTCCTCTTCAACGAGGAGTACATGACCTGCATGTGGGGGAGCAGAGAGACGCTCACGGTCAACAACTCCCTCTTCTACTGGTAGGTGCCCCTGCCCCATGGCCAGGGTGTCCAGCGGTGGGTCCCTGTGCAGGGGGGCTACTGCCAGCATTGTTGGTCCTGGCAGCAGGCTGCTCCTCCTCCCGAGCCTGGGGTGGGGCAGGCTCTGTCTTCAGGGCAAGCAGGATGGGATGTGCGGGGGAGAGGTGTCCTGGCGAGCACTGGGGCATGTGAGGCCTTGGAAAGTCCTGGTAACCCACTGTGGCACAGGTACAAGAACATGTCTGACAAGGTGGAGTGCAAGCACTACCTGCAGGACCAAGGCGTCAGGGTTGGCTGCCACTTCAACCAGAATGAGCTCATCCAGTTCCAGCCTTTCCACGTCCTCATCAAAAACAGCATTGGTGGCGAGACCCCGAAGATCCTCAGCATGGAGCTGCAGGACTTGGGTACAGAGTGGTGGGGGGAACCCCTTCTCCTCTGCAGGGCTGTGGTCCTCAGGGCTACCCCATCAGGTTTCACCTGGCAGCAGGGCCACTGGGGCATGGGGCCAGCACTCACCAGGCATCACCTGTACCTTGCAGTGAAACCAGGGGCGCCCGTCAACCTGACCATCCACAACATGAGCAACAATCAGCTGCAGCTGACCTGGGCCACCCCGTACCCCAAAGCCAAGTGCCTGGAGCACGCCGTCAAGTACAAGAGCAACAAGGACACCAGCTGGACGGTGAGAGCCCTGGGCACAGCACCCCTGTGGCTGTGCCTAGGGCTGAGCTGTGCACCAGCCTCCATGGTGGTCCTAGCCAATAGTACGTGGCTTATGTCTCTGCAGGAGCTCTCGGTGAATGGAGATGTCTTCTCCTTACCCAGTGTGGACTATGAGAAGTACTACACCTTCTACGTGCGCAGCAAGATCAACAAATACTGTGGCACCACCCAGCTCTGGAGTGAGTGGAGCATTCCTGTCGTCTGGGGTACCAACTCTACCAGCAAGGGTAGGTCCTGAGGGCTGCAGTGGGATGGCACGGACTGGAGCATGGCAGGGCTCAGCACGCGAGGGGTGGTCAAGCAAGTAGAGAACTGGCCTGAGGCAGCAGCTGTAGGGGCAAGACCTGTCCAGGCACCTGGGGTGCAGGAAGCAGCATCCTTTATACTTCTGGAAGCAAAATAAACCCCACCAGTGTGACCTGCTGACTTTTGCCACGGGTTTCTTAGCACTGGAGGGTACGGCTGGGCCAGGACAGGGTCACCAGCTAGTTATGGTGATAGAGTGGCAGGGCATGGGGACAGGCCCCTTCTCCATCCTCTGTTCACAGCTGAGCCCTGCCATGAGCAATGCCATGGCCACCCATGAAGAGCCATGTGCAGGCCCACCCCCCACTGCTGTGGTGGTGTGCTGTCTGAGGGTCAGTGTCACCCTGGCTCTTTCCAGGCACGGCAGAGGAGCAGCTGCACTGGTTCGGGATCCACACGGTCTTGGTCCCCATTGCCTCCTGCCTGGTCTTGCTGGTTCTTCTCATCCTGCTGCGCATGGAAAGGTGAGTGTGGGGGACTGATGGGGGGCAGCAGTGCTGGGGCTCTTCCCCTCTGACATACCTCTCCTGCACAGAGTATGGGTCATCCTAATGCCCCGAATTCCCAACCCCAGCAAGAATTTTGATGAGCTCTTCCTCACCCACAATGGCAACTTCCAGGTAAGGCAGTGCAGGCATCCCTACCCTGGGCTTGCCTCTGCAGTGTGGGGTTGGAGCTGGGCTGGCTGGTGCCTCCTCTCACCCTGCTCTGCTCCCTGGAGGAATGGGTTGGAGTCCCCAAAGATGTTGTGGAGAGCTTCAAACCCAACTACAGCGAGAACATCTGCTATGTGAGCGAGCTGCCACCCAAGGACAGTCAAGAGACCCTCTGGGACAGCAGCAACCACTCATCACCTGTGATACGTGGGCCCCCAGCTGCTCCTAGCGAGCATAGTCCCTACAAGAGCAGCTATGGGAGAGTGTGACGCACTCCTGCACCCCTGCACTCACCCTGCTCCACAGCTTTGCTGCCCAAACCTTACCGCCCCGCAGGCCCTGCTCCCTGCTCCTGCCCCTGCCAAATGCCCAGCCTTGCTTCCAGCCATGGCCACACTCAGTCCCCCGTGAGACAGCAGCTGCACTGCACTGCAGGTGCTGGGTGAGCACAGTGTGCTGCTGTGCCCTGGGTGTGCTGCACCAGGTGCTCTGTGTGATGCATCAGGTGCACTGGGTGCTCCTCTGGATGCACTGCAGCGCACTGGGTGCACTGCACACTGTGCCAGCACCTGCCCTGTCCTTGGGGTGTCCAGGAGGGCAGGGCAACACCCCACCACAAGCCCTGACATGTGTGGGATCCCTCATGGGGTGGCAGCAGCAGAGCAGAGCTGTGGGAAGGCCAGGGGTGCTCTCCTGCAGTGCCACACTGCTCTGCCATAGGCACCTGCCTTGGAGCTGCTGGGGGCTTGCCAAGTTCCCCTCCCTGCTCCAAGGTGCCCACAAGCACACCCAGGGATGTGTCCTGGCGAGTGGGCAGCTGCAGCTGAGCAGCCAGGGGCCACTGGCCAACCAATGGGGACACAGAGGATGAGGAGTCCCAGGAGGGGCCAAGTGTGGAAAAATAATGGAAGATAGGCAAGGAAGATTGTAAACATGCTTAAGTGACTTGTAGCTGGATGTAGAAAAACACGCATAATATACTCATAGTTATTTAGCCTTGTGTGTTCAGTAAGTAGAACTTCTGTGTTTAGATAACACAGGCCTGTGATAGACTTAGTGGCACCTTATTTAACATGCTTGAGATTCCTGCCCTGCCGTGGGAAAGATCAAATCACAGTGGTAAACCACAACTGCACAAATCCTTGAGAAACAGGCAAAAACAGTAGGTTCAGTGATCCTCTAGTGTGGACCGAGCTCCACAGGGCCTGCATCCCCGCTTGTGTACCTCTGCCTGGGTGCTGCTTGGGGGATCCTCCAGTCAGCGAGGTAATGAAAATAAATTTCCTCTTTGCCTTTCATCCGTTGTTTTGTGGTTGTTCCTGTGTCCTGCCTGTGCTGGCTCAGTCAACAAGCCACTGAGTCACCCTGGGACACTGGGCAAGCCTGGCAGTTGCCCCAAGGCCTCGCTGCTCCTCTGCCTGTGCCCCTGATTTCCCGTGGCAATAAAGCTCTGCCCAGCAGGGGCTTGGCTAGGCTCGTCCCACAGGGTCTGGGGGAAGTGCCAGTGGATCCCCAACTCCTGAACACCTCTGACCGCACACACATCACGAGACAGGGGCCAGTCCCTCTGTCCCAGCCACACAGTCCCAGGATCACAGTGGCAGTGTGTTCATCAATCAATATCAAGCACGGGGATGGGTCCCCTCCTGCCACAGTGCTCCCTGCGCACTGGGGTGATGTGCTGTGGCCTCACTGGGCAGTGAGCTCAGTGCTGAGTTCTCCAACCACTGCCAGGGCCACTTGCAGCCCTCAGCCACTGCTGCTGCTGTCCCTGCAGATGACCAGAGCTTTCTGGCCAGCACTGACTATAGCGTTCTGCAACTGCTCTTACAGAATCACAGGATCAATTAGGTTGGAAAAGACCTCTGAGATCATCGAGTCCCACCTCTGGCAAAACACTACTTTGCCAACCAGACCTTGGTACTGAGTGCCACATCCAGCCTTTCCTTAAACACTTCCAGGGATGGTGACTCCACTTGCCTAGCTGGGCAGCCCATTCCAATGTCTAATCACCCTTTGTGAGAAGAAATTCTTCCCAATGTCCAAACTAAACCTCGCCTGGTGCAGAGGGACGTGAGACTACGCCCTCGCATCCTGTTGCTGGTTGCCCGAGAGAAGAGCCCGACCCACAGCCAGACCCTCGGACAGCCGGGCCCTGGGACAGCCGGACCTTCGGACAGCCGGACCCTCGGACAGCCGGACCCAGGACACGGGCCCCGAGCCCGGCTCGCCCCGTGTCCCGCCGAGCCCAGGGGCGGCGACAGCGCCCCCCAGCGGCGGGGGCACCCTCGGGCCGCCCACCCCGGGCAGGGGCGGGGCCTCCGCGCTTGACACCGGTAACTTTCCAGCCCTGCCCACGTGGTGCGGCGGCGGCCGCCCCCTGGCGGCGGCG
>WBMZ01004352.1:0-76679 GCA_013400975.1 Atrichornis clamosus | reverse complement strand
CTGAGTTTTGCCGTGTTTCTCGCATGTCCAGTTGCAGTTTCCTCGACGGCGGCAGCAGCAAAAGTTGGGGTCTTCAGCCAAGGCAAACACGCAGCTGGTCTCTCTTTGGAGGGAGAGAGAGAGAACAGGAGACCCAGCTCCTCCTGGAGCTCCCACTCAGATGGGGAGAATCTGCCAGCAGTGATATAGCAGCGGGTGATGCAGGTGTCCAGCGAAAACAGCAGGGAGGGAATCTCGGGAAACTGGGCAGTCAAACCCCCACAGCCAGAAAACCACACCAGGTCTCTCCAAACCGGGCGAAGAGGCAGTGAGTCCCAGAGGCTCATTCCTGGCTGCCCAGAGGCTCTCCACCACCACCCCCCACGCACACACCGTTCCCCACCTCCCTTTGTGTTTTTCAAAACCATATCAAAGACCCAGCCAGGGTGCTCAACTATCCCTTTGTGTCTTGACACCCACCATTTACCTATGGGGCTACACTCACTTCTGCCAGCTGTTTCCCTGGTAACCGATTGGAAAAAAAGAAAGAAAAAATTCACTAAGAAACACAAACCCACCACAGAAGGTAAGCTGGCTTTGTGGGTAGGGTGCCGTGCCAGGACGTGGGGTTTTGTCCAACCCTTACCCAGACATCTTGCATTGCACCAAACAACATTAAACCTTCCCTATAACCTGGGTGTCTGCAAGGCTGCTCCTTCTCTACTTCCCAGTCATTGTGGTAACAAGTCCACTGCCAAGAGGAAGATATTCAACAGATGGTGGTGAAGGTCAGGTAAGAGCAGACACAACGACCACCAAACCAGTTGTGTGGGAATCTCAGAATTTTTATTCAAGTTTCCGTAGGTGAGTACAGACCCACAGACACGCTAAATACGTCATGCTATGTTTTCAGTTTGTCCACAAGACCAGTGCTCTTGGAGAGAAGGCTGACATGAAAAGTTCCATAGCTTGGAGCGGCACAAGCATTGCTGCAGTTGTCAGTGCTGCAGCCTGGTGTGTACACAGGACTGAACAGGCGTGCCAACAAAACTGCATGTGGGGCCTGGAAGAGCTGGAAGGAGCCCAACCAGGTCCTGCCATCAGTGAAGTCACATCCCTCTCTGGTCTCAAAGACAGCAGGATGCCCAGTGTGGAGGACAATGAATGGCAAACCATTACACATCAAAATATGCACCTATGAGAGAGACACTGCACATAACAGTCACAGAGGATTAAATCTTTATATTTAAACACAGCCAGGGAAATAAAGCACCTCCTAGCAGCCATGCTTTGAAACATTACCGAGAAACAAAATGGGAAAAAGTCGTCATCTTTATCTGAGAACAGTTGGGTGTCCAAATGAATATTTAGCACATATTAAATACTGAGATAAAACTTTCATTAAGCTCAAGAGCATGGGTATGTAAGAAAGTAATTTAGATCTTTATTACTGATACCCATGTGATAACAATTAACATTGTTCTCCCCTGCCCTGCCCCTCCTGTTTGCTGCCCAGCTCTCTTCACCTTTCAACAAGATGACTGGTGCAGCTGGCTCAGCAAAACCATTTTAACCCTGCATGTCTTCTTCTGAAACAAAAGGTACAAAACATCCCTCCACAAGGGTTTCTCCCAATCTGTCTTTCATTTATTCTTTTTGTGTTTTCTGTCTTCAGGCTTCCTTAAAAATGTAATTCCTATTTCTGTCACAGCATCGCCCTTCAGCCTGTCCTGGAGGAAGGTAACTTCTGCTGCTAAGTGAACCTAGAAAGAATCAGGTCTGATCAGTTAAGCAAAGAAATGCCCAGTATTCCACCCTCCTCTAGTATGAGGAGATTTTTCTCTCTATCTCTCTTACCACAAGAGGACCCCCTTTCTCAGGTTTCACAGGAAACAGATTTCTACATTGTTTTAAAATAGCTTTCTCAACTAAGTTTAAAAAATGGAAGTTTATATACACTGGAATTTGTATAATACGCTGCCCTTCATCCCAGTGTTTTGCTTTCTTCTGAGAACCTAAATTGTACACTGGATGATTTTGTGACCACAGAATTTCCTGTTGCATACTAAGACTTATGATATAATACTTGTATTAATTTGTCTTGTATCAAATGCTGTAATTCTGAGACTGATGTATATACATAACACTTGTTGAGGTTTTTTCTCTTGAAATATAAGATATATGCCAAATTGGATATCGACAGAAACATAAAGCAGCCCAAAAGTCATGTCCCAGAAGAAGCTCTACAGCTCAGCAACTTTCAAATGATGCCACCTATTTATTCTTTTAGAAAAGTCTTAAATAAAAGAGGAAAATTTGAAATGCCATCTGATACACTTCTGTTGTTTTGGTTTAAACATTATACTCATCCACGCTTTGTTCTCCCTTTCAGCACGTACCGCGGTAACCTGAGAATTTTGTTTATCTTCACATATTTGGGAATAATCAGGGATGACTATTACTGACTAAAGCTGTGCAGGAAAGTGCAAATGGCTTCAGGAGCAGTGGAGGAACCCAGAACGCCCTCCTGCCCTCCGCATTACATGTTAGCTGGCTTCCTGATCCTACCGGGCTTTTGCACCCAAGCCACTGAACAGCTGGGCAGGAACAGCAGGGAGATCCTCTACCTCAGGATCCAGGATCAGCCTTGTGCTCTTTTATTTAGATATAAACATTTAACCTGAGAGGTTAAACAACACTGTGTTTCCCACACGTATCTGAGCAAGTGGTTTTGCTTTCCTGTGCTTCTGCAAATTAAAAAAGAATGGAGAAAACAGATGGGCATTTCCTTACCATTTCCAAGGCACCTCGAATCACCCCACATAGGAGGTTACAGTAGCAAAGTGATGCTCGTTCTGCCGGCAGCTCCTCCACAAAGTCCACTAGCGGGTTTTTGTCCAGGATTAAGGAGAATTCATTTCCTGTGGCACTTCTGCAGCTCACACTAGGGGTCACCCCAAGGTACATCTTGAAAGCAACCTGCATAAGAATGAAATTCTGCTGCTTGAATCTGTGCAAACCGGAGGTGAAAGTTTAGAAAGCATCATTCTGGAGACCAATTTTACCCCAGGAAAATATGGGGGAGAGCCAGACAGGCTAGAAATCAAAGTATGTTTGTCTCTTCTGTGATCAGCTTGAACCAGCAATGCAAATCCAGAGCTATGTCATGCTCCAGGGAAACACAGCAGAAAGCTGTTCTGTCTTTGATGTTCCTACATTTACAACCCCATACAAAGTGGTTTTACTGTTATCACTCGTCTGCTTTCAGTCTGCTTTCAGCCATGCCCTACTCCCTTGGGACCATTAGCATCTATATAGGTCATTCACTACCTTGCCAGCAACTTTTATAATCACAGCTCAAGATCTGCAACGGGCCGCGTGTGGTTTTTTTTCACTCGGATCTCCATCTGCAGTTACTAAAAAAAAAACAACCAAACAACCAAAACATCCCACCAAGAACAAGAATGTCAGGACTGCAGACTTATTTGATGACTTTGTTTCTTTCTACTACCGGTGAATGTTGTAACATGTGTTGTAAATGTGCAACATCTGCCCTGCCAGCGGCGGGGGTCCCCTGCGAGCGCCCTTCTCCAGACAGTGACATCACGGCGTTATCTCGGCAGCGCGCGGGCAGGCGGGACAGCCCCGGGCTGCCCTTCCTCGGGAGAGCTCTGCCCTGCCGCACACCGCTGCGAACGAAGACAAACTGGCTTGATTTTCACCTCTTTAGTGAGTATCAGACATGGATGCTTTCCAAACAATCCTGAAGTTCTTTATGAACCGGAAAACTGCTATAGGTTACAGTTTTATGGCGCTGCTGACAATGGGAGGTGAACGTGTGTTTTCTCTTGTTGCTTTCAGATGCCCTTGCAGCAACGAAAACTTCAGGTATGGTTTGGTATTTCTCTTCTCCCCAGCTCTTGTTTTGCTAGTTATTGGATACTTCTTGAACAGCAAGACCTGGAAACTCTTTACAGGCTGCTGGGTGAATCCCAGGAAAATATTCCCCAGAGGGAATGTCTGCCATTTCTTTTACGTCTTCGGACAAATCACTTTAAATGCTCTGGTAGCCCCAGTGATGTGGCTTTCTGTGGCTTTGCTCAACGGGACTTTTTACGAATGTGCCATGAGTGGCTTGAAAAATCCTGCCTACTTACATGCAGTTTGCCACAGCAAATCTGAAAAGTGCTTTGAAGAGCTACACAAGGTAGCCTGTGACAAAAGCTCCATGCCCTTTTCAGAGAGTGATGAACTGAAACGAACACTTCAAGCACAGTCCCAGGTAAGAAAAATTATAAATAAAGCACATTATCCACATTGTACTGCTGTGATTTATCTGTGGAAGATTCTTATGCCAGATGTTATGTTAAAACCATTGGTTTCATGTAAACAATGTTCTGGTAGCCTTGCAAAATACAATCAATCCATCTTTTCGTTCAGTTTGAACTGTTCCATATTTCCCAGGGGACCCCACTGGTCGCAGAGTCAATAAGACCAGAAAACTTAAAGCTTTCTTCCTGAATGGGGATTGCTCTAAAGAGAAAAAAACCCCAGCAACTGGATTGTTTAGGAGGCTGAATTAACAGATGTCACCCCATTAAAGGGGTCTGTCCTATTGAAATATTCATGCCACACTCTCCTATTTTAAACCATTGTGATAATTGTAGTGAAATCTTAGGCCCCGGCCCTAGAAAAATACTGGAAAATAAGATTTGTGGCATATTTGTGATTGCTTACACAACGTGTTCCTGTTTGCGTTCCTCATGTTCGTGATGCCAAACGTGAGCATGTTTTTGTCCTGCTTGGAGGAAGGGAGAAACACTAACATAAAGCAAGCAGAACATGCAAAGCTGAGATCTTAATACATTTTACAATATTTGTGTGATGCCATTCTGCTCACTGCATTGTAATGCAAATAAATTCAGAGACAAAAAATCAAAACAGTGGAGGAAGAAAAAAAAGGCTACAGAAGAGGAAAAACACTCTGTGGAGCCAGCAAGTTTTTGTCAGGAATTGTATCCATCTGGAACAATTTCCTACCCAAGAGCTGGTTTTATTTTTAAGTCCTCATTAAAATAGGACAAAGCCTGCACTGCAGACAAAGCAATTTATGACAGTTTCAGAAGGAAATAACAAATAGTGCTTAAGACTTTAAGTTGTATGTATAGGAAATAGTGAAAGACCAGTGACTCAGTTTTAGCACAAGAATATATGAGTTCATTTTCCAAGCTGCAAGAAAATGAAAAATTGCTCAAAAGAGCAATTTCTCAAATACCTGTATAAATTATCAGTCATTACAAAGTGATTGGGAAAAAGAAAGCTCTAACTATTCTTCCATACCAGTTCCTAAGAATAGTTGTTTGTCAAGCTTCTCTGTTTCACAGACTTCTCTAAGGAAACTTTCTATATTCCATCAGCTAAATAAAGATTTTTACTGGAGGTTATTTTTATAACATCAGTGCAAGAGTTGACATGAGAAAGGTTGTAGCTCTCCATACCATCACCATTACAGCATGGGAAAACAGTTCCATTTCATATGAGTTTCTGAACCCTAAAATATTTGTTCCACACTGGAACTTTTTCCACTGTTTGAAAACAAGTATTACTTTTTTTTTTTTTTTTTTAAGACGTTACAGTGGAGTAGATGAGAACAACTATTGGCACAAGGCAAGAAAAAATCATGTTCACACCTCTGCTCTCCTTAGACAAGAACATCCCACTATAACAATTTCAAGTACATTTTTCCACCCTCAGCCCTTGCTGAGGAAATAATCCTGAAAGTAGCTCTTTCTTTTTAAATGTTCTTATCAGAATTTTGTCAAACTCTGAAGATGCTACAGAAAAAAAAAAGTTGACTGATGCTGGAAAAGCATATTTCAGCAAAAACACAGACCTACTAATGCACATGCTATTTCTTTGTCATGCCCTCCCCTCCTAGCATTCTCACAGGAGTGGACAAAAGAGTAATTTTTAAGCCAGTTTTGGCATAAAAATTACTTTCCACTACAAAGGATTGATTCATCAAAGTAAAAAAAAGGTTCACAAGAATAGCACAGATTTCAGGGAAACATCTGGCAAAAGAATTGGGAAACATTTAAAATTTAAGACCATCTTCTATATTCCTGTTAGTTAATTAATGTAGTTGTTGTGTTTAGGGTTTTTTAGATTAAAAAGAAATCAGAAAACAACACATCAACCAGTGGTCATAGTTTAAAAGGTTGATCGATCTGGGACAAAGTCTACTCACCCTTTTTGGTTTTGTAGTTACTTGTGATTCAAAATTAATAATTCTTGTTGGGTAATTTTATTTAATGCTTTCAGGAGATAGAAAACACTTTACCCGTTACCAAAGAGACACTAAAAGGAGCACTATTGAGAAGCCTCTATGCTGATGGACTTCTTCTTCCCTTCAGTCCCCACATGGATGTCCCATTAAACTCAGTACCAGCACCACATGCAAACTGGGATGGGATGCCTGCAGTACGGTTCCAAAAGGAGTGGCAGGCCCTCCCTACAAAGTGTGGTCACTCTGTCAGACATTTGTGATTTAAGTAGCATTTTCACTTGGGTCTTTTTAACCTGAAACTCATTTCCTTTTGCTTTCTCAGATTTTAGGCTGGTGTGTGATAGTTACCACAGCTCTTCTCTCCCTCCTAACCACTTGCTGTGCCAGCTGCCAGTCAAAGGTCAGTCACCTGCAGCTGATGTTCTGGAGAGTGTATGAGGGGACGGAGAAGGAGCAACTGGAGCAGATTTTCCAGCTGTATGCCACCAAGCTGAGTGAGCGAAACCTGAAGTGCTTTTTTGAAAACAAGGAACCAGAACCCATTTCCCTGCCAGCGTTTCAGGCATGGGAAGATGCTTCCCAGCTCTACTCTTTCAGCAGCAGCAAACAGCATTACAGCACAATTCACAGGCTAGTTGAAGGCCAGAAAGGAATCAGTGAGGAAAGAGAGACAATGCTGGACTTTGTGGACAGAAGGGAAATACCATAGATCAAAGATATTTTCTGCTGGTTTATATCTTGTTAATATGGCATACTTCTAGCTGGCTTCATCTCTATGTTTTTTCACAATGGCCTCTTTTTTCTTCGTCATGTTCCCTACCGGTTAGACAGTTGCTCCAAAAGGACGGAATGAAATTATTTCCCTACACGAGTGAAAAGCCTGCAGTCCTCCGTGGCACCCACAGTTCATTTCACCGGTTCCACATCAAGAGCTGACAGCAAAAAGAAATGAATAATGACTCCTACAAGAGGGTTTTAATAATATCCTATGTAAAATGTGCTATAGTATGCTCATCCTAAGTAAATCAAGGGACTATCAATAAGTAATGTCATTTAAAATGTTGGAATGCAATAATAGAAGATGTGTGTGGCTTTCTGACAGCCCACAGAAAGTACAGGTTTTCCTTCCAGGTAATTTCCAGGCCATTTCCAGGCCAGTTGCAGGTACAGCCTTGTTTTTAGGCACCAGTGATCCCTCAAGGCTTCTCTGTGTTTGGATATTTTGCCTCTCTAGAACATCTTCTCTCTATTATCTTTTCCCACCAAGAATTTCACTTTATATGGATATAAAGTTCTAGTTTTAAGCAGCTTTCAGGCACTTGGTGCAGCCTGTAGTGCTATGTAATATTGTTTGTACTGGGCTTGCAGCCAGTGTACAGCAGAGAGCCTGGAAGGAAATTCCGCTTTTTAAGACAAGAAAATATTTTTGTAGAAGACTGTTTTTCACTTTTTTGAATATTCTAGGAAATTTAGTGTCTGAAGCAAGAAGAACCAGCAGGTGAGGCAACTGCATAATCAGTGCCTCTGACAAATGCATTTCACGCCAGAGCCCTATGCTTTACCTCACCCACTTGGAATGCACCACGTGGCTCTCACACAGGGTGTCTGAAGTATTCGCAAAGGCTGTATAAAAGGAGAACAAAGTTACTTTCCCTGGGGTGGCTGGGAAGGCTTTTACACAGCATTTCATTGCCAGTCTCTCCAAGTCTGCAAAGAATCATGTTTTTGCTGTGCTTGAATCATGCTCTTCTCAACAAACCAGGGTATTCTGCCCAGCTGTTCTCACACTCAATGGTGCTTCTTCAACACGTCAAAGCATCCATATGCATATGCAGACCATTACCCTTAATGAAATAAAATTCAAGTCCCAATTCAACTTTCTGCTTGAATTTTCTCTGTATGTTTTGAAGAATTTGTGACCTTTGAGACAATGTTCTAAAGTCCTTTTATCCCTGATGACCCACTTAGCAGCAGACTCAGAACATGTGATACGCTTAAAGGCACCTGCTGCAGATGAAAGCACAGATGCAACACTGCCAAAACGAAAGTCACAAGAGCAAATGTGTCTGACACCGTGCCTGGCACATACACCAAGCATCTTCTCCCCAGGCTCCTCTCCTGGTCTAGCACCTACCTGCTTCCAGGGTGTATGACCCTTCCCATTTGTCTGGTTTTCTCTTTCTCTATGAGAACTGCCCCAACATCTTCTGTCCAACCCCATTTCAACTCCTACCTACATGCAAAGGGAGAGGAGACACCCGCTAACAGGACAGCCCCACTGCTTAGGCCAAACTTCCCTTCCCAAAACTCTTTTTCCACCTCCTTCCTCAGAAAATCAAAGCAAATAGGGATGCAAAGGGGAGGACACCAAGTACGAGTTGATTAGGGAAATATGGGAAACAAATGGATTGATGTAAAGATAAGGCCTCTAGTGTGCTATAATAGCTGGGAAACAGAGGCAAAAGCTGAGCTGGCAAAGGGAGGGATGGGAGGGCAGAGTGATCCAATTTAGAGCTTTTGGCATCCTCTTTTCCCTCAGAAGAAAGCTCAGAGCTCTGCACCTGAGTAGCCAGGTCCATCTGAAACAGCAGCACTTCCAAGCCTGATCTTCTTCTTTATTGTGGAGGAGCAAAACCAAGGTGCATTTTCCTCTCCTCCTCCTTCCCTGCTTCATGTTTGCAGGTAACTCACCTCCAAGAACAGCTGCTGAACACTTTGTGCTGCAATGTGTGCGTGGTAGGAGCTCATCTCTCACTGATCCTCATTCCCAGGGCTGTATGACTATTTTATCTTACCAAAACGTCTGTGACTTAATGCAATTTCCATGTGGATGCTGGAATACTTCCATAAAAACATGCAAAAATAAAAGCCAGTTTGATCCTAGATTTTCAACTGGAATGTGGTTTTGGCAGATTTAACATTGTCCTTCAAGGGGTTATTGCAAAACCTGTTTTCTATCAACATTGTCCCTAAATTCAGCAACTACTATGGCAGCTCAGAAAGAGACAGACTATTGTCAACACTGTCCAAAACAAACTAGAGAGGCAGAAAAAACCCAAAACAACAAACAAGCACAACAACAGGATCAACATTTTCTTCTGGAAAATTTAAATTTTGCATTAATTTTGATACCTATCAAAATATGAGTACACAAATAAACAGGAAATTTCTGCTCAATTCTCTGTGCTCTCAGTTTACTCATTCATATTATCTTAACCCTTCTTTCACTACACATCTGCTGCTTCATCAAACTTGAAGTCTTTGTTATAAAAATACAGACTTATTAACGATTCTAATCTCTCATATGCTTTCAATTTAGTTCCAGCTGTACTTTGCATTACGGTATGATGAATCTGTCCAAATTCTATTGTTAAAATTTCCTGTGTGAAAGATGACTTGCATGGAAACTATGTGAAAGAGTAGCTGGTTTGCAATGGAGCACCAAAATAAGGCAAAATTGCAAAGCTATAAAGCAAAAATGTCTTGGCAGAAAAAATAATTTAAGTGCATAGATAAGCAATTCAATGAATATAAATAAATACTTTTTCTAAAACCATCTATGACTGGATAGCAACTACTTTAAAACTACCATTTACAGCTTCTCAGAGGGTAAAACAAAAGTCTTTTTAGTCTTTGTAACTCCAAAAGACTGAAAAGCAAAATTAATGAGGTGGTTTAAAAGTTGCATCCATAAATCTATCTCATTTTTATCTATGAAATGGAATAAAAATGAATCTGTTAGACACGTATGTAGGTTTGTCATCAAAACACCCATATAAAGAAAAATCTCTCTTTTGAAAATGTTACTTGCAACCGTATGAAATTATATATTGCTTAATGTCAAAATGAAATCTATGCAGTCAGAATTAAAAATGTGTAATTGCCCTTTTTCAAAGTCTCAACCAGCATTCCATCTCTCTCGAGCAGCAAGAGTAAAATTCATTAACATTTTGATGGTGCTTAAACACAGTCTAGAATTACTGAAATATTTAGGAAGCTACAAACTTATCAGTGCCTCTACAAACTACGGGGGACTTTTGACTATAAAACATTTTATGCATAAGTAATGACGCAAAGTAAGTACACACTGTTAAAAAAATGAAACCCATAATTTCAGACGGCATAATAACAAGATTAATGAAGGACCAGAATTAATCTGCTTAAAGAGGGAAAGGCAGCCAAAATAATATTTTTGCTAGCATACTTTTCATTCTTAGTATTTTTACAGTCAGTGTTTGGAAAGAGGAAGATGCTTTAAAGGTCTTGCCATCTGTTGCTGATTCCAAACTTCTCTTGCAAACTTTTCTGTACTCTTTACAGTGCAGCACTTCGTTTTTCAGTTTACTGTCTACCACTGAGCACAGCAACCTGCTGTATGCATTTCCCTCTTGCTGTTGAGATCTGAAAAACGTTTACCCAATTCGCCAGTGAGCTGAAAGCCACTTTTACATGGCCTGTTTCTTTTTTTTTTTAAATTCAATCCCAACTGTAATCATGTCAAGTCACACGACCAACATGAGAAGTCAGTGAGCACCATGAGAACGCAGCGAAGAAGGCCTCATTTTGTCTCATCATCAAAACGTGTTGGCTCTTCTCCAGTCCAATACAAGACAGCAGTAAATCCCAGACTCTGCCGTCTGAACCAGTGGTCAAAGTTTAAAGACCTCAGTCACTGCCTTAAGTGCATCTTTCCTACAGTATTTACTACTTAATCTGGGGAGCTGGCTTTGTAGTCCTCATTTTATGTTTTTTTCTTTTGCTTCATCTCTTTCCATTTCCACAGGGAACACCCAGAGCCTGATCTTACAGACTTCTCCTTTGTTTTCCAAAGGACTGCAGGATAACAACTATGTTTACAGGAGGTTTGGCTTAACTACTTGCTTAACTGTCTTAATTACTTTAACTTTGAACTGGTTTTACTCATCCTCAAACAGACTTGTACTTCTGAAGACTTGGAGCAGTTAAGCACTTTCTCCTGGCTGGGAATATTCCTGCTGAGGAGTTAAAGAGATCATGTAAACAGCTGCATTATTCCAACTAAAAACTTTAACAGTGTATTTGCAGCTACTTGCTGGGTCTCTATACATATGTTTTGTTGGTATGTGCCTCAGACAAATGTGCTTGAAGATTATTTGTAAGTTGTTTGGCCAAAGAAATGTGAAAATGCTGTCCATATCACATTTTGCCTCAGAAATGCTATACTCCTACTACAGAACTCCTCTTCTAGTTTGCTAAAAATAGTCTTTCAAAGGGACTGTGTGTGCTTAAAGTTTGTTCCAATCTTTCCAAGTAATTGTTTATTTCTCTTAATAAATCTCTTTTGAAGTACAACCTGCAGAGGAATAGTGTCCTTTTTCACTGTTAATTTCCTTCTCACTGTATTTTGCTGTTGCATCCCCTGTGCTTAAGAATGATGATTCAACTATAATAAAGCACTTGTAAAAAAGGGAACCATGAGAAATAAGACCCAGAAAACCAGGTATCTGACATATATGTGGAAATAAAGTACCAATATCATCTGAAGAAGAATGTAAAAGTGAACAAAAATGTGATTTTGCAGCCTGGTATTATTCTTTTAATGAGGCAGTGTATTTCCAAACAGTGATTTACACGCTGCTTGTCTCATGGGTTTCATTCAGCTGTCCTTACTATCTCCAAAGGCTCCTCTACTCCAGTTACCTCCTGCTCCACAGAAGGAGCTTTGTTATACATCAGCCATATTTGAGACATGAAAATAGACTCTACTAAAGTAAGGAATTTAGTTTCCACTCTTTTATGAGCTAATGGGATCTGGCTGGCTTTTAGTACTGTCACCTGCTTCTGCTTTAAACTTTGGCAGATCACGGTGTATGTGTGTGTTGTGCACACTTACAGCCATACCAGCAACAGGAAAAAAAGTTCCTTTCTCCATTTCTGTGGCAGCCATCAGTTCCTCTATGATAAGCGTTTTGGAATTATGCCGCTCCCTCCACTTGGGTCAGATGTGTTGCAGGTATGTCTGACCTGGTTAATGCAGAATGCATATGCTGGTGCCTTAGTTCGCTACACAGAAAACCTGCTGCTGCCCAGTTCTGTGGTTAAACATAATGCTCACACTTAGCTGATGCTGCTGGTAATTCTCAAGCAATCAAAAATTATGCCAGGCATACTTTTGTCTCCTAAAGTGAGCCAATGAAAAAGAATCTCCAGAGGTTCAATTAACTGATGCCCTGATCTCTCCTCTTACAATAAATGACTACCTTGCAAAATTCTTTCTTGTAGAGTGAGGTTAATTTTTGCCATTGGGAAAGGCCAGGCATCTCTTCACTGGCAACACTTCATAGCTGAAAACCACAGAGGATAAAAGGAATCATTCACCATGACCTGAATGGGTGTCAGTCTGAGGTAACTCGGTACCTATGAACTACCACCTCCTTTACAGTGACTCAGCATTCTAAAGGGGTTCGATGTCTTGTGGATTTTTCTTTGAAATTCCCCAGGCATTCTGACTTACCCTCTTTAGAAACCTGTGTACTGTCACTAAATTTTCTCCTAGGTCTTTTTTGTCTGACAGAAACATGAACAACTACTCAATCAAAGGGAAAATTCCATCAAATAAGGTGAAATACATGCTCTGATTTTATCTTTTTGATTTTATTATTAGATTTGTGGATAGTCAGGAAAATGTTCTTCTCATTTTCCTCTCTCATGCTTTTTCTTTGGTACCACTGAGATTTTCTTTTTGCAGAAAATCCTGCATTTTATTCTTAATATTACCATTTTAAAGCTAAAAGCCATGTAAGATAATTACAGAGACGATGAGAAGAGTCAAATGGCAGAAGTAAGAATATCAAACATTAAGATCTATATGAGATGCTTAAGGCTTATGCTCCTAGGAAGAAAAAAAAGGGAGGGAATACATTATTTGAAGTTTGTTAAAACATTTTTCATTGCTTGTAGGATTCTCTAGCAAGAGTAGAAGAAATCATCTTCAACTGCAACAAACAAAATAAAGAACACATTTTCAATTATTCTAACAGCAAAAGGTCTCCTTGTCTGCTAGAAATAAAAGAATTTTAATTTCAGCTTAGCAACTGACTTTTAGGTCATTTTAGGCCAGGGGCTGGCAGCTTCTCACAGGTGGCATCCTACTTTGTGTTATGTGCTGTGCAGTTGTAGATAAGGAAAAGGCTGTATTTCAACCTTTGGAAGCATGGATGTAATTGTGGAGTTGTTTTTGACATGACAATCACAATATAGCAGAAAATGAAGGTAACTGTTCTGGAGTAAATTGATAGAGGAGGGAAAAGCTAAGACCACTGAATCTGATGATCTAGATGCTCTAGAAAATGCAAATCTTATTTACCTGTGCAATCATGTCTGCAGTTTCAGCATAACTGCGGCACTTTTTCACAGCTGAACGAGCCAAAAAGTCATCAATCAGCCTTATGCCAATGCTGTATCCCCTAAGGAGGAAACAAAGAAAGTTAACACTCAAAATGGGGAGCTTTTTTCCACCTAGCATCTCCCTAATGTGTCTCTCGTGCTTCCTCAGCAAAACTGCTGCCTGTTCCTAATTGAATGGCTTTAACGACAGCAGATTTTGCTGGTCTGCATTCTTCTTTCTACCACATTTTGCAGCATAGTGGGATTGCTGTTCATGAAGTCATTTAAGGAATCATGCTTCTTTAAGCATGATACCCCTGGCAAGGATGATCTGAATTGTCTATACAGTTTGTCTATACAATGTCTATATATACACTTATATTTACATGTATGAATAAATATCAGTTGTTTAGATATACAAGTTAAATATATAAATAACATACAAATAATAAACCTGATTAATATTAAAAATAAACACTTTCTCACTAAGAATAGGATAGGATAACACAGGATAGGGTTTCAACCATTCCTCTGGAATCCCTGGATTTCTTCTCACACTGTCTCTGTCAAAGAGAACAAAGCAACTACCCCTTCAGGACAGCCTTCATCTCTGGGCTGGTATGGAATTCAGCAAATCCTGGGCACCCTCATTGCAGCATTCAGGTGCCAGGGGAACCCATAGGAAATGGTCTCACACCTGATCTCTTTCACATTCTCCTCTTCCCTCTCCACCTCATTTTTGCTTTTTCCTCCACAATTCCCTCTTTGTCTTTTTTTCTACCATGTTCTCTCCCTTCATCTAGCTAGTCGCAGAAAAAAATCCCAAAGTTTCTAGTTAACACAGGGTTTCAGTACAACATTACTTTTATTTTGTATTTAAAATACTACCATTTTTAAAAAATGAAATCAAAAAGGATGGGAGATAATGAAATTTTTATTTACAAATATTCATTCCTAGCTCCCACACATTAACAAAGGTCAATAACTTCATAGTGTGCAAAACAGTTGTGCCTCCAAACATTTTCTGAACAATGGAAAGAGATTTACATAAATGTTATAAAAGAATGCATACTCAACTCAGAAATGTTTTTAGGGAATTTTTCATTTCCAGTTACGTGGATGTTGGCAGTCTCTGTCTGTTTGTCAGAGGCCCTACACCCTCAGTGAAGCAGCCTGAATTTGATGGAGTTTCTTATTGGTTTGTGTACCACATCCTTGGCAAAAAGACAAAAAGTGATCTGATGTCTAATGTGATGACAAAATCAAAAAGTGGTTTTGGCAGCATGAAGATTAAAATTGCAGTATGTCATGTGAGTAGAAACAATGAAATATTTATCTATTGCCTAAGTATCAATATCAGTAACACTGGCAAATATGTCATCAGCATTCAGCAAGGTATGTATGGGTGATATACAAGACTACTTAGGTACTTTTCAACTTTTATGCCTTAGATTTGCAAAGTCAAATTAATGACAAACTGGTAAGCAGCTGCTTGGCAACTCTACAGTGAAAAACACCCTCCTCACTATGGACTATATATGTACACAGAGAGAGAGAGATAAGAATATTGTCCCCACCTGTCACAGGTCTGTTAACCTGTGAGGTTTCTTTCTGAAGCTGGGATGTTTTCCTTTTCACAAAACTAAAGGACATTTATTTTTAATGAAACCTGTCATGTTATCAAGTCTTCCTCAAAAAAAAATTATTTTATAGAAACAACTATAATAAGGAAAACATAAGGAGCAAAATCTGTCTCCACATCTTCCAAAACTGCTCTTTAGTAATTTCTACCATGGCATCATTAAAGAAGTCTGTGCACTTTTTAAATGTATTATTTTCATCAGGGCTGAATGAGAGATGAATATAAAAAATATCTGAGGGATGTTGCCACTGCTAAGTTTGTGAATAAATTACTTTTCTTTTTTACAAACAATGGGGTTTTTTGCTCACTCTCATGGATTATTATTGGACTACAGCTTGTTTGCAAACTTTCAGGTTAACAGTAAAATGGTCAGGATATTGTGTCCACTGTGATTGTTGAAAATCAATTTTGCATGTCCATTTTGCCTGGAAACATAAACCTTGCTGTTCTGCCAAATACCTTAGCACATCCTCTTAGTAACGAGCTCAAAAGTTGATTCTTGATGATTTTTCATGATTTTTATGGTAGTAATGCCTAGGATTTCAGTCAGGATGACAGGATCCTGTACACATAGGATCTTCATTTTCCAAAGATGTTATCTGTGTAAAAATCCATCCTTGTTTACCTTTTATGCTATCTCACTGATTGCTGTATGGTCTTTTAAAGGTGAGAGGCCCATTTGCCTCAACCCTGTGAGGGATATAGAATATGAAATTTAGAAGATTGTGTTAATAATTAGCATAACTAAAGGGTCAGCAAGGAACAAGTGTAAGGTAAGAACAATCCTGACACTTTTCCTCAGAGAATTAAAAAGCTAATTGTTGATCTTAATTCACAAATTCGTGTTATTTCTGTTGACAGAATATTGAACCTTTTTCCCATCTTTTCTGTAACCCTTGACAGAATACTGGAACTTGTATAACAACAGACAAAAAGCTGAAAGGTAACACATAGGTAGACAAATAGCACTGTTGATGAAGTTGAACATTTAAAGCAGTACTTACATGCTATCTAAACAGGTGTTGACATCTTCATCTTTTTCATAGTCCTTGCACAGCTGGGCTACCAAAGCCCCATAGGTGAGTACAAAAAGTTCTCTGCTCTGCCAGAAAATATGAAAATTGAGGATGAAACTACAATAAAACTTTTTCCATGGTTTTGAGCTGCTACTGTATTAAAAGCAAGCAAAAATAACATTTACATTAATAAAGAAACTTTTGTCCATGGATAATCACTGAAATCCACAATCCAAGTGGGACAGAATCTGTATTGATCATCACTTGAGTTAGTAAAAGATTTTGCTTGTCAGAAAAACCATTTCTTAGTATACTTAGAGTTACTATCATCAGGTGCATTCTTGGATCCTATGCATGTATGCTGGATTGATAAATGTGCCATCCAAAAATAATGACAAACATTTAATTGCAGGAAGAGTAATAGAGGCAATGAGCTACTAATCCTTTTGCAACAGGAACAAGAGTTCACAAAGGTAGGGTTGATCTGATTCAAATCGTCAAAAAAAGTAAAAAGCAGATTAAAAATCTCGCTCAGAATAATGAAAAATTACTATAATTCATCACAAGTGTAAAGAATAAAGACAAGATGAAGGGGGTGAGTGAGGGTGACAGCTGCTTGCCTGAGGAGCATGGAGAGCAACTGAAGATGTCAAAGGCATATCTCTGCACTGATCCTGTCACAAGCACTAGTGTGGGATCTTCAGCTGTGCACCAATCTGGAGGAAAGTTTCCTTCTCTCCCTGCCCTGCCAGATCATGTCCATGCACTGCAGAATTGTCTGTATTTAGCAGGAGCAGCAGCTGGCCTTTAGGCGAGAGATTAAATTGACTCTAATTTCTAAACTAAATTTCTTGGACAGGAATTAATAAAAGGAAGCGCAGCCCTGTGGCACGTGGTCACACCAGAGGTGTTTTTTTTCTCTAGCCTCTGGAAAAATATTATTGAATACCAATAAAAACAATAGAGCAAATCATACATGCAAAGGAAGAACAGTTTTGTGAAAGATTTTTTCCTGCATTAAAAGCTTGGAGTTTAATCAGTGTTGCTATTTGAACAAGCCACTCTTCAAAATCTTAAGCAGTACGGAACCATTTTCCAAACTCAGCCTGGTGATAACTCCTGTTTAAAATAGTATTGCGCACATATTGCCAAATTCTCATTAGCAAGTTTTTAATGGAGTAAACGGATGCCATACAGGTTCTGTATTGTTTTATTATTATTGTTTAGCAAAAAGTGTGTGCCGTAATAAGAAAAACACCTCAGAGAAACTTAAGCATACTAGATCAACGTAACTGTATTTATCAGCCACTCTTGCAATCCATTGAAATACTTTTTGTCCATAAACTTATATATATTAGCTTTAATTATGTTATATACCTCTATTTCTTTTTCAGTGGAGATCTCTGTCATCTTTTCAGAAATTGGCATAACATTGTCTTAAAGCCTTCTCGGATTTCTCAACTGCCCCAGCTCCTGTCCAAAATCACCATTCACCATACAGAGAGCCCTAAGGCTCTAAGTTCCTGAAGAAAAGTTTGTGTGAAATTCAATCATTCAATCACAGAACAGAGATCTTCTTTCTGTGTTTCATTGAATGACTATCTAACCACAGAGATACATAAACTTACCTGGCATTTCTGTCTTAGAACATAAATCACTCAAAGCACTTAGACCTCTGCTTCTGAACAGGTCGCAGTGTCAGAAACTCTGTGCCCCTCTTTCCGATGCCTGTACAGAATCTCAGCACTAGGAATAGTAGCCATAAATGCTGCCAGCAGCTCTGCTCTTGTACCAGCAGGCTTATCGCTATCCTTTCAGTACTTTCAGACTGTTCAGAAATACAACTATATAAAATGCATCAATACAATAATAGCTTATTCTTACTCCAAGCACAATTTTAATAACACATTCCAAAAATGTCTTACTATTTTGTGGTTCTCCTGCTTTCTTCCTGGTGACCGAGACATGTTGCTCGTGTAACTCCTGATGTACTTGACTGCCAGTTTATATCTTTTCTTCCTCAAGCAGCATATTTCCTCTTTCTCTTCCGTAAAGTTTTCTCCTCTCTGCTCTTCTGTCCCTTGCATGAGATGTTTGCTGCAGTCTGTAATGCTGCTGATGCTCCTCCTATTCTCTACGTGTACCGAGCCCTTTGGGAGGAATTTGACTGGCAACAGATCTGCTCCTGTTCACAACAAAAATAACCACATTGTCCATAGGAATGGTTTGTAATCAGCAAACAGCCACAGGAAGTCAAACCAGACAGCCCCAAGTGGTTCACAGGTCTCAGGTTTTTCGGACAGCAAATTCACTCTATTGCTTGTATCAGACTTTGGTGTTTGGAGACCTAACAAAAGGTTCCTCCCTGAAGAATAAAAACACAATTGCAAGATATTGCTGCACAAGGTAATAAAAAATTTATTTGTTTCAACCTAAAGGAGCTATAGTCTCCTGTGAGCGCTGACTGCAGTGATCTGGTGAGTTAATGTCTGCCTAAGCAAGGGCAGTGTGGGTTATAAGGCACCGCTACCACCACATTTGTGCAAAGCTGGCAGGACAGATCTAGAGAAGTCAGCTTCCCAGAGGAATAAACTGCGTGCCTGCTACAGCTGCCAGCTTGTGCAAATGGCACTTTCATTAACAATGTTCCAAGGGGGTCTTCTATTATTCTTAACCTATTACAGACCCTATTTCTAAATATCCTTGCTATGAACATTCAGGCTTAGTTTGTTAGTTTTCCCCTGTGGTAAATTTGGCCTATGTGGTTAGCTTAGATTTGCAATTAATTTCGACTACAGTCACTGGTGAATTTAGAAATTAATCGGGTCGTTGTCATTCCTTATAGGATTTACCTGCACATATACTCCCACTGAGTCCTCAGGAAGTAAAAATATACGGCCCCATCTGAATGTCACGTTGTTATTAAATTTCTATTAACTAATAGATTCAGTGCTAGAAGGATGTTACAGATATTTACTACAGATATTTACTCCAGATACACAGAAAGCATTCAGATGTGATTCATTTGGGATAACGAAGATTCGTTTACTTTAAAAAATAGTAGTTTAAAGTTATGACACAATTCAACAATGAAAAATAAGGCAGATTAAAGGATTTTCAGCTTTTTCTTTATAAATCTTAGTCATCCTAACAGCTTTTACTTTACACAGAATGAACCGGTGTTGACAAGTTTACAATGTAGTAGCCTCTTCCATTTTTTTTTTTGCAGGTGCTTTTCTGGCCCTGTAAAATCCTACTCCATTCTATAAATGAAACTATTGTAGGTACTTCCCGTATTTAAATTTAAATATATTTTTAAGCCAGGCATTACAATTCTTGAGATAGTCACTTGCATTTCTAAATTGAGCCTGAGATGGGTTTGTTTGTCCGATTGTCTCCAACTGGCAACAAGCACCAAATATGTCTCACATTACAAGAGCAACCCCATATTCCACAAGAAAGTGTACTGCATAATTCAACTGCAGTGAACCCATCACTAACTTAAGGGTACCCATAAATGAGCACCATTTTATTTATCTGGTTCTGAATATATGGACGAATTACTTGAACCTACATCATTAATACCATAATCATGGAGGAACGCTGTGCACCAGAGAGTGCAAAGCATGGTAAGGACACATCACCATTCTTTGAAAAATACACACGGACACACGTGCATACATGTAAATTCACACATATATTACTATGTATTGAGTAGAATGTACTACATTTTGAAAGGTTCGCACGTGATTTAGAAAATGAAGCTGAAAAGGTGTGTTCAAATAAACTCGGAATTCAATGACTTCAGTGAGGGAAATAAGTCATTGGTGAATTGTCTTGCAGCCCTGTGAAAAGAGTAGAGGTTGGCACACATCTGGCACCTGTTGTAAACCCTAGTATATACTCCTTAGAAGTAATCCAAGGCAATTGGAATAGTGAGGAAGTTAGAATCACCCTCCACCTGCCTTTCTGTCATGTTTGTCAGGAGAGAATTTTAGCTTTCAGCTCCAAGAATGTCGGTCTGGCGTACCACCTGAGCATCAGACTAGTTCAGCACCAGTTATCTTTATTCCTATCAAACTTAAAAAACCCAGCAAAACAATCACAAAATATATCCTGAAGTTCAAAAGCACACATAAAAGTGTGCACCAGCACCCTGTCTCTTGTAATGGACTGGCTATTGTGGGAAAGCTGACACTTGCAGAACTAAACACATGATTTCTTTGGTAGCCCAAGGATTCTTACAAATATGGATATCCCAGAGCAGAGAGCAACATAGACGTCAACAATAAATTAGATACTGCCTAATTAGAAAGTCCTAAAAAAACCCCTTGAAAAAATTAGTTAGCCAAAACAAGAACGCATTTGCCAAAAAAGATGGGTGTCCAAATTAGCAAAATACAAGGCCAGGCTTTTGTTTGCTCTCCATTTTCCAGATGGATAGATCTTGTGTTAAATTTTCACTCATAGAAAAGAGAATTCTTTCAAATCATAAGAAGGTAGGTTTTGAGGGTTTGAATCTATGTGAAAGAAAAGAACTTGAACACAGGTTTCTCATTTCACACGAGTGCTTTTACTCAAAGCCCAGCTTGGCTGCTGCTTTGGCCATGTTTACAAATAAAGCAAAGCTACTAATGTCACTTTGCTGTAGTGCGTGTCTGGGAAGCATTTTCAGTTTGACCTCCTGAAACTTCCTTGGTTAGGTTATGCTTCTCAGAAATTGTTCTCAAGGGGTATTTTGGGATTTGAGTGCCTACCATCTGCTGAAGCTCTCTGCAAGCACCTCACATATAAATTTGCCTATAAAGCACAGCTAAATTCTGAAGCAAAATATGTAAGTTAAAAAAAACTCCATTAACATTTTTCTATTCTTCCCTTAACATAAAGCTTATTATTTTTTTCATCAGTGCTTATCCTGGTTACAGGGAGAGGAACTTCTCCCTTAACCAGGCCAAAGAGACTGTGAAAATGACTTGGCAGCCTGAATCCAACTCTGCTTCCTTCTGCTCCCACAGGAAATCTGTCATGCAGGTACTTTCATACCATGCTTTCTAACATGCACAGGCAGGCTTGACATCCATGCAAAACAGAATTCAAAATGCAGCTAGAGGAGGTACAGAACATCAGCCTTTTGAATGCTAACTCAGTGATGAAAACATGTGTGCAGGTCCAGAGAGACCAGGATGCAGGCTCCTCCTCCAAACTTCACAGGAAGCAACATTCAGATGAAATATAGAAGATCATTTCCCTCTTTCTCCCTACCTTTCCCTGGCCATTAGATAACAAAATCCTGGTCTTTTTTGGGCCAAATAAATATCAAAATCCTCTCTGTGGGGAAACTAAGTGCAAATGGTAGAACTATGGCAGGAAAGCTGGACAACAAAGCTTCTTTGCCCCACAGCCACATCACATCACTAATAAAATCTGAACTTTTGGAAGAAAGACATGAGTGAGTGATTTTTTACTAGATCAGGTGGAGAAGGGAGCTGAAACCAATCTCTCCCTTCTGCCTTCTCCCTTCTCCCTTGCTTTATTTCAATAAAAAACAAACAGAAGAATAAAAGCTGCTTGCTGCGTATGGGAAGGTGTAATGTCTTCCAATAACAATGTTTTAAAAGAAATTATAAACCATACTCACTTCTTAAAAAAACCCCACAACACTTTTTCTCATAAGTGAGGTTACTGGCAGTGAATTCAAGCTGACAGAGCTCTGCAATATGAAAAGCAAAACCATGACTAAGGTTTGTTCATGTATCCTATTTGCCTCAGACGTCAGCTATAAGCATCTCTTTGCCTCAGAGGCCGGCCAGCTGTCACCTCGGGTAGTGGTATTTTGGATTGCATTCAGTCCTAGCTCTTCCTGGGAACTGGATGAAGAGTCTAAATGTCTACCTCAGGACTCTGGGTTCCTCTGCAAAGGCAAGTACTTAAAGGTTTGATGTGCCGCCCAAGCTCTTAATTGGATCCAAGCCTGTAATTTGTTCCATAATAGGATGACCCAGCAGGATCATTTACAGCAGAGCATGAAAGCAAACGCCAAAGAAGTGAAAATGCAGAAGTACAAAGTTGTTGTATTGATTGTATAAATTGCCTCATTCAACAGCCCTAGGCTGACTATTAATATTTCAATGTTGGACACCACTCCAGTTTCACATCCAATGTGTTTCTTGAGTAAACAAGTGATGCTTGGGAAAGCCTTCCTCCTTTATAAACAAAATAATACACAGGTTCCCAAAAAAAACCTCAGAAGGAATCAATGAAAGATTTTAAAATGAACTGAGGCATAATGGAAGACTCTTATAAAACACATCTTCAAAATAATTTTATAATAGCCTGATGGGTTTATTTCACTGATTTTTTTTTCAAAATATAATGCCACTAGTACAAAAAACAAGTTATTGAAAATTCTATCATACTGAAAGAAAATGAAGGTTTTAAAGGGCAATGTTCAGACAGCACTGGGATTTCACTGTGTTACTACTCTGTCCAAACAAGTAAAAACAAGTTACAGAAAAGCTGACAAGGTGCTGCTGGCTGTTTCAGCATGTTTCTGTAATGCTGCTAATTTTGTGTAACAGTGTCATATAATCTGAGAGCCAGTCACCAGCAAGGACCTCTTTCTCAGATGGTGACTGGGGATGAGACAAGCAGCTGTCCACCCTAGCAGCGCACTGGAGGAACAAGGTCCTGCCTAGTGAACAGGCAAGACATGCACAACATGCCACCCATGTGTAGAACAGCTGAGAGAGTGTCTCTGCCATCCAAGCAGATACCATGGGCGCTAAAACTACTGTTGGAGATGACACTTACTATTAGCAACCCCTCTGTAAGGAGAGAGGAGAGGCTGTGCAGATGGACACTATTATTTCACACAACCGAGCCCACATGTGCTGGAGATAGACATCTGTAAGGGGAAGACAATTTTCCCCATGGACTTTCTGCTAATTTTTTTTTTTTTTTCTGTTCTTGGTAAGAATGTTTATATTACAGATAGTCAGACTTCTCAGTACTTAAACACAAGTATTTGCCTACTCAGATCAGCCCAGATTATGCAATGCATACAACTACTGGATAGCACGGCCATAGAAAAAGTGTGATCCAGAGAAAATCATTAGGAGTGAAATGTTTTAAATCTTTCAGGTCCCTGCTTCAGGCTTGATTTCTGAAAGATGCTCAGGGCCCAAATAATATATCCCAATATCCAGAAACCCGCTCTAGAAACACTTAATTGAAAAATTTCTGTCTGTCTATCTATCTCTGTCCATGGAATGGGACTGACTATGCTTACAGGAAATCTTAAGACTTGTAATTACAAGCATGCTATATAAATTACAGCTGGCTGGACACTGTGTAAAGTGAATAGCAGATTATGCATTATCCAAAAAAAATCCCACAATAAACCAACGAACCCAAACCAAAAAAACCAAATCCCTCAAATTTTCAAAGGAAACCTTCAGCAGTCAGGAAAAGAGACATGCCAGCTTCTTGCCACCTACAGGTGAAACACTAAAATCCTCATGACCCAGTAGCTAACTATATGTCAGACTCCAGTGTTCGGAGAGTGAATTGCCCCAGAACCGATATTAAATACAAACAGCAGTGGGATTTCAAACGTCGTGCAACTTATGGAATATTTTATAGGTTTATTTTAAAGTTGAAGCATTTAAAATGCTGCTTCTTCTTTTTTTTAATCAGTCCATTTGCCAAGGCTTTGTTTGGTTGCTCTTTTATGAAGAATAACTGAAAGGTCTCCTTTTTTTCTTTTTTTATTCCTAGTCTCATGCCATGTTTCTGCTAATTACTGTTGATTAGCAAACAGTTTGGCAATTAAACCTGACAGGTTAGTCATCAATTTGAGAGCACTGCTTGTCATCCAAAAGGTAGGGGGAATTTATTGTAAGTTTCAAAAAATTAGCAAGGGGCTGGCAGAGCTCACAACAACCTAAAAGCTCAATGTTCCAGAACAGCTGAGATAAATTACTGAATCAATTAAAACACATCAGTGGATGTCCTCAAGCCTATTTAAAGCTAGCAAACAAGCTACTGAAACTTAGTGAGAGGAGAAAGACTAGGGTTTTGGGGGTTTTTTTGGTGTTGTGTGTGGTGGTATTTTTTTTTAAGCTTTTAGAGTTTATTCTGCTTTGTCATTAACACTAGTTAAATATAACTAAAAGCTAGTGTTGACTTAAAACAAAAGAATCTGGTAAAGAGTAAGACCTAAAATGACTTTCCTTCCAAAGTGGTTGACTTTTCTGAAAGGCAAAGAGGTTGTTATTGCTAATGCTATAATTGCAATATTGACAATTGGTGGGCAGCAACTTTTCTCTTTTTTCACATTCAGCTGTCCCTGTCATGTTGGACAGAACCTTATCTACGGCCTGGCTTTCCTAGGAGTTCCTGCACTGATCCTTCTGATTGTTGGCTATGCCCTGAACAACCAGACTTGGAGGCTGGTTACAGGCAAAAGGTCTCATTTTGAGAAGGTGACGACGTCAAACCGGTTACTGAAATGCAAACTGGTCTGCTTTGTCTTGTGCAGCATCACTGGGAGGGCACTGGTTGCCCCAGTGACGTGGCTGGCAGTCACCCTGATAAATGGCTCCTATTATGTCTGTGCTGTGAGTGAGTACGTGCCCGTGTATTATTATGGAGCTGACCCCAATGTTACCGCTAGTGAACGCAGTAGGGTATTGGCGACATTTCCATGCAGTCAGTTAGTTCCTCCGGAGCTGACTCGGGCAAGGGATGAAGTGATTCTTCTGCTCCGGTATCAGTCACAAGTGAGTAACTGCTGTTGCTACTGTTGCCTGTGAATGTAATAACGAGAGGTGGAGGTAATTCAGCAGGCAAAGTGTTAGGATAAAACAAGACCAGTGTCTTCTGTTTTGAAGCCTGCTTTTTATTTCTAAGTGGAACTGAACTTTAGATATACAAATTACTTTGTATGGTTGTCCCATTTGTTACCTACTACTGGAGGATATATTCTTTCTTGCATAGTATCCTGAAGAGTACTATCAAGTAAGACAAATGGAAGTTCAAGAGGCAGGGAGGGTATGAAGTTTCTTCATTAAAGCATAAGAAACATGTGACTAAGAGGTCCAGGCTGTGAGAGCTTTGTGTGAACTGATGTAAAATCTTGGGTTTTGGATCAGAATCAATTCTAAAAGTTTGCATAATGGGTAAATAATAGGGGGAACATTGTTGTCGCTTCAGAGAAAATTGGGTTTGAGCAGGTTATAAGCTAATATAGTCAAGGAATTAGGTGGCTTATCTGCTAACAATAATAGTTGTGAAAGCAATATACTTAAAACTATACAACAGAACTTTCTAAACGTGACAGGAACAACTGACTTTACTACACAGCTGCCTTCAGTAGCATGGACGGGGTTTGGTGGCGACAGACCCTTTTCAGACTAATACCTTATTAATGCTATTACTCAGGAAAAGCAAGTAAAAATCATCTTAGGGGTTTTTGGTGCTTAGAACTCACCGCTGTGAGTATTTTCAGCTGTAACAGTTATTTTCCTTTCCTTTCTGTAAGGTGGCTGGCTGGCTTCTGATTGCTGTGGTAGTCATTACTGTCTTCCTATCTTACTGCCTGGCAAGCTGTTTCTCCCCACTCAGCTTCCTGCATTTCAGATACTGGAGCAGCTACATCCACAACGAGCAGGAGCTCTTCGATGAGGCGACGGAGCAGCACTCCAGGCTCTATGCCATGCAGCATGTAAGGAAGTTCTTTGGCTTTGTCCCAGGAAGTGCAAAAGTAAAGGAAATTCGTATCCCAACTCTCAGAGAGTGGCAAGCCATTTCTGGACTGGCCTTTCTAAAGCGAGTGGATGAGGAGCACTATGATTACAGCCTCCTCCATGACTGGGCACTCAAGGAGCGTGCAAATGGAAAATACCTGAAGACAGATGAAGACCCTGGGATCATAACGCAGCTCTGAGGATCCAAGCCCCCACAGTAACTTGCAGAAAAGCAGGAACCTGTCTAACTCTGTATCAGATCTGAGCTGCTCTGGAACTTTCCAACACATGATTACACTGAAATATAAAGTATGTGAGCAAGTGCATCTTGCTATTGCAGCCTTTTAGCACATGCTTACAGATGCCTTTACTGATGGCATTTGACTCCTGTGGGATGTGATGATCTTTGTCTAGGTTAGGGTGGGCTGTTTCAACCTTCAGCTCTCTGTTTTCTAGTAGTTGTGCTAAAATAAGTATGTACTCGGAAAGTTATTTGCAAATGCTATTTTTTACACTTCTTTCCATTAAAAGGATCCTTAATAGGTAAGACTTTGATTGGGTCCTATGAGTTGGTCCATTCTGTGTAGAGAAAAGGCAGCTATCCTTTTTCTTAGTGACACCTAGCAGAAATTATTTATTTCTCCTCTTTCACTTTTTTTTTTTTCCTTGTATTATAGAAGTAAAATACACTGAGCTAACTACTAGTTAAGTCTGTGGCTATAGTAGCACAAAAGAAATATATGGGGAAATTTCATCATTAAAGGCTGAGTTTAGATACAACGATGGGAGAACTTTCAATTCTGATAAGGAAATAAAATTCCCACTGAGGCACAGGATGGAGGTGTGTAACATGTAGCAGTTATATGAACAAACATTTGACATATGGCAGAGTTGAAATGTATTCTGGCTGAAAGCAAAAGCAAGGCCAGTCTCCTTTTCAGAAATACTTCAAAATCTCTAAGGTGTTTGTGTGCTTGCCTCCTGTACAAATAGCAACCCAGGATGGGAAAAAATATCACTCTGTGCAGTAGAGATTGCTTTGCCTGTGAGAAACCTGTAATTTATACATACTACTGGGCCCATGAATATTACTGTAATTAAAAACTACTCATTTTGTGAAAGAATGCTTAAGTGATGTTTTTGTGTGAATTCAGTTTGGTATGATGTAACGTTACTCATCTCTTTTCTAACTCCCTGTGCAGATGTTTCTAACTCCAAGGGGGGGAATGCATACCACAATTTTTTCTAATGCTGCCTGTATTGCCTTGCCATGTACACATATACCTGCTGTGTGCTCCAAAGCCATATGCTACCACCACAGGATGCTATCTGCTACTAATAAATGAGCCCAGGGGGTTGAAGTGGAAAAATCTAATTATTTAATACATTTTACTAGAAAATGCAGGAGCCAGAACTGTTCTATCACTCCCCTCTTTAGCTGGACAGAGGACAGGGACTATAAGGAAAGCCTTGTGGTTTGCGATAAGGACAGGGAGAGATCACTCAGCAATTACTTTCACAAGCAAAATAGACTCCACTCAGAGAAATTAGTTTATTACCTATCAAATCAAAGTAGGATAATGAGAACTTGAACCAAATCTTAAAGTACCTTTTCCCACCATTTTCCTTCTTCCTGGACTTGACTTCATTCAAAAATTTTCTACCTCCTCCCCTCCAGTGGCACAGAGGGTGTATGAGTGAATGGGAATTGCCGTCAGTTCATCACACATTGTCTCTGCTGCTCCTTCCTCCTGGGGGGAGAGCTCCTCACACTCTCTCCCTGCTCCAGCACAGGATCCCTGACCCTCAGGAGACAGTCCTCCACCAACTTCTCCAGTGTGGGTCCCTTCAGGGGCTGCAGTTCTTCATGAACTGCTCCACTGTGGGTCCCTTCCATGGGGTGCAGTCCTTCAGGAACAGCCTGTCCCAGTGTAGGTCTCCGGCAAGGTCACAAGTCCTGCCAGCAAATCTATTTCAATGTGGGCTTCTCTTTCCACAGGTCTTGCCAGGAGTCTGCTCCAGTGTGGGCCTCCCATGGGGTCACAGCCTCCTGCAGGCAGCCACCTGCTCTGGCATGGGTTCCTCCATCGGCTGTAGGTGGATCTGTTTCACCAGGGACCTCCAAGGGCTGCAGAGGGTGAGCTGCCTCACCATGATCTTCACTAGGGGCTGGAGGGGAATCTCTGCTTCTTAGCCTGTAGCACCTCCTATCCCTTCTTCTTCACTGAGCTTGGTGCCTGCAGAGCTGTTCCTCTCACTCCCCTCTCTGACTGCAGATTCTGTTGCTCAGGGTCTTTTCCCCCTTCTTAAATCTGTTATCCCAGGGATGCTGCCACCACTGCTGGTGGTGCTCAGCCTTGACCAGTGGTGGATCTGTCTTGGAGCTGGTTGGCATCGGCTCTGAGGGACACAGGGGGAACTTCTGGCAACATCTCACAGAAGCCACCCCTGTAGTGCCCCTGCTACCAAACTCTGGCCATGCAAACACCACAGAAGATAATGGAACTGCACTGTTTATGTGAGCTCCTTAGAAAACAAAGTACCTCTGGTAGTAAACACAACTTGTAATTTAATTTTAAAAATATTTGTGGTTTTTTATTTACCATGAAACACTCATCTCGAACACATGCCACTGATCAGTGTATCTGAAAGTTTCGATAATAAACCACTATGCTGATGTCTGGATCCAAATGACAAAAACCTGCTGTCTTTAGACTGTGTGAATGCATTCAATTTCTTCTATTGTTTTACAATACTACTAAAAAATAATGCAATATTTGCAATTAAGAGTGAGCTGTAAAATTCTTTTAATTTCTAGCTCACCTAATTTTTACATTAAACGCCATGGTTTCTGATTTTGTACTGACTACTATTTACCCTGTATTTTTCTTAATAGCTTACAAATTAAAATACTGACTGTATCAACATACTAATTGACTATCACCCTGTTAGCATATACTAGTCCATAGTACTACAGTTGTAGTACTCTAAGTGATTTGATATATTTCCCTTTACTCCTCTGCTCCTTGAAAAATGTCACAGATTCATATTTAAGGCACAGCTTTCAAATGGATTCATGATTACAGACAAATCTGTGAGTTGATACTGAATAGTCTAACTGTGCCTGCTAAAACCTGAGTCATCCTACCCAAAAATCTATTTAGAATTCCAGTTTGTCTACTTGAAGTGAAAATTACTCTTTATGTCCATGGTAACAGTTATCTGAAAGCTCTGGGCTTATAAAAATGTAGCTGTGGGGAAAGTGCTAGCCATATGGCCAGGAACTTGATGCACCTTAAAACCACTCTGAGTACCACGTACCCGTCAGGGTCTACTATTGTTTAACCCTCGACGGCCTTAAACTCATCCTTGCAGGTAATCCCCAAGGCACGGCAGCTCCCAGTATCATCAGCCTTGGCGACTCCTGTTCTGCACATACGTAATGTGACGCTGCCGATGTGATGGGACTTCTGAAATCACTGTGAACATCTCCTGGGAAGTTGGCAGATGCTGCTTAACTTCAAGCTGTACCACCAAGGTGCTTCATCCAGCCGCATCAAATAAACTTCCGATTTCTGGCAGAAATGGAATTCAGCTGCCTTCACGGTACCCTCCTGCAATACCCAGAGCATCGGGTTTGAATCCTCCTCAGTTTGCTGATCCTTGTAAGTTTTCACTGGAAGCATGTCGAAGAGTGAACCATGCCATCACAAGCCTGAGTAGCAGGGACTGCCGACCTCGCTTACGCCAACGCCGCCGCTCCCGGGAGGGGCGAGGAAGCAGCGCGGGCGATGGCGGCAGGATTCCTCCCGCACGCCAGCTACAGTCCGTCCTGCCGGGAGCTGAGCACCGGGCGGCGAGTGCTGCACTTCCCCGAGCAGCGCGCACGCCGCTCGGCAAGGCGATGCGGGCCGAGCCCGGCCGGCTCGCTGTGCCCGCCTCCCGCGGTGGCAGCCGCGCCCGCCGCGCCGCCTCCTCCGCGCCTGCAGCCCAAAGGCATCCAGCGCCTCTCGCGAGCGCTAGGCATGCTAGGAAGGGAAGGGACGAGCGAGGGAGGACGCACGCGCGGGCGGCCGTGGAGCGGCGGCGGGCGAGGGTCGCGTCGCGGTGCGGGCGGCCCATGGCCGTGGGCGGCGGGCCACGATGACCGACTACAGCGAGGAGCAGCGCAACGAGCTGGAGGCGCTGGAGTCCATCTACCCGGACTCGTTCACGGGTGCGGAGCCGCGGCCGGGCCGCGCTCGCAGCCGGCATGCGGAGGGGAGGCCGCGGGTTCCGGGGCTGCCGCGGGTTCCGAGCCGCGCGGGTTGGGTGGGTTTTCGGGATTTTTGTTCGCTTTCCCTAGTCGGGAAAAGCAAAGCGCTTGATGGCGCCTGTGGCCAGGTCCGTGCCGGGGCGGGCGGCCGGCGTGGGCGCTGTCTCTGCCGCGTTCAGCGCCGTGGCTCAGCAGCCCGGCGTGGGCACCCGGTCCCGTATCCCAGCCCGGGATGCGGCCGGTGGAAGGGTGCTCTTTGGAGAAGCCTTTCGAAAGATGCGGCCCTAGGTGGGAATTGGGAAATTGGCTTGTGTGCCGACCAGTTTTCCTTTCCGGTAACAAGCTTGTCGCGACCCTGAGGTATGGGATGTTTAGTGCACTTAAAGGTGCCGCTTCCTCCGTAAGTGTATTGCCACTACCTGCCCAATTCCATTGCAAGTCCATGGTGGAACAAAGGCAAGTTTTCATTCCCTGGTGCAGCATGTTACATTACTGAAACTTCCATATGGTGGATACATTGGTTCATCGGTTTTTCAGGATTTTCAAGTTACTATCAAACAATTAGGAGTATCTACCATGCTGTCTCATCCAACATGACTTTTGGCACTCAGTATCCAAAGAATATTAACAGTGTAAAAAACAGGGCATTTTCTGTCTCTTTCCTGCACAGTATCTACTCTGCCCAAAGTCCCACCGCATCTTACCTGGCAGTCACCACACAGACATTTACCCGGTACAGTTGCCCATTGCCTCAATCTGAAAATCTTTTCAGGTCTTCTGTTTCATGTTAAAGATTATTTAAAGATACATGAATTGATCCATGGTAGCTGGGGATACTGAATCTCTGATACTGATATGGAAGTAATATTTTTTCATACAGCCTCTACTCACTCAGTTACTGTTCACTCATGTAATGCTTTTATGCCCAAGGGAAGAAGGGGGAATAAAGACAGTAGTAATACATTAGCAATTAGGCGAAATTCAGTTAATGCTTTGAGAGCATTTACACTATTTTGGGCATGGGTTATATGATGCAGAGCAGTCCTTATTTGAGTATATGGTCTGTAACCCGCAATTGTGCGATGAGGTTTTTAGCCTTGAACAGATCACAGTGTGTTCTGTGTTGTGTGTCTCTACAGAAGCTGTGTATTGTTCTAGCTGCCTAATTCCCACACTTCCATTCTAGTACATTACTTGGGTGGTAGCATTTCTTACATTAAGCTGTCCTAAATATAGCTGCAGACATACTGTAAAAATAGTCCAGGGTCAAGAGTGCACTGGATGCTCATCAGACATATCTAGCACAGTAAAGCAAATTAGCTTTGGTAGCTTTCTGCATGCATTCAGTGCCCTAGCAGAAGTCATTTGATTTGATTTGCACTTTCTGGAACACTGAAACTTCTAGAAGAGAAAGTTTCCCAAAAGATAAACTTTTTGGTATTGTTTGATGATATATGGTCTCAAAAAGCACTCGAGGCCTGACATCATAGGGAAAATAGCTGTTAATTGAAAAGTATTATATTAATAAGTTAAAAAGGCCCTTAGCACTGTATCAAGAGCTTACTTTCTTCATTAGTCCTTGAGAAGTTCAGTTTTAGTGATGTGGAGAAGTAGTTGTCTGATTTAAGGAATCTCTCCCTGACTGTTGCTTTTTTCCTTTGAACAGTATTGTCAGAAAAGCCAACAACTTTCACGATCACTGTGACATCTGAAGCTGGAGAAAATGATGAAAGTAAGTTGGTCATGTCATACTCAGAAACTTGTCCTATATATGTTTAAGCCTAATTCTATCACCAGCAACTTTCACTTAAGTCCTCTTAGGGCCCTGATACAGCAGATGTTCCTCAGCAAATGTAGTTCAAAGATTTCAGTGATCCTCTTTAGTTTGCAGAAATATTATGCTCTTTCAGTATAGGACTGCTTTCTGCTGAATCTCAAAGGTTTTGTAGCGTAGCTTCAAAAAGTATGGGTGGTCATCATCCTTGTAGTAGCTTAAAGGCAGATTGCGAGGGGATTTCTTTTCCCAGCAACTGTGTGTATGCCAGTCACGTGGGAGAATTGAGTCTGTGTGCTGTGAATGTGCAGCCCTTAAGGAACAGTGGGTCCCAAGTCCCCGTGTGTTTGTTGGATATCAGCAGTTGCATGGAGATGTTGCAAGCTAGCCTTGCTCCAAGCAAGTTTGAAAGCTGCTGTTCTGGGTTACTGTAACAGAAGGAATAAACTGGTGCTGTCTTGTTCAGTTTTAAAGGAGCAAGTCCTGCTTGGAGCAGGTGTCTGTGTTGAAGAGACTGCTGTGCTGCCAAGAACTGTGAGTCTGGGACTAAAGGAAAGCTTCTCCCTGGTATTCTGGGAGGATGTGTAAAAGGAACTTGATTCTCTTTTGCCTTGTTTCCGTGTTATCCTGGCTCTGGGCAGCTTCAGGTTGAACATGTTTTTCTTAGGCAGTTCTCTGCTTAATAACTTCTATTGAGCATATTGTCTTTGTCATAAGATTTATGTGGAGCCCTGGAACACAAGACAGAGGTTGATATTCCAACCAGGCACACAGAATTTGAAGTGTTAAATATGCTGATATTTTCTCCAGTTCTTTTGCTAGGCCTCTATGCCATTTTCCAGCTTTAAATAGAATATGAGGGAGAAGAGATTTACTGCTCTAGTAACCCACCGTACCACAGAAGGTTTTCCAGTTGTCTTAAAGACCATATAGACATGAATAGGTTATAATAGTTTGTGCAAATGTAAACTTTATCATCTTAATTTCTCAGAACTCTTGGGTTGTGTTTAAATTGGTTCATGTTGTTTAAACATCTGTGTAAGAAGACTGTTCCTTAAACGCAAGAATATTTTGTATTCTAAAATCTTCAGGCTGTTGATGTAGTAGAAAAATAAACAATTAAATAGAGTTACCACCATAAGAATATGTGGTTTTTTTATCTTGTAGCTGTCCAAACAACACTTAAATTTACCTATAGAGAAAAATATCCTGATGAAACCCCACTGTATGAAATTGTCTCACAGGAGAATCTTGACGATAATGATGTCACGGACATAATAAAACTGCTAGAGCAGCAGGTAAGGAAAATTGATTATATTGATACAGCTTGATACTACTTCACACTTTGGCCAGAATTTCTCTCTCAAATCAGTTGTTTTCCGAGGTGTGTGCTACTGATCTGAACCCAGTTCCATACTGTAGAGACTGACTTCGAGGTTTGAATTTGGTGAAGGACATTATTGCGGTAAACTAAGTTAATGAGGTAAAAGATAGGGCTGATTCAGTGTGTATAACAAGGTAGAATAATGAAATGGAAGTGCATTAGGGCTTCCCCTTTTTGCACGTGTAGCTTAAGGTGAATTTGTTTAACTGTATGTGTAGTATTTGTGACAATAAGCCATTTCAGTTTTACTTGGAAATGTTAAAAAATGCCACATTCATTCTTGATTCTGTTTAGTTACATAACTTTGGGAGGTGGGGTGGATCTCATCAGCCCTTGGGATCAGTGAGAGTGCATTGTGAAGAAAAGGAGACGCTTCTTTGGTTTCAGGAATTCCTGATGAGTCCTCACTGCCTTAAAATTGCCATGATATGTTCAGTAGGCATTTTTTTCACTTCAGTTTACTTCATATAACCTTCCTTTCATCAACTGATGTTTTTTGGTTTTCATGGGAAACTGTCTCACTTGAAAGGAGCATGTAATAGGATTAAGGAATAAAATGATTTCAGAAGAGGAGAGGTTCTGATTAGCTCTTATGTCTTATGATTTACAATATTCAAATTTTAGAGCTGGATTTCTACTATAGATTTTGTTTTATTTATGAAAAAGCCTTTCAGATGTCTATAATGTGTTGATAACCTGAACACAGATGTTCATCTTTGTGTTTTGCTCCACACCCATTTGGGGATAACTAACTGGATTAACTGGCCACTTGAATTTGGATTTTACAGTGAGCTTTTGAGACTGGTGCAGAATGCATCGCTGTGTTCTCTGCATTTGCACAATATTCTGCTTTCTAAACGTACTTATGCATTCAGCTGTTGAAGGTTTGAGGTTCTTCTGTTTGAAGTTGCTTTTTGTGTTGTAGGCAGAAGAAAATTTAGGAATGGTAATGATCTTCACTCTAGTCTCAGCAGTACAGGAGAAATTAAATGAAATAGTGGATCAAATAAAAACACGAAGAGAAGAGGAGAAGAAACAGAAGGAAAGAGAAGCAGAAGAAGAGGAGAAAGTACGTAACATAATGTTTTCAACTGAAAAAACTTTACGCTTTTCTAAAATGCGTTGGTTTGATGCCAGAGCAGTTCCCAGTTGCAGTGGGAAAGGAACAGCTATCCCAAAGATGATATAATTGAAACTTAAGGACTAGATGATTGTTTAGTTCACTTAAGTGATTTTTTTCCTTTTTTTCTAAAGCAGTCTTTTTAGAGACTAACTGCATGTTTACCCTTCTAGCATTATTTCCTAAGGCAGGGATTTTTCCCAAATGAAATCAAAGTTGTAGACAGTTTTTTGCTTGAAGAAGAGCAGCAAGGGAGAATGGGGAGCAAAAAAGTCTAGAATGTGTCATGCTGCACAGACTCCATGGTTTGAGGAAGACTCTCTTCCTTGGCAGACTGAGTGGATGGAGCGGAAGCAGTGGGACCAGTCTTCAAGACTGGTTTGCCCTCCTTATACCTGTCCTTTCCACCAACCACTGCAGAATAGTTTTTCCATTCTTGGGAGTGTGCTGTGATAAATCCAACTAATGAGTCTTCACTTACTTTCTGAGAAATAGCTAGAATGTGATGGGATGTGGAAAGTTCAGTATTTCTGAAAATGGCAGAGAAATAGCTGAGAAAAAATAATCTTTTTTTTTTCTGTTTCTACAACATAAAAGGGTTAATGTATTTTAATGGGAACTATTTCAGTGTAGATTGCATTTAATGGTTGATAAGAAGTGCTGCCTACTTATAGGTAACCTGTATTAGTGGGGAGTTGGGAACTATTGCACTCTAGGTCCAAAACGAGTACGCAGGGTTTTTCCATGAGACTTTCCACCTCAGTGTAGTTCTCTGAAGGGAGAGTCCCATGACAAAAACCATAAGAATGTGTTCTTTGTATATTCTCAGGATTAGGATTAATTTCTCAGAATATTTGAGAAGCAATGCTTCTGGAATGTTGTAATTTAAATAATTAAGAGAATGCTCATCTTCACCTGTAGCTTTGCAAGTTGTATTTGCAGCCTTGTTTTCTGTTTTTTCAGCAACGTTTTCATGGCACTCCTGTTACTATTGAGAACTTCCTAAATTGGAAAGCCAAGTTTGATGCAGAGCTCCTAGAAATAAAAAGGAAAAAGATGAAAGAAGAAGAACAAGCAGGCAAAAATAAGCTAAGTGGTATGTTTTAATACTGGTTGTGAAGTTTCTTCAGTGGTGCCAGACTACAATGAGAAGTCTAAAAGTAATTTTTACACTGAAAGATGATGGATCTTGGCATCCTGCTCCACAGTCTGCATGACTTAGCTTTGAACTGGTTCTCCTGTGATGTTGGATCTACTTTTTAACCTGATTACCTGAAAAAACATGACCAATGTGATTGTGCTACATCACTGTTATGTTTTCTGCTCACTTCTGAAGGCTTTTGAAACTTTTTGGCTAGTTTTGAGTAAATTAGACAGATTAAACGAAATTTAATGATATTAAGTTAATACCATAAAATGCTGTACTGGGCAGGGGACATGTTTGGTTCTTCTCTGAAGGGAGTGCATTTGGGAATCTTCAAAGATGAGATTCCAGCAGAAAACAAGCTTCTAGTTTTTCTGTTCTTAAAACTATTGTTAGTATGTTGTCTGCTTTCCTCTGTACAAATGTAGTTTATAGAAGCTTCCCTTTACCAAACCAAAACCAGGCTTATTCTTGGATGCCATTAGTGTAATCCCAGTATTACCACGGACACCATCCAGTCTTGTTTGTGGAAGCTTGCATAAGCAATGCAAATATAGACGGAAGACAGGTGATTTATGTGGAAAGAGTCCTGAGCTTTTCTTCCTGTCCGTCCCAGTCAGAAAGGCTTCACTTTGTCTTCTGTGATGTTTCCTTCACAGCTGTGTGTGTGTGTGTAGGAGCTGGTGACTCGTGTGTAGATCCAAGTTGCATTTTGAATGGGAGGATATATGGAAAAAGGTGGGAGTCAGCTAATTTCCTTTCCAGTTCCTGCAGAGGATTTGTTGTGTAATGGAAGATGAAGACTAAAGCAATAAGGACTGTGGGGCAGTACAGTGTAAATTTTTCTGCCCCTATTATTAAAGTCTTAATAACATTAAAGTGACTATAAGAAACAGTGACCCATTTCACATATAAGAGGAGGAAGCTTGTTGGTGTGGATCAACCCTGGATGAATAGTCCAAAAAAAAACAGAATGGGGAATTTACAGAAATAAACAGTTACGAAAAAAAAAAGTGCTGGAATTGGTTGATGTGAAAAGACTAAATTACATGTGCTGACTGTTGTTGCCTTAGATTGATAGTTTTCTCAGAACTGTACTTGTTTATTTATATTTTTTATTTTATTTCTAGGTAAACAGCTGTTTGAAATGGATCACAACCTTGACACCTCTGACATCCAGTTCTTGGAGGAAGGTAAATTTCTATTTGATTCCACAACTGAAAGGCAGTGGCTTAAAATAGGTCAAAATTCCTAAGTGAAACCTGTTACATTTCTGACTCAACATCTTCCATCAGTATCACTGTTACATCGGAAGAACTTTCTGAAAAGTACTGTTTTGCAAAGTGCGCAGAAGTGATTTTAACTTCTTTCAAAAACAAAAACAAAATCTTTCCAAGATGGTAAAATGTATTTGCAGCTTTGAGCTTGAGTTGATCTTATTTCCGTTGCTACTGTTCAAATGATTGGACTATAAGCAAAACCAAAAAAAAACAAAGCAAAAACAAACAAACAAAAAAACCCCAGCCCAACCCTGATTATTTTTTTTTTCTAATAGCCAGCCTTCTTATCCCTGATTTCAAGCACAGGTCTTGAAGTTCTGTCACCTTCTCTCTGAACCTCAACATCAATAGTAAACATCTTGCAGTTCAAAATAAATGCTGTTTGCTTCTTCATGGTTTGTGCAGCTATGCCTGTTACCTTACCTAAGATTCCAGCCTGGTGCCACCAGAAAATTTTGTAAGCTTGTGCCAGAAAAATGTCAAACTTGAAAAATCTGTTGAAGATACAGCAAATAGAACTACTCAAAATCATAAAGCTGTTTAATTTGCTGTACTGCTTTTTTGTATCCTAGTTTCAAATACTTGATTTTTGAGGTAAGACAATTCTTTAATGTAGCTGCATTTACTGGTATCACAAAACACAGGCAGGAGAGAGTCAAGAATCTGCAAGTAACAATTAAAAAAAATGTTTATGAATGTCAGTGAGTATAAACTTGAAATGGTAGTAAGGGGGAAGTTCAGTTTCTTTTACAGGGAATAATTTAACCATGTCTTCCTCCAAAATACCTAAAGTGAAGATGGTTTGTTGATGGCACATTTGGCTGCCTCAAGGGAGGAGCAGACCTCTACCTGGGCTCTATGCCCAAATGATTGGTGATTAATGTATTAACTTGTAATTGTGTTGCTCCTGGTGATTAAAAACTCCCATTCCTATTGCTGTTTACATTCTGTCATAAATGCAACATGTTATTAACTGTATTTTAATATTACAATAGCATGTAATACTAATTTTCAGAGTATATCTTGAAAGGTGTTTTCAAATCCAGTGAAATAATAGAACCTTTATTTGGTGGCCAGAAGATGTCACTGTTGGTACATAAAAATAAAATACTTAAAGTTTTATCCTTAGGTCAGCAGAATCTCTTTCAAAAGAAAATGTGAAACCAGGCAAAGCTTCATCTTGCTTGTAAAATTTAAATCTGAAAGCCAGTGTGTGCATGTCAGCATCTGGTGTGTAAGGAATTTTATAAACCCTATGTGTTTTTCTGACTAGGATACTTGTAATTATTCCAGCTGTGAGGTCCTGAGCTCCTACTTCAGCTGTCTTGGGGAGAAAGGATCTCTCCTTCTGGCAAATATAAATGTTAATTTCATTCTCCCAGTGAATTCTGAGGTCCTGCCTGACATTTCTCTTGACTGGATTTTGATACAAGGAAAAAAAGGCTTCACTTGAGCTGTAAAAAGTTAAAATGCGGCATTTACTTTTCCATATCTATTGGCTGTATAAAAAGCCAAGTAAGTGAGCAGGTACCTACATTGAAGAACTAATATAAAAGAGTCTTGTGCATTTTGTTGTTTTTACTGTTTTCCTAGTTGCATGAAAACAAATGATTTTTCTGTTCTTTACAGGTGGAAACAATGTGGAGGTTGATGAATCTTTATTCCAAGAAATGGATGATTTAGAGTTGGAGGATGAAGAAGATGACCCTGACTACAATCCTGTTAATTTAGATAGTGATTAGATTTATTTGAACTGATTCTGTCATCAGTATGGACATGTGTAAGGAGAGGGGGCAGGCAGGAAAGCCACAGCATCTGTGGTTTTAGTAAGGTTAATTGTTTTTCATTTTTCCTTTTTAAATTTTTTTTTTCCAAAGAAAAAAACCAAAATACTTTAAATCCAGGAGAATGGTCTTCTGATGACTTTCACTATAAATAAATTTACTTTAATATTTCACATGAAAAATTTGAGAAATACTGATCTGTCTGAAAATGCTTTTCGATTTTCTCTTATTTTTTTCCTTCCCACTTCTATAATTGTCCTTTGAAGAGATGTGGCAACAAGCAAGATGGAAAGGTGTTCCAGCAAGCACTAAACACACCTGCATCCAAACGCTGAGCAGCTGTTCTGATGTCTTCCACCTGGGACATACATGGGCAGCTTTGGTGAATAAAAGGGATCACATAGTCTGCAGTTTATTTATTTTTTGTTTCTTCTTCTGGTGGAATTTTTTAACATTTCAAGTCAGTTCTGGTGCCCCAACTAATGAGTCACAGATAGACAGCACTAGTCACCTTTGTTGTATAGCCTTATTAAAGTTTAATGGAAACCATCTCCATACAATTAGAGTAAATATTTTTGCCATAGTCATATTTTCAAAATGACTAGTCAGTAGGGAAAACAGTCAGAATGTGATGAAGTCCCCTTAAAGTTTGGTTGATTTGTTCCAAGCGGGTTTGGGTTTTTTTGAATGTGTGCATCAATGAACTTCCATGAGAAATCAAAACCCACCCTAGGACAGTTAGTTTGCCATTGGCAGCAGAGTGCATTGAAGTATTAGCAGTGGAGTGCTGATGAGAGTGCCAGAGTTTATAAAGTGCTTACAGGTTTGAATGTAACTGGTGTAGTTTTAGAAGCATCACGTTGGCAGCCTGTGAAGGTTAGCACAGAATGCCGTAAAGCTACACGTCAACTTGGAGATGCTACCCATCCTGCAGAGTTGCTGCTGGAACTAACAAATGTTAGACTCCTCCCTTACCACCGCCAAAAAAACCCCAAACACTGCGAGATCTGGGGTATTTAAACATGCTGTGTTTGGAGCTGCATCGCCAGAAGGATGATGGTACAGATGAAGGTGTCAAAAGACAGCTTTCCAAACAGAGACAGGCACCTCAATGATTAAACACTGTGTGCTGAATTTTAAACACTGTTAGTAGACTGCCTTAACTGTGCCAGCTTCAATCTTTGAAGAGGGTTGCACTAAAGTATCACATTGCTTAGAGGAATAATAAATTTATGAATTTTAGTATTTGAAAATTCCATATTCAAAATGAGAAATTTAATTCCTAAAATAATGATGTATAAGATTCTCTGCTTATATCGCTTGAGAACATCTGTTTAGGATGATCTCCTCTAACCTGTTTTCTTTTTTTTTTAATTCAAGATGAATGAATTTCTAGTAGATAGAAATAAATGTTCAAGTACCCTGTAAATACTTTTATAAACTAACCATGTGCCTTTGTTCCTACTGTCCTCTCTTTGATCTTTTTAATTTTGGCTACTAAGACCTCTACTAAGCATCTAGGTTTCAATGATAATGTTGTATATTTCAAAGCAATAAGCAGGATCTGTGTTCCAGCAGTTACCAAATACATTAAAAAATTGTGAGCTGAGGTGATGTTAAATCTTGATTTTTTCCAAAGATACGGTTGGATTGAAAGCTTCATAGTTACTACATTCAGCTTCCTGTATAATTGCTAGGATGCTTTAAAATGCTCTTCAGCACTGAACTTAACTTACGTCTGGTATGTCTCAATTCAGCTGCATAAACTCCTATTTAATTCCTAAGGCTGCTTTCCATTTTCAGCTATGTATGTTTAAAACTGGCATTTTTTCATAAAAGGAATGAATTAATTCTCTTTAAATTTGGACTGAATCCAAGAAAACTGTATAGTCTGTGCAAATGTGGTAATCAGAAAATTTTCCAAGTGGATCGCTGACAAGAATCATCTACATATGGAAGAAAGTCTCATGAATGATACTTCTAGAATAATGAAATTTTCTAGTCTGTTTTCACACTAACATATTTATTGGTTTCATGCAGAGGACGTATAGCTTAAAAAATGTTAAAACAATGTGAAACAAAATGTAAAAATGTGTTTTTGCTGTTACGTTTCAAAGCAGAGGAAGTAACAAGGGTTGAAGTGACAAAAAAATTGCATAAAGTCTGTTCCTCCAGGTCTTTGGCACAAGTTTTAGTGACTCAAACTGAACTACAGATTTGTTTAGCTTTGTTAGCAATTAACATCTGTGAAATAAAAGGGAATTTGACTGAGAGTAAGCTCGGCTGTGTGTGTGTGTGTGTCTTTGTTTACTGAAGTGGACTGAGAGGGTTTTTTTTGGTGGAAGAAGTTCAGGTGGGGTATTTCAATGTGTTTATGCACTTTGGATTAGATTGAAATCTAATTAATAGAATAAAATCCCATTCATAGACTTTGGCAGAATTACAGTAATTCAAAACTGTGGTGCTGACACCCTTTTGTGTATTGCTTTTAACCGCCTCAGTCCAAAGCATGCACTGTAATGCACGGAGGGAGGCAATAGTGAGTTGCAACACTGCACTATGGCCAGAGCTAATTTAGTTTTGAACGTGGTGAATGTTTTGAGTAGTGCCTGAGCTCTCTTAAAATTCAGAGGATGGTGCCTACCACATCAAGATGCTATAGTAGTACAATCTTAAGTATGCTGCAAAGCCTAGGATTTTGCATCCAAAGTATGACTGCATTACTGGCATATATCTCTATATCTCTCTTTTCTTTCCTTCCACGTTTGACACACATATCACAGACCAGAGCTAATATGGGAGCTGAGAGTCCCCCAATTCCCAGGAAAGCTGTCCCTAGTCTGAGCGCCTGTAGTGTCCTAAGTATTTATACCTTTCACAGCTTCCACATTCCTGCTAAAATGAATGCATTTTCATAACTTTTTTAATTTCATGCATATTTCAGAAAAATTAGTGATTTTTTGGGTTGTAATAACTTTACATGTTCACGTTTCACTAATTCCAAAACTGACAAGTTCTTATTGCCAGAGCACATTAAACGTGGAACAGGTTAGTGGTAAGGCTCTTACACTGGTGTCTAGGTGTCAGCATAGAAGGGAGTCTCAGTGAAAGGGATTCATCTAAGCTCCAGTTACAGTACCTGGATGCTATGGAATGATGCAGTTGCTAAAGCAAAGGTAGCCAGCACTATCTGCAACACACTCCACCATCCCTCCCAGCCTGCAGCTCCCACTCTGGAGAGGTAGGAGGGCTCTTACGCTGAATTAGAGCAGCACGGTCTACGTATAGTAAAGTGCCTCAAACGTGCAAGATACTTGTTTCAGCTGATAGCTGCAGTCCCTTAAATAGCATTAACTCTGCACAACAGAGCCCCTAGTCAAAAGTCAGTTCAAATGTCCTTCTGGGATATACATTACGAAACATACACAAAACCAGAAATTTGAAAAAGGATGAAGTGAAAGTGAAATAAACACTTTAAAAAAATATATTTATTTACTCATGGTACAAAAGGAATATTCTCTTCCTACACCCCAAAGGATTGCCTTGCACAGCACCTAAAGCACCCACATTCAGTACACCGCTTTCTTAGACCTCTTAGCCAATACAAGACTGGTCCACCTCCCAAGCACATGTGTTCATGTTTAAAAGTGATACGCCTAGAGAAGCCAGCTAGCTGAAAAGAAGTTCACTACTAAACTAATCCCTGGTGGAAGAGACTATTGTAAAGAAATAGAGGACTCGCCACAGAGGCAGCATGAACACATTTACAGAGGTAAACCATGACCAGGCAGTCCAACAAAGTAGTTCCACAGTATCTTTATCCACTGTTCATTAACAGCAGTGCATAATTTGCTACAAGACAGCAGGTAATTGCTCATTAAAGCAACTAAGAAAATACCACATTTTCTAGTCAGACAAGCACTGCAATACTTCACAGTTACAGCTGTATCAGGATGTCAAGAGTTTTGACTGAAACACAAAAACTACAGGTTTACTCCAGCACGGTGCTTCTCCAGAGCCCCAAGCATTTATGGAAACATAGTTAAAGTCTAACAGTTGTTGAGTTAGGGTAATGGTCCAGAAGTTTAATGTTTTGCACTCAGCAAATTCCAGAAACAGGTAATAAAGGTATCCTTTAGGGAATCTTCTCTGATGTTAAGACCTGAGAAGCACAGCAGCGAGCCTAAAAATAGGTGAGGAGAGAGGAAAAGAAAATACTTTAATGAATAAATACCCCACTTTAAAGAGCTTTTTCCAAATTAGTAGTTTAGTAGTCTTAATAAGGGGTTACATTTCATCTTCATTAAATGGGAGCTTTCAAGACACTCTAAACAACTGATATTTTAAAATCTGAATCAAATCTTTGAAAAGGAGAAAAAAAAAGTACCAAACCAAAAACAAATAAACACCCTCCCCACCAAATCCCAAACAACATTCTTCTTTTTACTGTATCCTGAATTTTAAAGCTGTTATTTCTGACATGTTCAGGGCCAGAAAACACTTTAGACCATACCTCATTTCAACATACACATGTTAAATAGAGTTGATTCAGGTGATTCAGTTGCCAGTTACTCATAGTTTAAATAAAACTCTGTCCTGAAACTTGAACATGCTGAACAGTGCTGATAAAACACCACAGAACTGGAACATAGGTCCTCAGAATCAATTTGTTGGTGTAGGAAAGAAAAAGCTTAAGAAACAAAAACTACATCTGACAATCAGCTGAAAACTTCTAAGGTCTTAAAGAAGTTAAAATGCCCAAAGTCAAACATGTGGATAGGATTTACAAAAATTTCAACATCTCAAACATACAAGTTCCTCAGAGCTGTGTTTTAAATATATGAAGTTCTAAATACTTTTAGAAAGCTGAATGCACAAGTTGTAGTGCCCCAGCTGAGCAGACATTGGACTGTTAGGCTTCAGTCTCCATGCACTTTGTTCTTCAACTATCAAAGCTGATAGACACCACACAGCTCTACAAAATTGTAATACAAACTGCTGACCGTAATTTTGCACTATGAATGTTTGTAAGTAACTTATGTGTTCACAATAACTTATTTAGGACAAAACATTGTAAGAAAATGAGAAGTTTTAAAAAAGCCTAATTTACATCAAACAGCTGAAAGCTTCATACAAGACTTAGAAGTTGCATCAAAGTGGCACCCATTTACGTGCAAAACACTTTTGGTTTTGATATCCTGTGATTATTTAAGCAGAAAGTAGCAGAGAAAAAGAACAAGAAAAGTGAAGAGATTAAAAAAATCCACCGTGCAACCATATATGTATGTATATGCATTTAAAGAAGAGATGCAGATTGTCTTAAATTTTCACAGACAGAAACTTATTTTCTGAAATACTTACATCTTTCTCTTCCAAAGTGAGCACCCCATCAACAGCCACTATCTGGTATTGCTTTTCTTTTAAGCTGCCCACAAACTTCCGAAGTAATTTGAGACCAGTTCCATCATTGTTTTGTTTCAGCAGTTTTTGCATTTCTTGGGAAGAACATCCCGGGTCAAACAGTAGCAAACACAAGCTTTTATTCTTCTTCTCTTCTATTCCAACAATAGTACGACTATGACCTAATATCAAAAGAGAGTTTTTGTATTTTAAAAAGACATAAATCTCATTTACTTCCTTGTAAAGTGTGACTGATTTTCAGATCAAGGACAGCATTACTTGAAATTTAAGAAGATAGTTTTAAGTAAAGAGTACATGTCAAAAAGCTGAGATCCCAAACAAAACCAGCTCTTCTATCCAATAAAAATACAAACTTTAATGTTGCTCTTACTAAATAAAAAAATTACGGGAAATAAAGTAATGCCTTCAATTCAATGAAGGACTAAAAAATGCTGCTCTGAATTGCAGAACATATAAAGAGAGAGAGAAAACAGTAAGAAACCAGCATATTGTGATACTGACCTTGATGCTGCAAGTAGATGGGTGGTTTGGAAGTACACACTACCTTTGCACCATCTTCATTATCTGTAGAATAGTAACGCAAAACCCACTCGAATAAACGAGGGTGTGTACCCATAGGGCCAGTTGGTTTGTGAAAGTCAATGATTTGGCACCTACAAAATATTGAGAATGAAAGCAGCAATAAAATTTATAGCAGGTTGGTTGTTAAAATAATTTTTTCACCTCTAGGTCCTTTCCTCCTGCACCAAGTGGTCCTTATAACTTTTTTTTTTTAAATACATGAGTAGGGGACATATAATTACAAAGCAATGCAACACATATTGCTCCAAACTGGAAAATTTATTACATAACAAAGAAGTGCTCTACTCTTTTCAGTCTAACAAGAAGTTCTGAAGCTTGCAAAAATTGTTACATTTTTTTGTATGTGATACATGTACAATAGAGAATCCAATTAAAAGCCATAGAAAATAGCTGAAATCCAGATTACTCTTGAGAAGAAACTTCTAGAGAAAAGAAGTTTTTAATCAATGTTTGAATTTTTGCATATGTGGCATAATTCTGCACGAAATCTCAACGATCTAAGTAGTTATTCAGATTATGTACCTCCGGTAAGTAGTTATATGTACCTATAAGTAATTATACAGCTTCATGCTGCACTTAATCAGATCTGTTTATAGACTGGTTAAATTTAAAGTCACTAAGGTGGCTTTGTCATCCTACAGTAGGGAATTCTAACCTTTAAAGGTACAGCACTTAAATCAGCACTTAAAAATAAGAACAACAAAAAGCAATATTTACTTTATCCTGAGACTGGTTAACAGTGAATAAATTTCACATGCTCCTATCCATGCTTTGGAACCATGTAATCTGTTGTTGAAGTGAGATGCCCCATGAGGATCAAATCCTTCTCTCCAGGCATCTTCAATCATGGACTGAATCTTTGGTATACTAGGAATTAGCGTAGTATCTGGAACAGAAAAGCTTTTCAATTGTTGTTACAGTGATTGAAATAGTCTATTAATTAAAAATATTCAGCTTCTTTTAAAAGAGGCAGTTGATGTTACAAAGATGCACCAAAAAAACTAAAGGTAAAACTTCAATCACATCATGTCTTGCCAGTATCCACCTCTCTGACTCTTTCTAAGTCCCAGTGGTATAACAACGACTTAACAGGTATCACTGACCTGGTAAGACTGGCTGTGTAAATGAAAAGGCAAAACATCAGTCAGCAGGTTGTCATCCAAGATACATGAAACAAACAGCATTTTGTTTAATACCTCTCAGGCAGTCGTTATAGAGGCTGTTTTGCACCAGTGAGGAAAGGAGCATTTGGAAATTCCTGTAACCGCACCCCCAGCCCCTGTCGCCCAAAGACGAGTGGAAGTGATCTACTGCTGCTGAAAGCCACACACGCCTCACATCTCTGTTCTCATTCTGATAGTACTTGCACAATGCTTCAATAACTCCTAAAAGAAGACAAAATATAAAGCTTATCTGTAAAATTAACTACAAAATCTACCAGAAGATTCCTTCCCCAACCTGGAACAGATGCAGATTAATACAGTTTATTTTAAAACTTCTAAGTGATCCTATGTTACATTTAGAATCCAAATCACAAAACCAGTGGACACTGCACCTATTTAATTTCAATGGTCTTTGATGAATTGATGTACTATGAAGCTTTCAAAACTAAATTTAGTTTTTCACTGTTGCTACACAACGAGTATTTTAAATTAAACAGCTTGAACTAAATTATAAACTAGGATAGTCATCAGAACTATTACAATGATACAGAAAAAGTATGTCACAATAAAGCATTCCTGTGCCCCTGCCACCTCCAGTACAACATCCCCTTAAAAACATGGCAGTACGTATGCATACTATGTAAACCTTTTATTCCCCCACTTTATTTTTCCTGTAGAAACTAAGAGGAAAAAAAAAAAAAAGGAATGGCACAGAACTTGAGAATTACTGTAAATATTTTAAAATAATCCATTTGCAGGATATTGCAAGTTCTCCTTTGTTACATGAAAGAATATGCTTAGGAATGCTCTCTACAATTCATATATATAAATTCTCAAAGGCCCTTTATTGCCATGCTATTGTGAAGACGATTATTCCATAGTTGCCACAGATTATTTTCTAAGTACTTCTCTGAAAACTAAATCATTACCAAGAATGGAAACTTTACATGTATTATTTTCATGCAATATATTTTATAGAAGAAATGTTATTTTATCTGTCAAGAACTAAGTAGATATTTTGTAAGCTAGAACCACTAGCAATAGGCTAAAAAACCTTTGAACTTTGGTCTTGGAAAGTAAAGACAAGGAAGCCTTTTGAAAGGGACCCCAAAAATCCATCCACACTGTATTTTTGCACCAGCAATAAAACATTTAAAAGAAGCTGTATCAAGCAGATATCTACTCATCCCAGTCCTCTCTTGGACTTTGTGATCAGATGAACACTGTGCTTACCTGCAACCGGCTTACACAATGTAACAATTAACTGGAGCACAAGACAAAAAGCTACTGTAAATTTGAATAGCTACACTAGATTAGGAACCAATGAGTACTAAGTAGTAAACAAGCATACAGTCAAGAGCAACCAGCTTGTATTAAGACATTTGCATCCTCTGATACATACTGTATTTGTGCCCTTGACCAGTCTACTTGGTTCCAAGGTTCCATAGAAAAAAAAAAAAAAAAAAAAAGAAAAAAAGAAGAAAAAAAGCCTTCATGTTAGAATACAGATTAAAAACATACCGAGCTTTAATTTCCTTATTAGTTTAGGACTATAACAATATGGATTGATCTAGAAAATAAGGTTTAGAACTAGGATGCAACCAATACTAAACAACGAATTATATGTTTTGTTAAAACCATTTTGGTCACTACAACCTAGGTCTAGAAAGTACCGTCTTTCTTAGTTGTATAGTTGTGTAAGTTCAGCATCTTTACCTGAGGTCTTTGTTTTCCCATCATCTATACCAGAAGCCAAACTTTCCATCATGTCAGCTTTTCTCTTATGATATTCAAAGGGCTGCATCCTTCCTCTATCAACTTCTCTTTCCATGTTCTTTAGAAATTGCTGCTTGAAGCCACCAGAATTATCCAAGCCATACTGCCTCTAGGATGGAATGTGCATGATTTAAATCACATTTTAAAAATTAATCTTTTGTGCATGCAGCTTCTCAAAATCACTATCAGTAACTTTGAAAAACGGTGAGACATAAAAACTTCAGAATTACCATTATTTTGTAGTGGAAGGCCAAGCTTCATTCCTGAATATGAATGTGGGACTAGGAAAGCCACACCTGGAAGAGCAGGCACATCACTCTGCTCCTTTTTGGCAGAGCCATTAGCACAGAGGCAGTCTGGCAAGAAGGTAGTGCGAGTGGGAAGTGAGTTACCAGGGCTGGAAGATGGGAGGCAGAGGGAAGCAGGACCTGGAGCAGGTGATGGTATTCCAGTAGAGGACAGCTAGGATGCTCAAGACCTTTGGCATTCTGGCAGGGAATATGCTGCAGGCTGCACAGCAAGGCAGAGCACTAGAGCTGGGTGAAGCACATGCAGCAGGTCTGCTAGGAGAGCACAGGGAGCAGCCAGCCCCATCCTGAGCCAGCACTACTCAAGGCAGTAAAGCCAAGGAGCTCAAGTGTGTCACATCCAGCACCTATGCCAGGATCAGGACTGCTGAGAGACTGAATTTGCTTCCAACCCATCCCTGCACCGTTGCGACTCAACTGTGACTCGCACAGGTCTGACCTGGTAAGGCAATTCCAGGACATTACAATTCCAAGATACTCTGCTTCTAAAGCATAAGTTTACCATTAGTTCATAAGTTTACCATTAGTGTACCTGCAGCTTTTTAAATTCTTCCCTCTCTTGCCTCTCTTCTTCTGATCTCTGCCATTCATCTTCTTCAGTTTGGAGTCGCTGAGCCAGTTCTAGATCTCTTATGTTTCCACCTACCCCAGAAAAACATTTAAAAGTGAGGGAACTTGATCAGGAGGTTAGTAATGCTTTGATGGATTATTTGTTTAATTTTTAAAGATTCCTTTCTAAGCAGACATATGTAAACACAACTGGGCAATAATTTTAGGAGATGCATCCCACATTATTTTGAGCTATTAGCGACGAACCCTAAACTGGACTGACTGCATTCAGTCTACCAAGACTCAGGCTCTTGACTTGAACAAAGTTTACGCAGTTACTGGGGCAATTATTTTGCAAATAATGCATGCATCTATACCACTAGGAAGACAACTTTTGTTTACTGTGTTTCACTTCACTGTTAGCCAGAGTTGCAGTTAACACCACACACCTGTTAGCTTCTAGGACCACTGACAGTAGTCTCATAAAGAAGCGACAAAAATTTAGGATCAGAGAACTGGATAGTGAATCTCTAGGATTCTGTCAGATGTAAAATAAAATTCATTTTGAGTCCTTTAACACTATGACTAATGAATCAGCATGAGTATTTGCAGAAAAGAATCAAGAAAAAAATTGAAGTTTTTGTAAGTTATCAACTTTCAGCTCATTACACGGGAATGTGCCACTGTAAATTCCATTTATGTAAACCTTCTATAGAGCTAGAAAAACAAATATATAATATAATACTGCTGCCTTTTAAAGTTTTTTTGCTCTGAGTTTTTCTTTTAGCTAATATGCAGTTCACTTACTTAACAACCATGCATAGGCAAAGATTTCCTTTAGCATTAGTAATTAAGTAAAGCACTTGTGCAAGTGATAGGACTTGCTACTAACATGTTAACTTCATTATACACATCTCCAGTTCTCTTTAAATACAGAAATATTTATTTTAAATTTTATGTGAGATTCCATACTACAACATGCAAATACTTGCAAATGCTTTTAAGTATTATCAAGCCTGTATCCTTTCATATACCTTCTGAAAAGCTATGTTCCTCTAAGTGTAAATCCACATGTTCTTCAAGAATTTCAATGTTTGTACAGGTAAGACTACACATAGGACATTCATACAGCTGTTCACCATTTCCTGTATCTGAAAAAGAAATGCAGTTTCTTGATTAATGCAATTCTTGGGGTTTTTTTGCAAAAATCATCCCCTTAATTGATACACAGTCTAAGACACATACACAATAAAGAAGTTTGTGTTGCCACTGAAATTCTCCAGTGAAAGGCAGCAAATTCTAAACAGCTGTTACTCTCTTAACCAGTTAAGAAGTTGCATCTAAATACACAGAAATTTTAAGACATATTTTCCTTCTTTCAATTAAGTTTTGCCCCATTTAACTTAGAGATCACAATTTGCTATAATAATATTTGTATCCAGAAATGCTTAGTCTGAAATATCAAACCATTAGTAGAAAAATCTGTTCTGCTAACAGAAGAACACTTGCTTACAAAAATTTAACGTTCATGTAATAACACAGAAGTTGGTGGGCTGAAAGAAAGAAGTAAAAAGTGCAGTCATTCTTATTTTGTTGGTCTTCCTGCATCTCTTCAAATAAGTACTCTTTCTGCAGTTTTAGTATTGTTATTGAGGGTACCACACAGAATAGGTAATGTCCAAAAGGATTTCTGGTAGCAGGGTCAAATTAAACAGGTTAACTTACACAGGGCTTTCCCAGTCATTTTTTGAATAATTCCAAGTATAGACTCTCCATAAACTCCTCAGAGAATGTATGCTAGTGTTTAACCACTCTCACAGTAAAAAAAAAGTGTTCTCGTGTTTACATGGCATTCCTCGTATTTTGACTTGAGCCTGCTGCCTGTTGTCCTGTCCCTGGGCACCACAGACAAGTGCCTGACTCCATCTTTATCACTCTTCTTTAGAGCTCCTAGATTTTACCTGCACCTTCCTAGGTTCACAAAACACAAGAGTAAATACCCTATGCTAGCAGTTTCTGGAAGGCATTTGTCCCAGTTAAATGTTCATAAGTGGCTGGAGGGAAACTCAGTGCTGTAATCATCTAAATTCACCAGCAGCACTTTACGTATAACTTTCTGACACATGCTAAATACATAAAAAACTAGCACATCCTTAACACAACTATTTTTAAAGTAGCAACTAGCATGCAAGCAACTGATTTATCCAATGTCTGCATTACTTGCACCCATAGAAGAAAGAAGTTTTTAAATGTTAAGACCTGCTTTGGATTTTTTTGTTAAGAAAAATATTTTAAACACAGATTATGCAGTCTGGTTGACTATACTGCCACAGTCTGCATCCTAATAATCACTTGTTTATCTTGTCAGTATATATAGCTTGTTACATCACAAACGCTAGTCTTTTAAGGGAATTATCCATTAGCAGAAACGCCATCATTAAGTTTCTGAAATAACTACCAGAAACTTTGGCCAGTTAGCCAAAATAAAATACATTATGTAAATAAATATTTCCCTTGCTCAAATTTTATCCCCCAGAATGTCACTATCCAAAACAATGTTTAGCACTTCAGAACACGTAAGTGCTGGATCTTTCCCAAGTCTCTACTTCAAACTGGAAACTTCCTTTCCCGAACACCTACAGCCCTATAGGATCCCATGAAACACCAGTCTTCAAGAGGCAAAATGAAACTTTTGCAACCAAACCTATGTCGAATAGATAAAAACCACCCTCTCATCACACTAAAGTTTTACGATTTGTTGTCATCGATACGGACTCTGTATCAGGGGTACGCTGAACACTGCGGCTTCGTCTACATTGGTGATTTTTGTTCAGCCCTGGAGTAGGCACTTCAAGTGACACCCTCACCGCCTTCCCTCCTTCCCCCTTCCCAAGCGACTTCTCTTCACCGTCCTCAGCCACTGCCCCGCGCAGGCACCTCACAAGTGGCCTCGGGGCTCTGCGGCATGCAAACACCGCGGAGCAGGCCCTCCGGCAGCACTCCAACACGGCGCACTCACCCCCGGCCGGTTCTCCGCTGCCACCCCTCCCTCCCTCACCGCCGTCGCCGCCGCTCACCCGTGCCCGGGGCGCCCAGCAGGTGCCCGTGCCGCGCCCTGACGTGCTCCTCCAGCTCCCGCCCCGCTGCCTCCCCGCAGAAAGGGCACTCGGGCGGTGTCTCGGGGCTGCGGGAGCCCGGCGGGCCCGGCTCCGGGTGGGCCGTCTCGATGTGCCGGCGGAGCTCATCGCAGCCCGCAGTGGCGGCGGCGGCGCAGAGCGGGCAGCGGGGCTGGCGGTGGCACAGGGACGGGCGTCGCAGGTGCCGCCTCGCCGCCGCCGCCTCCGAGGGCAGCGCCTGCCCGCACACGTCGCACAGCACCATCACGCCGCCGCGAACACCGAGCCCGATCCTCCCCTTCCCGCCCAACGTTTCGCAACCCGACCCTCGCGCGCGCACGCGCGCACTTCCCACTGGGAAGTGCCGTTTCCCGACCCGGGGCGGGCGCGTGCCGCGCAGAGCCTGCTGGGAACGGCGGGCCCCGCCCCCCGCCAGTGCGGCGCGCGGCGGGGCGGTGTCCGCCATCTTGCAGCGCTGTCTGCTGCCGGTGCTGAGCGCTCCGGAGCGGGAATCTCGTGCTTGGACGGCGGCGGAAGCCGGGCCTCTCCGCCGCGATGGGTAAGGAGGGAAAATCGCTAGGAGCCGGCGGGTAGGGGCAGGAGGGGCTGCACCGCTTGTGGGGCGGGGCGGGGTGGGGTGTCCGGTGCAGGCCGGTCTGCTGCTGGCTCCGGCAGGGCATTGGCCGCACGGCAGCCCGGTCGGGGCTGGGACGGAGTGTCCGCTTCCTCAATCAAGAGGGCTCTGCGGTCCTTACGCTTACCTGCCCCGCTGCTGATGGCGGGGACTTTTCCATCTCTTCTGCTGGGTACGTGGATGGAGATCTTCGGTCTCCTCTGTCTGTAGCCGGCATGGGTGGGTGGGTGTCCGGCCTCTGGGGCTGACAGGCCGGTCAGTCTTTGCGGACTGGGCCGGTGAGAAGCCTGTGGGCAGCGTCCGGCCCGGAGGGGGGTGGAGAGACAGCGAGGCGCGGTACTTAGGGAGCCTTTTGTAGACAAGAAGGGGAAAAAAAGGAGAAGTAGCATGATACGTCTTAGACTATGCACAACAAGTGGATGCGATGCAGGATGTGGTGGGTGGAGGGATTTAAAACGGGTTTAGTTTTGTGGCACAGAAGTGCAGGCTTGCTTGGATCTGGATGCAGAAGGTGTGAAACCAGGGATTGCCAGTCTTCTTGCCCTTCTGATGTCTATACCAAAAGCCTTGTGGGGCGAATGAAGCTATAAATTCCTACGCTTTTCTTTTTAAAAACAGTGTTGATGAGACCTTCCTTCCAGTTGACCTGTAACTATAGAGCTGGTGACTGGATTACTTTGAATGCACTTTTCTCTTGTTCAGTCCATTTTACTGGCACAACTAAATTAGCAAGGCATGAACGACTGAGTAAGGGATGGTATTCTAGAACTAGATAAGCCAGTAGCATAGTTGAGAAAATTATCTTTTTAAATTGTACCTTGAAAGTTACACGACTATTGCTAGAAATTCGCTGTAGACAGTGTCGCACTTAGCATTGTGGTCCAGAGATGTCAGTAGTTCACTTAGGTTCTTGTGAAGCAAATATTTGGGTGAAACAGACTGCTGAGTCCTTGGGGTGTCTTGATGGCAGCCTAAGTCTGCAGTCTGTTCTCCTCTCATGTTTATTGCTAGTGGTCCTTGGTTCTGCTGATTTTAAAAAAACCCCGAAACAAAAAACCCAAACCTGGAAACAAATTGTCATAGCATGGAAGTTGATAGAGAATTGTGCACAGCTCAAGAGTTCTAGTTTACATGTTTTCTCCTTGTAGAAGAACTCCAGACAAGTGATAGTTTGTGTAGAGTCTGGAATCATGTTTTTGACAGTTCTTTCTCAGATGAAGGCTACAGTTTTAGCTTTAAAAATGCTCCATGCTTAACAACCTTTTTCACTCAGTTTGATCATTCCGGTGACAGAATCACGAACTATCACTTTTATCTTTTCACAGCTGATATACCTGAAATGACAGTCAGATTCTAATCCTCTAAATCCATTAAAAGAGCTGTTAATTAGAATGAGTCACTAATTTTGTTAGTTTAAAGTGGAAAAGGGTAAGCCCATCTACTGACCCTGAAATTGTTTTTCTGTGTACAGTTTAGAAGGAAAAGCATAACCTTTAAATTCTGTTCTGTTTGTGAGATAGTGAAAGAAACAATGAGATAAGGTATTAAATGAAGCGATAATTACTGCAGATTTTCTTACTGGGTTTGTCCTTATCCGTAATGCATTTAATATCATCTCTCATCTCTATGAGAGGAGGAAGGAAATTTCTTTGTTTGCTTGCTGACAGAATCAAAATTTAGCAGCATATCTTTGCTTTTTGTTTCTCAGTTTGCTTGTAAGACGCATTGTTTCTTTTTACAGTAGTTTATGCCCTTTAATGATGTATCTGATCCTTGAGATGAACTGTAGTTTAATCTGCAGTTTAGAAATGCCTGTCTAGGAAAATATTTTTCTGTGATTTCTACTTCAGAGACTTTCATTGATGAACTGGGTGTTGCAAGCAAATGCAGGAATATATAGTTGCTGCTGTAGATACTTTCGTCTTACAAGAGATGGCAGGTTTGTCTTGCAAGGTTTGGCCTTTCAGAGTAATTTTTCTTTTTTTAATAGACAACATGGCAAGCCCGGGTAAAGATAACTTCAGAATGAAAAGCTACAAGAATAATGCCCTTAATCCTCAAGAAATGCGCAGGCGAAGAGAGGAGGAAGGAATCCAGCTTCGGAAACAGAAAAGAGAAGAACAGGTAAGCATCTTGGTGAGCTGTTAACTGTTCAGTGCTTGTGGAGCAGTATTTAGATGGATGAAAGGACTGGAGCAGACTCCTCCTCTGGAGCAGAATCCAGAGTGCCAGGTTGAACATCTGTTTTCTTTGCAATCATAGGAAGCACCAGGCACCTCTCAAAAGGATCATTAAAAAGTGAACAGAAATCTTTTTAAGTTACTAGGGCACACAGAGGAGAGAGCCATGAATTTTAACTTTAATCTTTAGTCTAGGTTTAAACATGTAGACTGAAAGAATACTCTTATTTTCAGTAAGACCTTGAAACCTTGCTTTCTCTTCCAGAGTTTGGGTCAGAGTTTTGCTGTTTGAAGGGAGAGGATTATTTTCATCTCCAATACCATACTTCAGATTGCCCAAGAGCTCTTCTACAGTAACTTAATAAAGTGGCTACCAATTAGTGTCCCTGAACTATTGTGTAAAATATACAGTTGATATTGTATCATTTAGTAGTTTGTGGTGGTTCCTTTTCACAAAACATTTAGTAGTTTCTTGCCAGGAAGGTAAGGAATGTAGTTTGTTTTTCTTGCTGGTCTAAAGTGGATGAGTTTGTTTCCCACAACCTAGAGAGTGCCCCAGGCTCTGATCTACATTCTGCTCTGAGGTGGGAATGCCTACCCTTCTATTGGGAAGGTGGTGTGTGGAAAAAGAATTTAAATTGGTTGGGCCAGAGAGGTAAGGGTCAAAAGTGGTATGATACTGGAGCATTTACCTGTGAATGGGTAACTGCATTGCAGTTCCTGCTGAAAGTTTTGTTTGCATATTTTGTAATAAATGTGCCCTAGATAAATTATGAAAATAGTAGGTATTTCCCTTCCTGTGCTGACTGTTGTAACAGTGAGACTGCTGTTATGCTCTCCTTGATCTTAGTTTGTTGGACCGGTGTTTTTCAGGTCTTCCTGAACTGCAGAGCATGAGTTTATGCAGGGAGATGAGACTTCTTTTGCTCCAGAAGAAATTATAACTGGTAGATAGACCAAACAGAACAGTTTATGTGTTTCAACTAGGAGCTTCTGTGTCCTTGTTGAGCGCAAGAAAGAATGGCTGGTCTTCCAAAAGAGGAATCTTTCTTCTTCCTTTGTGGGTTTAAATGGAGTTAAACCTTAATTGCATTCAGGATTCTGTAGTTGTTTTGTGTCCAGAATTATGCCCAACCCATAAGTGTGTTGAACAAGGAAGAAAATGCCTTGGTTTAGGTTCCTGTTGAAATAGAGCTAGATGTAAACATGGAGTTATTCTGCAGTTTTGGAGATGTACAACAGCAGAAATACAAGTCTGTAGACACCTAGAGGGACAAAATATTCAGGATTTAGTAGGTGGTTTCATTATTGTGCTTACAGGTGAAATCTTAGTCAACGGACTGAGAGTCTTGATTTTTAAAGATACAAATGTAGTATTCTTAGAAATGTTAGTTACAGTAGATGTAAATGCGGTACTGGAATAAAGATAAAAGTTTAGGTTTGGTTTCTAGAAGAGAACAGGCCAATGTGAATGTTTTGTTTGTATGCCAAAAAATGAAGAGGCAATCATTAAACATAGCTTATTAAATACTACAGTGCTGGTATGTATTTTGAGCATAAGGCAGTGCGTGCAGCAAATTGTACAGTGATTTTTGGACATAGAGAATATTTAATGTTGCATAGTTTGGAAGTTCACCTTCAAGCTATGCTATTTTCTCTCTTCTTCTGTATTAAAATAATGTTTCTGGTTTAATCTTCCTCCAGCTGTGTCTGAAATACAGGTGCTGCTTAGTAGCCTTCTGTTGAAGGGAGGAATGCAGTGTGCTGAAGCACAGCCATTGGCTATGTGTTGATGATTTTAGCCTATAAACCAAGAAAGGGAAAGTAGCTTGTGGAATACTATTTCCTACTTAAAAATGAATGCTAATTATAAGGGATAAAAGACAAAAAGTAAAAGATGTGTATCTTCTTTACTTTGCATGTGGAATAATTTATGGCTATTTGATAACTAATAAGAATTCAGTTTTAAATGTCTGTCTGAAGAGTTGCTGTGCAGTTTATCAAGATACAGATATATAGTCGTGTTTTTCTTCTTTATGTTATCTAAACTTCCATATAGAATTCTACTTTCATGGGTAAGTAGAAAAGTGAGTAAAAATTCTTTGACTGGTACTGGTGAAAGCATTTCATCAAGTGTATGACATCAGTACCCACTCTTTAGTAAGTTCTAATGTCTCCCAAAAATATCTCCTTTGTTCAGCTGTTTAAACGCCGAAATGTTTCTCTCCCGGGAAATGAAGAATCTATGGTAGAAAGTCCAATTCAGGATCCTGACATCAGCTCTACTGTACCCATTCCAGAGGTAAAGACTTTAGAGTGTGTTTGGAATGTTATCTATTAGTTTGCTTAATACTGGACATAAGAAATCCTCCTTGCATTTTTAGGAAGAAGTTATTACAGTAGATATGGTACAAATGATTTTTTCGGATGACCCTGATCAACAACTCACAGCAACTCAGAAGTTCAGAAAATTGCTGTCTAAAGGTAAGTAAACATTGCCTGGTTTTTCTGTTTGCTTCCTTCTGTGTTATGAATTAGACTTACAGAGTCAGTTAACCTTTAGTTATGTTTTACTTTAAAATAGAGTTTGCAGAAACTACTAGTTCAGTTTATAGAGAAACTGTGCTAAATCTCTTCCAACCTAATGGCTGAATATGGAAATTTAATTATTCTGATGTTAAGTCTTTCAGACAAAGTAAAAAAACAAGGATGTTTTGGTTGAGATGTCCAGGGCAGTAACTAACTGCATACTGACAGAGTAATTGTTTGCAGTGATTCAGCTTCTGATTCTCACTGTAATCGTGGGGAAAAAAATTACATGGCTGTCAAAGAAGACTTGTAACTTGTTTTTATTCTTGCTGGTATTTGTATGGCATGATAGGTAAAGGTGTGCTTGGACCTTTGAAATAGTATCTAGTCATAATGGCTCTTCCACTGACCTGAGCTATTGGTTGAAGGAACAGTGTTTTGTGGTGTGTTACTAACATGCCAATGGATAATAGTATGTGTTAGTATTATTATACATAATAGAGTGTTTACTAGGTTGTACCACTTCACAGATGATCCTGCAGTCTTCTCAAGTGAAAAGTTTGTAACTCCTTAATTTGAAAATAAAATGATTGAATTAAATTATTATAAGAACTTCAAATCATTTTCATGTTTTGAGTCGTACTGAATAATTTATTTGGTCTTTTTACACAGATATGTTTGTTTTTATTCTCTAGAGCCTAATCCACCTATAGATGAAGTCATACAAAAACCAGGAGTAGTACAGAGATTTGTGAAATTTCTGGAGAGGAATGAGAATTACACTCTGCAAGTGAGTTTGGCTGGTACTGATTGGGGGTTTGGAATGGGATTAGGAACCTTCCAAAAGAGCTTTGGAAAGCACATGATTTTGTTTGGTGGAGTTTTTAAGTAACCAAATTTAAATATTTTTAACCACTGAAGCCATACGTTTTAGTTATTGCTGCTAAAAATGTGATTTGACTCTTGAGAATTTCATGGTAGTCTTTAGGGTCATGTATTCAGCTGGACAAAAACTTGGGTGTTGAAAGCAGAAGGTGTGCAGGAGGATTTATTGAGTGATGTATTAAGATCATCAGCAATGATGTGTGAGCAAAATCTGTCTTGTGTTGAATATATTGTAGTACTTTTCAGCTGAAATCTTAGAAAATAAAAAAAAAGATACAGGAAACAGAAAGGCTTCTTTGAAACCATATTAGAAAGTCTTTGAGAAATATCTAATTAATGGTAGGAGTAGCTAGTTCTGTCTACTCCCCCATGGGAATACCACCTAGGCCTTGTGGACGTTTGTACTAGAGGAATTAATATTGAGTAAACAAAAGGTATTTGTACTCATTAATAGTGATTTGAAAGTATTTTATTGTATAGAGAGTAATACAATAGTAATTGCATTTCAGTGGAAAGGAAAAAAGTTGGAAAATTAACCTCTGTAACTGTTACGTCAAAGTGCATTTCATGAATTTAAGTTTTACTGCTGAGTAGTTCAACATGGTCATCTTTGTGTTCCTCAACAGTTTGAAGCAGCTTGGGCTTTGACAAACATTGCATCTGGAACTTTCTTACACACCAAAGTTGTAATTGAAACTGGAGCTGTTCCCATTTTCATTAAGTTGCTTAGTTCAGAACACGAAGATGTACAGGAGCAGGTAACTATCTTCTTGAGGGATTTTATAACTACTTAAGATTAATTTATGAGTGTCTTTTTTGGGGTATGTGGGGTTCGAGAGGCTTGGAACCCCATTTGCCGACTAGCTAGTTGATATGTCTCCAGGAAGATAAAAATTTGCTGTCAGTGTATTTTTTCCCTCGTGTATTTTTTTTCTATTCTGTAATATTTACTGTAAAAAGTATAGATATTCTGTAAAAGTTGATTTGCAAACATGTATAAATTCACATGGATGCTTTGCTTTTTAAGGCAGTGTGGGCTCTTGGGAACATTGCTGGTGATAATGCAGAATGCAGAGACTTTGTTTTGAACTGTGGAATATTGCCACCCCTCTTGGAGTAAGTATTGTAAACTAATACTCTAACTATAGTGTACATGTGTAGATTACTGTAAACTTCAGTTTAAAGTTCACTTGAAAAGAATATAAGCCTTTTTCTAAATTGAGAATTACTATTTTTTTTATTATATCGTTATGAATCTAATGTTTTGGATTACATGAGCTTCGTGCATACCTTCAATTAATTAGTTCATGATTGGAAGCTTTTCAATATTTGCAAAAGGAGAGAAGTGTTATTTCACAGGTATGAAATTTCCATATTGTGCAGAACTCTGTGTTACCAGATTTCTCAATATATAGGGTGGGACACATGGTTTAATTCCCACTTGTATTTGTGTGAGTCTATCACTGGGCAATAGGCTGGTTTCCCCACCTTTGTCCAGTAGCTCCAAGCTCTGTTCTTCCTATTTATCCATTTGCTTGTTGAGATGAGCTGACAGAGTAGTTGTTACGTGAGCTGCATTTCACTAGAAGATTTCACTAGGAATATCATTCCAACATTTACTGTATGCTTACCATAGTATCTTCATCACAGGGAAAAAATTTGCACAACAAAATTTTGTTCAGTTTATTATCTCTGAAAATAATAACATGACTTGAAACATTTGTAAAATAGTTTAAAATAGCAGAGGAGAATATGATTACCTTCATCAAGGGTTTAAAGGATTAACATTTTAGATGTTTTGGTATGTATCTGAAAGTAAACCTCATTTTTCAGATGTTGAATCTTTCATGTTCTGTTTGGAAAAGACAGAAGTAATGTGTTAATTTTTTTATTAGATCTTCCAAGTTCTAACTTTTTTATGGAACTATTTTTATTATTATTAATTGCATTCTCTGAAAGAATACATCAAGTTCATTCAAAGGAGAGTTGCTTCTCCTAGCCTCTTCTAAAGATCCTCAGGAAAGTTTAGTTGAATGATTTTTCATAAAAGCAGTCATTCACTTTATATGCATATACATGATTTGGGAGTGAAATATCCATGCAAAATAATCTGCTCAGATTCAGCTGATTTTAGGAAAATATTTGCAGCATATAAGCTCTGAAGAGAAATAAATTGAAAGGCCAATTATAGAATTTATCTTCCTGATTTGATATTCTGTTGGTAATAATAGTTATAAAATTGCCTAAATTTTCATAAGAAATTACTATTTTTGTTATTGTTGTCTCTTTTTCACAGACTGTTAACAAATTCAAATCGTCTTACGACAACTAGAAATGCAGTCTGGGCTCTCTCAAATCTTTGTAGAGGAAAGAACCCACCTCCAGACTTCAGTAAGGTATAATAAAGTAATTTTGAGAAATCACACTGTTAAAGAATACTTATGTTTGTAATATTTTATAACAAAGAGAATCTTTGAATCTGGATGTAGACTCCGTTTTATGTGGTAAATGTTTTCACAGTCTTGTCTGTCTGTTGTATCTGTGAAAAATCATCTACTTTGATACCTATAAACAATAAAATCCCATCACTTAAAAAACTGAGACTATAGTTGGATGCAAGTAGTCATACACTGGTGTGAAATGATGGACAAATTACGCATTCAGCACTAAACCCTTTGGGGCTGGATGGTTGAATCATCCCTTTTTTTTTTTTTTTTTTAATGATCGTGGTTCATGCTGCATGAATAAAATTTCAAGTTTCCTGCTCTGTCAGGTACAGTTAAATGAGACTATGACAGAAGTCATTTGCCTGTATGCTCTCCCTTTTTTTAATTCTTCTCTCTAGTCTGTGGTTATAGAGACTGTAGAGACTAGTAGGAGTTCTACCTTCTTGTTTTCAACATAAAATTAATTTCTGGTAACGTTAATGACTTTAAAAGAGCTGAACATTGAATATTCTGGTAGAAGAGGCTGAAGTTAAGCAATCATTAAGGTTAACCTGGAGAGAGTTTACCTTGTGAGTTAGTAATTACTGTTATTGCTACTTACTAATTCTTGAATAAATATTAACAAAAAGGGGGGATTTCTGATGTCAATTAATCGATCACTTCACAGTGATTCTGCCTAAGTTAAATCCTTGGTAGTATTTTATCCTGATAGTGAAAAAACAAGATTTCTTGCTGCTTGAAGACAAAACTTCAAAAGAAAAGAATGCCCTGTAGGCAGCTGCTAATTAGAATAGGTCCCTGACTTTTTGGCCTTTGTAGTAACACCAGCTGGAAACATAACAGAGTCTGAATTTGCATAACCCATGTAAAGTAAAGAATTAAATTCTACAAAGAATATGAAAATCCTAGGCTTTACAGCAGAAAACTCTCAGGTTCCAAATGGTGTTAACATGGTTTAGTTCATTTGGTTCTGTCTGTGCGGAAGTTGCCAGAGACTAAGGCCAGAGGGTACAGCTACAGTGAGAACTGAAATCAGACATTGCTTGTTTCATTGGTTCAGTGAATATTGGGTCCTCTGTGAATTACACTTAAGTTGGTTATTACAAATACCTGCCAGTACTCCTACAAGGACATCAGTAAAAAAACCTGTTCATTACTTAGAGATTCTGTTCCCTGAATTACTAAAAAAAGCGATTCCTGATCATCTGGTTACCTGTAAAAGCAGATGGTTTTTGTTTAAGCTGAACAATTATATACTTAATGTAGTATCTGTCAGTAAATAGGCTGTGAATCAGAATTCATCAAATTTGCCAGTTTGAATTGGATATGTAATCTAATCAGAAAGTGTTCCACCTGGGTCCTAATTCATTAATGAGTTTGTGTACTTCGGCAGTAAATAGTTTTTCACATTTATGCTTTTGCAAAGTGTTCTCTCTAACTCAAAAAGTACAGAACACCTAATTTCATGCAATATTTTTCTTTAACCTAGGTTGCTCCTTGCTTGAATGTTTTATCAAGACTGTTGTTTAGCAGTGACCCGGATGTATTAGCAGATGCTTGCTGGGCCCTCTCTTACCTTTCAGATGGTCCAAATGATAAAATTCAAGCTGTTATTGATTCTGGAGTGTGTCGAAGATTGGTAGAGCTGCTTATGTAAGTCTTCTCTTCACCAAATAAATGTTTTACAGTACTGTTAATATTACAATTGAGTTGTTTTCTCACCTCAGGACTTAATTTATTTTTGTGAAAAGTGATAAACGTTAATTCATCTGAAACCTTTTAAGCTGCTTGGCTCCTGGAATTATTCCTGACATTGACAGTGAAAAAAAGTTTTCTCCCAAGTATTCTTTTATATTCTCTAAAATTTAATGTAGTATTTCATATATATGAAGGAATAGAAGGGCAAAGACTGAAGATGAACCTTTAATTGTAAATTAATTTATCATCTTTTTTTTAATTTCACTGTTGTTTTTTCCTTTCTAGGACATATAATTGCTATACAGACAGTTGTTGGACTCAAGTCCAGAGACAGGCTTGAGCCACTTTTGAACTGTTCTGATATGTTTGGTTTATGGTTCATTATTTTCCTAGAAAGGGAGACTAAATCCCTGTGTTCACGTGGGTCTGCAGAGTAGGTCCGTTCCCAGCATTGACAGCTCAGCACATTTCCCTGTGAAAAGCTATCAGGAGAGGGCAAGGTTGCTTTTTCTTCCATAGAAGCTCTAGGGCAAGGTTGCTTTTTCTTCCATAGAAGCTCTAGGACTACTGAGAAATTTTCTTCACTTACACCTCAGGGAGGTGAATATGGGCTTAATGTACTGTCTTCTAGGATTATTGACTCACAAAAGGGGGAATTCCACTTACAGAACTGCTAAGCTTTAATATACACCTCGTAACACCCCCTCTGTTTCTGTGTTTATTGAATGATGCACGTTCCAGTGTCGTATTTAATAGTACTTGAGCTGGGCAAAATGGATCTGCTGGACAGGTAGATTGCTCTAAGTTGTGTCATTCCATAGAGGTGCCCTGTCTTTGAATCAGTAATTTAGTGTAGGGGTTGCAGTTGTCAGATTTGGCTGAACGGGGGGGAAAGTGCAGTAAGTAATGCAGTGTTTTCTGTAAGTAAAAATTTAGCACCTGAAATAAACCTTTGTTCACTGAAAATGCAAAATTGTACTTTAACACTTGGTAATATCGAACAATATAATATTTGTCTCCAGGCATAATGATTACAAGGTGGTATCCCCTGCATTAAGAGCAGTTGGAAATATTGTTACTGGGGATGATATCCAAACACAGGTAAGCCTAGTTGACTTAAGAAAAATTGTTTGGCGGGACAGAATTTTGTAAAAATAATGATAAAATACGTATCCAGTACAGGTGTCTGCATACGTCACTGAAACTATATTGTTAATTTGATAGTTTAGGCTGCTATTTTAAGCCTTAAATTAATGCAAGAATGAACATTTGTTTTTTACAGCATTGTATGTAGTGGTTTGCTTTGTTTCTGTATGTTACTTTGACTCCTCATTTTTGGGATTTTTTCCCCCTTCTTTACTGGGAGTTCAATTATTTATTATGGTTCCCCTTTTTTCAGTCTTCAGAGGCAGTCAAGGTTCTCACTTCTAAGCTGTGGTTATCCTTGATTTGTCTGTGAATTTGTATGTGATAGTCTTACTGATGTAATTTATTCTAAAGATTTATTTTATTAATATTAGGAAATGGAATTGAGTTTGAAGCAATGCAGGAAATAGCAGGACAGGTCTTACTTTAAAAATAATTGTGTCTAAAAGGCTGACAGAATTAGTGTAAAGAGAACATAAGGAAAAAGTTAATTGCATAATTTGTGAGCTCTAGAAGAGGATTTTCCTAAAGAATTAAATAGAAAACCTTTGTCTCTTAAAAAAACAAATAACTATACAAATTAGATGTACATTTCTTAATTATTTTGACTTACTCATATTTTAGCCTTAAGCAGCCTTCCTTAGTTAGCGTTGCTGTTGTCAGTCTTTCTGTCCGAACTTAATTGAAGGCAGATTCTTTCAAATTACTGGGTTGTCTGTTTACACTCTACAGCATTGAACACTTTAATTTTGCAAGATGTTTTCTATCACACTTTGTATAATATAAGTGTGTTGCAAAATCTTTTGAAGTCATCTGTGAAATGCTTTTACATTTTTTTATATATATGTATATTGCACAAGACAGTATATTTGTGTATTGTATAATCCAATTTTCAATTCTTAAATTACTTTAGGTGATTTTAAACTGCTCTGCATTACCGTGTCTCTTACACTTGCTTAGTAGTCCCAAGGAATCTATTAGAAAAGAAGCGTGCTGGACTGTTTCTAATATAACTGCAGGAAACAGAGCTCAGATTCAGGTAAAGCCTGGGAATTTGTTACTTGGTTGGTTTTGTTTTCATTTTACTACTTCACTTGATTTTCCTTCAGGAGAAGTAAATAGATACTGCATTGACTCTGCATTACCTGTTTTAGTCCTAACTGTCTATAATTTTACCTAACCTAAATGTTTTCTTCTAAATTTTGAAATATTATTTTAAATAAAAATAGCTGTCACAATTTGTATTACGAATTTGTCCAGTGAAAAGTGAACCAGTTTGGAAATGCTGAACATTTTGCTTGTATAAAGATTTGCATGATATCATCAATGCTGGGTTGTATTCTGGAAATTCCTACGTTCTGATTATTGTTCCTGGTCTGGAGCTCCCAAAAAAAAGGTTCTGATTGATAAAAAATGAGAATTCTGAATCAGAATACATGTTTCCATATGATTTTCTTCACCTTCTACTTCAGTCAAAGATGAAAGTGTTACCTCTTGATGTATTTTAAAACATGAAATAAAGTCTCCAATTATAGGCACAGTCTCTCAATAGAGACCGCAGACCTCAGTAAAATGGAAAATCTTGTTCCTAGGCTTGATCTTCAGTTCAAAAACCTAGGATGTGTTGTATAATTCTTAAATGAGCCAATTCACTAAGCAGTGCTCTGCCCACCAGAAACAGAGAAATAAAAAACCCTAGGTATTCTGATGGCTGCTGCAGTTCAATGTTGGAATAGTTTTGAACTTCAGTTTAGCATTTCTAGTTTGTATGGCACCTCCTATACAAATTATTCTTTGCTTTGGTATCAGCAGGCAGCACTAACTCTTGTAGTTAAGGTTTTTAGTGTTCTGAAATCTTTACTAATTATTGTAAAATCTTACAATTTCATCTCTTAGGCTGTTATAGACGCAAATATTTTTCCAATATTGATTGAAATTCTTCAAAAAGCTGAATTTCGAACCAGAAAAGAAGCAGCATGGGCCATAACTAATGCAACATCAGGAGGAACCCCTGAACAGATCAGGTACATTTGTGTATGTTACTGTTTTCTCTGCCTAAGTATTTTCTATAGGACATTTGGATTCCTGCACTTGAATCTTGATAATCATAGCAACAAAATCCTAAACATAGCCTCAATTCTTTGAAACTCTGTACAGGGGTTAAATGTAAAAATTTGGAAAAATCAGAGAAGTACATGCAGCAAACTTAATAAATTAATCAATACTGCTTTGTTTCAGTGAAATTACACCTAAAGCTTTCACAGAGTTGTCTCCCAGAGCTGATCTTACATCGTCAAATACAAATGGAACAATTAATGAACATTTCAGTGTTTTAAAATGGAGAACTTTGGGAGGGTTGTTTAGAAAACTTGTGCGGTGGGATTGTATACTTCTGGAGAAACTTCAGGAATTTTAGTGGTTTCTTCATGTCTTTTAAACTCACTGTCAGTATTATTTTAAAGCAGATAGCTAAACTCCTTTTTCAGAATGGAGTTTGATAAAAATTTTATTGTAGCTATTTATATGCTGCAAAGATAGGACTTCCTGAATTGCTGGTATAAAATACTCCCTGGTTTCTCCGAATACTGGCAGCATAATGATCACTTTGAATCAGTAGTTGATAAATTGATTTATGAATTACTGTATTATTTAGAAGCCAGAACTGAAAGTGGTGTGATAATTTTCCCAGCATATTTGGGAGATCTGTTGCAATAAGTACATGCTTATTTATTTAAAACGGAAATAATTCTGGTTTTCTTATAACCACTGTTATCAGAGATAAGAAAAGTGCGGGGGGGAGGTATTTTATTTTAATTGCCTGTATAATGTAACATTTTAAAATCTAACATTTAAAAAATAAATTTTAATTCAGGATCTTCAAATAGTAAATGCACATGTAATACCATAACAATAGCTTCTTGTCAAAAATACAGTTGTATTATTGGTGTCATGAACTTTTAGTCCTGATGTCCTCAAGGTACTACTGTCTAACTGCAGGATAGTTTTAAACCACTGAATAAACTACATTTAGGCAAACAGTGCTGTCTTCATTTTTATTACACGCTAGAAACAAGGACACAGGTTATCACTTGCAAAAGTTCATACACAATTTTGTTCAAAATTTGAAATAGGAATGGGATACTCAGAATCCCAGTATTTTTGTCTCTGTATTTACAGTCACATCCTTCGCATTCTATTAGGTGATGCTAGTATCTTAATGGACTGCTAGTGTGGACTGTGTTAACACAGAACAGTGTCCAGTGTTCTTACGTGTATCTCATGTGCTTAATTGGTATTTCTACCACTTCAAAAGTCCAACTGCATGAGAAAAGGACTTCCTGCTAAAATTTTTTTCTCTTATATTCAGTTAGGCCCACCTGAAGATCATAAGTGAAAATAAGTTGAAAAGACTACAGATTTCACACTCCAATTAGGAATATACACATTAAATTTTTTATTAGGATAACTTGTAATATTTATTCCATTTTGGGCTAAGTTTCTCTTTGTGTTATTGCATGTTTTAGAAATTTTTTTGTTCCATCCACTTCTCTTGGCAAGAGTAAGTACCAATAGCAGTAGACCGGTATGTCAGAATAAACGTGCTGGATTATCAGTTCTTCTTTTCCCCTACCTCTGTTTTTTTCTGTTATAAAGGTATTTGGTAGCACTAGGTTGTACCAAACCTCTTTGTGACCTCCTGACTGTGATGGATTCAAAGATAGTACAGGTGGCTTTAAATGGACTTGAAAATATTCTGCGTCTTGGAGAGCAAGAGTCTAAGCAAAATGGAATTGGCATTAATCCTTATTGTGCCCTTATAGAGGAAGCATATGGTAAGAAAATACTTCCTGTACTGCATGCCTGAACTTCCATATTCTAGGCTGTATAAACAAAACCATTGTGCCATTTTGAAATTTGCAGGTGAGGTTTAATATAAGAATTACTTCAAGCATAAGCAGACATGAAATATCACAAATTAAGTAATGTAACATGGTGGGAAAAGTGATTAATTGCAGAAAACATCCGGGTGTTCCTCTGCAGCCAGTTTATGAAATAGAAACATTCTCAGAAGTATTTAACCCAGATGTCCTAGTCTTATTGGAGCCGTGCTTTGCATGAGTTTATCAGCCATTCCTAAATACCGTTTTTGTTACTTTAATACATAGTCCTGTCAGGTAAGGTTTCATTACCAAAAGGCATGTAAGATCATTTTTAATTGATTCCCAAAGTTGGATTGCTTTTTAATAATGTAAATAACAGTAATAGCAAAACCAACTTCCGATTATAAAACTTAGTAAGTTTTTACTTGTGCAAGTGTTTTGTTTCATTTCTTATAAAAGTTCTTGAATTAAACCATGATTTAAAAGCATCCTTAAAAACCAATTTGTGGAATTTCATGACTGAATGCTTTTGATTTAACAAAATTGATGTTACGATTGGCTTATAATGAAACTGGCGTTATTTATGGAGAGTTACCTTTTTTGTAGCTCTGACAAAACAAAATTGGCAGACATTTGTATTTCAGAAACTGCTAGTAACAGTTCTAATTGACCACATTGTGTCTAATTAGATGGCACTAAATTTTCTGTAAAGCAGTCTTCAAATCTGAATTCCCTGTTCCAGAGTTTAATTTTTTAAATCAAGTTCATACTTGAAGAACTTTGCAATTTAATGTGTAAGAGGAAAAAGTACTGAAGGCTTAAATGGAAGTTATTGTGTTCCAGATTTTGAGTCTGTTCATAACTTTAACTATCGATTACCTAGCTTGTCTTTTTTTCTTCAGCACTTAAGCATAGGCTGCTGAAGCTGTGGGGTTTAAGTAAGAAAAACAGCTAATTATATCACCCTCTTTGCTTTGGTCTCTGCAGTGACTAGAAGGGTTCATATGAGCTTCTTCTAATCCAATTTAAGTGAAAACTGAATTATTTTAAATAGCTAAACAGGAGTTCTGTGTCAACCTAACTGACCACTGAGCACTTAATTCAGCCAACAGAGCAGAGGTTACGTCCTCTAGCTTCTCCTCTAGCAAATGTTAAGCTTTTGGAAAGATAGTATCTTAAAATCTTAAAATTAAATTTGAAAAAAGACACCAGACTGTGCCCAGTGATGAGTCCATAATATGAGATAGAATTTCTAGTTGAGGAAGATTGGAAGAGTAAAAGAGCAGAAATTGGGATATTAGAAGTTGCTATAGCAAGCAGTTTTATTTCTTTTTGGGCATGGCATATTTCTTTGGAGATTCTGCAGCCTCCTCTTCCTTTAATTGATGTGCTTTTAGCATAGTTTTAAAATTAGTTTGGACAGCAGAAAATGAAGACTAGAAATACATGGGTTAGGAAGTTAAGGATCAGTGATGTCGAATTAATTGAGGTGACTTAAGATTGCATTCTTTTGTCCAAGAAGTACTACTATACTATAAGCTGATTCCCTTTGAATTTATCATTCATTTAAGCAACTAGATTTTTGAAAATGTTCTATTTTGAATTTAGGACTTGATAAAATTGAATTTCTTCAGAGGCATGAAAACCAAGAGATCTACCAAAAGGCTTTTGAACTCATAGAGCATTATTTTGGTGTCGAAGAAGAGGACTCTAGTATTGCACCTCAGGTGGATGAAAGTCAGCAGCAGTTTGTGTTTCAACAGCAGGAGGCTCCAATGGAGGGGTTCCAACTCTAAGCTACTGAAGTGAATACAAGCATAAAATTTAAACACTTGTGCAGTTTGGGTTTTGGTTATTTTTTCAGAGGTCTTTTCTTTATGGCCAAAGTTAGAAGAAAAGCTGAATATGTTTTGCAGAAATAGATGAAGAAGCAGCTCATGCACTTTTATATACTGTGTTAGAGACAGCTGTTCTCTGTTTTGTATTTGTGTTCTTCATTATATCTTATGTACAGAAAACAACTGTGAGTAATCATGTCTGAAAGCATTAAATGTGATTTAACAAGAACTGTTAAGCTAAGACTTGGTAGGATTTAGGTAGTAGTTCTGAATTTTTCATGTAGTCTCAAACTTCATATCAGCAATACAGTTACTGACAGTTGCATTTTTGGCAGTAGGCTTGACTTGCCCAGTCTTTATCAAATCTACCTCTTGTATTGAAGCAAAAACATTGCTTCAGAAATAAGGCATGAAATAAAGATGAGCTTGTAAGAAGCTGAATTGGAATGTGAAAAATATTTATTTAAATTGTGAAACTTTTATGCATTACTTTACAACACACTGTTGGAATTTATTTATAAAATGTATTTAAAGACATAATAGATATACATATATAATGCTAATTATCTAATATAATATTGAATATATGAAAAGTTTTTTTCTGAATTATGTGGGAAGAGGACTATTTCAGAGGTTTTCAAATTGGAATCAGCAGAGCCCTTGCTGGTCATTTGATGTTGGCTCTGTAATGAAAGCTGCTAAATGGCATTACAAGTCAGCCACAACTGCAGTACTTGCAGTGGAAGCAGTCGCTGCAGTTACCACAAGAATGCTGCAATTATGAATGACACGGGGTGATTTGCACAAATCACCAAGCTGATGGTTTACAGCTGTCTTCTGTCAAGATGTGGTAACACCATTTTAGTTTGAGAAACATTGCAATGTTCGCATTCTAGTACAGTAGCTTCTTAAAAATTTAGACAGTAGGTGTTGTGTTTTGACCAAGTGGCTACTGCCACTTGAATTGTTCCTTAGGGTAACGAATTCGGTTTCCTTTTGGTAAGACAATAGAAAAACTGCAGTGAAGAATGAATAGTGAATCACTCCAGTTGAAGGAAAAGTTTGTTGTACTGTAAATAGCATTAAGTATGTGGACACCAAAACTAACTAGAAGTTATTGTCATCTAAATATTTAGGCTCTACAATATACAGTGTTTGCTGTTAAACACTAAAAGAAATAGAATTCTGATATTTATGTTAACAGTTTTGAGTACAGAAAAATGTATGCTCTGCTTTGACTTGCATATAAGTAGTGTTTCTGGTGTATTAGTAGTATATCTCATTTGGAGAAATTAATACTTTGGGTTATTTCTGAAGTATTGCTATTTTTTATTACCTGTAATTAATGTATTAACATCAAACTCCTGGGTTAAGTGAAATCCCTGACATATGAGAGCATTTCATGCTTCATAAAAAGCTGCAGTTAAACTTCAAATCACTTACCCATGGCACTGTGCTTGTCACTAAACAATATTTTAATGCACTGAAAAATACAGGTTTAAGGTGGTATCATTTACAGTACCATTTTCTATTTAGATTTTTTTTTACGTGCAAGTTAAGATTCTAAGATGTTTCACTTTGATGTTACAGCAATATATTCTATATTGTAATTGAATGTGGGACTTGAAGTGGATTTTCTAAAATTAATGGTCAGTTTTGACTAAGATGTAACTGGGAGGGAAGCAGCCTCCCTTTGAAGTCTTTTTAGTGGAAGATAGAAGTCTAAAAAGTGTATATAGGAGTGCTGTTACTTTATGAACTCTGAATAATGAGATATTTTAGCAAATGACACTTTAAACCTAGATTTGTACAGCATACAACAGTTTTGAATAGTGTGATAATACTGAGTACAGCTGCCAAATTTTCATAGAATGGTAGGTGATTGTACTTACGCCCTTTTTACTCTCATAGTTTTAGGTTTTCATACACCAACCTTCATTCTTTCCCATGGTCTCCCCACCCACCATCTATCAAAGAACAGGGTAACAATCATGGAAATCTACCAAGATTGCTAGCAAGTGCTGAATTTCAGTGTTCTGGTGTAAGAAAATTATTCAGGTAACAGGGTATTCCTTTGTTTCTAACAACCTTGTTTTGATAACAACCAGCTGTGCCTGCTTTTTTTTTTTGGAGAACCCTGTAAAACTACATTTATAAGCCTCTCTAATTTAAACCAAATCTGAACTTTGAAATTCTTGATTGAGACTTGAAGAAAAGAGGGGACATTTAAAGTATTATATTTGTTTTGAAAGAATGTCTTCAGTTGTGTGGGTATATTATTCTGTATGTGTGAACAGTTAGTGACTGCACTTTATGCATTTAGACAAACTATATTTCATGCCTCTGATACTTTTAAATGGAACGGTTTAAAAGGGAACTGAAATTTATTGTCTTTGGATAATGAAAATCATTATTTAAACTCAACATTTGGTTTACCCTGATACTGTTAAAAAATAATAATGAAAATTCTTTAAAGGATATATATATATATATACAGGATGACCTCTCCTATTTTATCATTGGGTTTATATCATACTTTGTTAAAGCACATAAATGAACAAAATAAATTATAACAATTATGGCTTAAGGTCAGCTCCAGTGTACTCATTTGCAGGTAGGGGCATGATTATGATGATGATACCTAAACAGATGAGACCAATATGGAGAGAAAAACAAAATAAAACTGTGATATCAAAACCTCTTTAAGTTTGGCATTTTATATGGAATCTGAAGAGCCCAATCAGTTACCAAGTCTGTTTAAAAATACAGGGGGTTGGGTTTAATTAAAAGGGTACCATTTGTTCTGCTTAAATGTGAATACTAACTAGCTAATCTATGCAACTATGCAGAGCATAAGATTTTATTAGTTCCCTATTCTTGTTACACTGAATCATATCTGATTTTTTCATCTTTGCACTTTTGTCCAAGGACTGGTTCATACAGCTTTTAATTTTTGTAGTATTTGCTTTAAACACTGTTGCTAGCAGCAATCAGAAAATAGTAATAATGTTGACACAGAAATGTTAGCTGTAGAAAAAGTTTGCAACTGGAAACTATTTATTGTTGGGCCTGTCTTTAAAAAAATAGTAAAGATGCACTATTGTCTTTCCTCCATGATTAATTCTCAGTTGGTTTAAATTTATTAAACTGTACAACTGAGGATTTTTGTAATAGGTCTGCAAATTGATACCTGAGCTTTAGCTGTGACCTCAAGAGTTCACTGAAATCTGGAATGAGAAATTTCAGTTCCTTATGGCACAATGTCTTTGTATAATGTGTGGAAACTAAATTACCTATATTAACTTCAGATAGTGCATCTTTCAATCCAGGCCAAAGGCCGATTACTGTAACAGAACACATATAAGTAGTATGCAATACTATGGAATGTTAAATCTCCAAATACCGTACAGAAACCAATAAAACCTATTTTACAGATGTTTATTGTATTTATTTAGTGCTTCAATAAGTGTGGCTTCTTAAACCAGCAAATGCGAATGCCATTTTGAATACAGCATCGTGCAAATGAGTTCAAACTGGCAGATTTGTGCACTGAGAAACTATGCACTGTCACCAGACAGAAGATTATTTGGGTTTAAACATTTTGTGATTATCTAACCAAAGATACCTGATATTCTTAGGAAACGACCTTATCTCCTTTAAAATTAATTACGGCTTTTAATCATATGTGAAACATTCCAACTAATTTTAATTATATGCAGCAAGAACACTGAATAGCTCCCTAATAAAAGAGACCCTCCCATTCTTTTTGTGATGCTTAGCTGCCGTTTTTGGTTCCAGTGTGTGCATACTACAGTTGTCCATTTAGGGTTAAACTCACTAATTGCTCTCAGCACTACTTAATTTTGCTCCTCCAAGGACATTTGGCATTTCAGACGAAGTTACTTTGTCTTCGACTCTCTGGCTAGTTCAGCCTCCTTCCTCCACTTGGCTTTCTTTGCCAAGTTCCAGCTTGTTAAGGACTCGTGACGTGCAGCAGCCTGTGGAAGTAAAGTAGGAGGAAATAACAATCCACCCCAGCCTCGGGAACAGGCAGTGACTACTTAGGTGTCGAGGGGTGGCAGAGACTAAGCTAAAACTTGGGCAGGTGTAAGCTCTTGTTTTAGGTTTGTCTACTTTTCACAGAATTCCATCATTTCAAAGTAAGCTGCAAGGTCATACTCACCTTTTTAGCTGAAGCAATCACCGCAAAACAGGCAACAACTGAGAGCCCAATCATGATGTAACAAGCTTTCACTCGAGCTTTGTTTCTTGCCCTGTCTAGCATCTGTGGGCTGCAATTAAAGTTTTTGAATTGTATCATTAGAAGACTGCAAAGTATCTCTTCAAAGCTTTACATCGCTTCAAAAACATAACATCACAGTTTAAAAATTAATATAGAATTAGCTTCTGCAACAAGCATCTTCAGCTTGCTGCAGTTAGTTATGTACCACCCATTTTCTGATCCTAATCCATTTCCTGTGGAAAAGCAACATTTAATGGACTTAGGCTGTTTGGGGTTTTTTTTTAAACTGAAATAAATACTTGCATTTAAACACTTGGGATGAATACACCAGAAATTATACCTTATGCTCTATTTAAACATAGTGAAAATCAAGCAGATTTATCTATTTTAAACAGATTGAGAAATATGTGTGGTGTCAGCTGGATGGAGTAAAAGCAAGTTCTTTTTCTTCAAAATTAACTTTAGAAATCAATTGCTCTCATACTTAACCTGTTCAGGTCTTGTTCTGTAGGCTAAGGACTTCACACATTTGGATTGTTGATTAAAGCAGAATTTGTACTACTATGAGAGGTTTTAGTTCTTTATGAAAGTCTGATCGAAAGTGGGCAGCTGATGTCAGCCACGTCACTATTACAGGAATACACACCTAAACAAGAACAATCTACAGGATAATTTTTACTGATATCAATGGCAAAACTAGTGAAAACCTCTGCCCTCTATTTGGCAGTAGCTGCTGAAGAGAAGCATTGTACAGCCCAGCAATCTGCATTGGTGCAGTTCCCATTTCCACCCTCCTCTGTTCTGAGCCAGCTGTGTGGCCCTGAGAACCAGCAGTACAGGAAATCATGAAAATTATCCCAAAACGTTCAGCTAAGTCTTTTTCCAGGTCACACACTATACTTGGGAGTGCAGTTTTTAAGATACTCATAATAATGCCAGCTGCAGCCCATTTTCTTTTCATAAATCATGGGAATGCTTTAGATAGATAGATATCCATAAGACACAGAATATAAATACATGTTTTATATGTATGTATAAACCCACAACTATATATGTAAAAAGAATAGTTGCATGAAGAATTGGTTTTGTGTTCTAAGATGGTATAATGCTCTTTCCTCCAAATCCCTTTCAGCTTTAAATGGTACCATGGTGGGATGGGGCAGAGCTGGAGTTTTTACAGTGGGTGTTCTGCCCATGAAACCTGTGCCAAGGCTGAGGGCTGCAGTGCCTCCCTAAGGCTTAATGTGATGGAAGAGGGCAAGTGCTGAGTGGCAGTGCTGTAGCACCCCTTCCCTGCAGTGCGCACTCGGGCACTTTGTGCACTCTGTGTTTCTTGCAGGTGACTAACAATGCCTGCAGTCCTCAGTAACTGCTTCTGGTTTGTGCAATGACACAAATCATCTTCAAAGCAAACTGCACATCAGACTAGCATGTAAAATCACTAATCCAATAATCCATTTGTAGCAACAAAAGCAAAACCATAAATGTTATTAGTCTGATGTATTAGCCTAATCATATTTCACAATGCACTAATTGAGACTCCTCTGAAGCAGATTTTCACTTTCTCCCTGCTTCCTGCATCTGTTTTAAGGAAAACAGACCTTGCAGTGTTCTTCCCTAATTGCATATTAGGCCCTTTGCTACTCAATCCTTAATCAAGACTCCAGGTAAACCTCTTCTGAAGTCAGTAACAGCTGTTGGAAAAAAAACCAACAAAGAAACCACAACAACCTTGAATAAAGACTGCAGATTTGTCCCACAGTACAAGCTGTCTTAAGCAGTTAGATGGTAACAACACCTTGCAATTCTTTTTTTAACAAGTTAAAACAGTGCCACAGTTCAGCTTCAGTGTCTTGCTATTAACTACTTCAAGTGCACGACTATTTATGATCCTAAAGTTCTTAAAAGGCTTTGCCCACCCAGAAAGCACGGAGTGGTGACACGTGCCAGGCCAGCTATCACACGGAGAGGAGTGATTTGTGTGCATGTATGTGTATGGACTGTCAAATGCAATGTGTCTTTATAAACACCTCCCGACAACTTGAGTAGACGTGTCTGAACCTGTATCTACAGGAAGATGGTGAGACTAACACAGCGCAAGAGAGGTTAGACTGTCCAGAAAGCCACTGTCCAGCTCAGCAAATGCCAGTGAAACTGTCAGGAACCAACAAGGACAGAGGATGTACCTGTTGCTTTATACAGCTCTGCACACTGCGTATTCTCAACAAGCCACCCGAGACAGGGACACACTGTGATGATAAAAAGTAGTGACCTGGACAGATGTCTAACACACTATCTAATATCCTAAGAAAAGGCACTTAGCATTAGAGGGGTTTTAAGTATCTAGTGACTGACTCCCTTGGGGGTTGCTAACTCTCAGCAAGTCAGAGAACTGTAGAGTCAGTGTGGTTTGGGCGGGAAGGGACCTTCAGAGGTTCTCTAGTCCAGTGGGTCAGTAAGAATGGGAGGCTAAGGCTATGTCAAGTACTCAGTTTTCCTTGGTGGGGGATGTTCCTCTCATAACCTCCTTCCCTATTTTTCCTCCAATTCTATAATAAATCATAATTTTTTTGATGTAATCATTCAATAGCAGTCCCTTAGAACAGTTTATGTGAGCCATCAACAGAAAATATTGTTTACCAATAACATCCTTCTCTGGTTTCACATTAGGAATAAGCAAAACAAACAAGCCAGTGCATAAATGTAACCAAGGCTGTCTACTCAGATGGATCCAGTTCTTAATCCCAGGCTCTAGGGACTCCAGCAAGCAACATTTTCTCATCTTAACCTCTAACCGGGACAGGAAATTCTCTTGCCCTCTAACTTGTTTCCAAGTCTCAGTGTTGAAAAACCAACTGTTTTAAACTCTGTGGAAAAGCTTTAGATCAGGATCACGCCACTGCATTCCCGCCAGCTCCACGTTACCCCTGGACAATGCCAGCGCACTTACGGGATCCTCAGAGGAATCTCTTCTTCTGTCTTGAAACGTCCGGTCCAGAGGAGGATTTTTTTGTCGAACTTCGAAGGTTTGTAACTTGCAACCACCTTGTGAGCCTGCTCAACTTGAAGATTAGGAAAAAAACCCACTTTGTAAAGCACACACTAAGAGTGAATTATGACTGGTAGCAATGGGTGAAAGGGAAAAACCCTGCCCATCCTGGTCGTTGGAAGAGTAACTCAGGGATCAGACCTCCAGGTCTCGGCTACACAGAGTGATCTCCGCGCGGCCTCTGGAATATCCCCGCATACAAGGAGTGTTCCTGCGGGTCTGGTTCGACCTCCCCGTCTCCCGCGGGTGTAGGTACCCAAGCCAGCAGAACGCTCGGGACCACCCGAGCTATCGTGTCACCGGCGGGCCGCCCCACCGGGCAGCCCAGCCCCGCTTCTCCCGGCCCCGAGCCGCCCGCCCGCAAACTCCCCGGCAGCCCCGGTCCCCGGCAGCTCCGCTTCGCCCCGCCGCGGCGGGCAGCCGCTTACCGCGGGTGGTGCCCGGGCTCCGGGCGGGATC